>CM021102.1:438462552-438516371 GCA_007115665.2 Sequoiadendron giganteum | reverse complement strand
CATAATAATGAGAGCCACCAAGAGAAGATACGTGAGCTAGTCCCCATACATCCGTATGCACAAGCTCCAATTTCTCATCTTTCTTTTGTTTCCCATCCTTGAGAAAACTAACTCTCTTTTGTTTTCCATAAACACAACTTTCACAAAAATCCATATTAACACATTTTAGACTTGGTAAAACATTCTTTGAATGAAGTACTTTCATACCTTTTGCACTCATATGCCCAAGTCTGTTATGCCATAGTGTTGATTCAGAATTCGCAGCAACTATCTGATTTTCTTCCTGCTGAACTGCAGCAACTGTTCCTGAACATTGATTTTTATCTGCAATAGCTAAAGTAGAAGGAACAGTATGACCTGTACAAAGATATAAGGTGCCTACTTTCACACCTTTTGCTACTACTAAGGCACCTTTTATAACCTTCCAATTTTATCACTAAATGTAACAACACAACCTTCATCATCTAGTTGCCCTGCAGAAATTAAATTTCTTTTTAGCTTTGGAACGTGCCTTACCTCATGTAGTAGCCAATGATTCCCATTCTGCAACTTGATCTTGATTCTTCCCTTTCCAACAATCTGACAGGGTTCATTATCTCCCAAATAAACTAGCCCAAAATCCCCTTGGACATAATCAAGAAAATAATTTCTATGGGGCGTAGCATGAAATGAAGCCCCTGAATCTAACACCCAAGAATCATCAGCATTATTAAGAGAAAGAATCAAACATCCTCATCAGATTTATTACTTACCACATTTGCCTCTTTATTTCCTTCCTATTTG
Organism: Sequoiadendron giganteum; assembly: GCA_007115665.2. Lineage (NCBI taxonomy): Eukaryota > Viridiplantae > Streptophyta > Pinopsida > Cupressales > Cupressaceae > Sequoiadendron > Sequoiadendron giganteum. Next base: position 438,515,588 of record CM021102.1, on the reverse strand, counting down.
TCTCCTTTATTTTTTCGAGACCAACAATCTTTCTTTACATGCCCTGGCTTACCACAGTACCAACAATCCCTCTTGTCTCTAGATTGGGACCTTCTGCCCCTTGATTTTCCTCGTGACTTCCCACGACTCCCAAAATTGTTTCATCTCTCATTTGTTCTGCCCCTGCTTTCTGCATTCAAAACATTGCCTGATGTGGATGTTCCACCTGAGCTTTTCCTACGAATTGCCTTGCTCAAAATAACACCAACAACATCATCAAATTTCAATGTATTTGAACCAGAAACAAAATTTCTAACAACCATTACCAAGCTATTCCAGCTTTTAGGCAAAGAACATAGAATCAAAAGAGCCCTAACTTCTTCATCAAAGTTAACTTTTACAGAAGTTAATTGACTGGTAACCATATTAAATTCATTCAAATGATCAGTAACTGATCCACCTTCTACCATTTTCATATTAAATAAACGCTTCATAAGAAATACCTTATTTGAAGCGGAAGGCTTTTCATATAACTTTGCTAGGGTTTCCATCAACTCTAGAGTTGTCTTTGTTGTTGTAATATTGAACGCCACCGATTGTGCCAGGCATAAGCGAATACTGCCAAGTGCCTTTCTATCCAAAATATCCCAGTCCTCATCCGTTATTGTTGTGGGTTTCTTGGTTTTCCCTTCCAATGGCCGCCATAAATCCTTCTGATAGAGATAGTCCTCCATCTACATCTTCCATAACTGATAGTTCTGCCCATTGAACTTATCAACCTTCATCTTACCCTCGTCTGCCATTGCTCCCACTTAACCGTGAGACTCCCACTCAACCGTGAGACTTTCCTGCAAACGATAATCGAAAACAACCCGCTCTGATACCACTTGTTAGGATTTCAAGGTAGATATCTAAAAGCTAAATGCAGATTTTATCAAATAAACCAGAAGTAAAACACACAGAAAAATAACACAGAGAATTTAACGTGGTTCACCCAATGTGGGCTACATCCACCAAACCGCAGCCATCCAATGATATTATTAACCAGTGCAAAACCCTATTACAATATCGCGAATAATCGCTTGTTTCTTATAATACTGTAACTCTATCCCAAACCCTTTATAAATTAGGGTTATACAAAATCGGGGTTTTTTTCCCTTTTGTGATTTTTCCCTTCTTCGGTAATTTTGCGAAAGGACCAAAATTTTCTCGAGGAGACTCAGCCCGAACCCTCGAGAATTTCGGCCGAGCCGGACTAGCGAGGATGCATGAAGGTGTCGATTATAGAATGATCTGGTTGCCACATACCAACATCTTGAGCTTGGTAAAGTCATCATAAGTTTATCAATGTTCTAATTCTCTATGACAAGGTTTCAACATCTTCAAATAGTGAAAGTTAGTGCTCATAGTCATTTGAAACAACAACATTTTGATTGTGTATGATGGTAGGATTTGATAACTTAAAAGAATTGGCTACCCAACAAACTTAAAGTTAAAAGAAACTTTTTCAGTTTAAGGGGTTAGCACTCTCTTTCATCTTTGCATATTGGTTTGATGCTTCAAACGATGCATTTTTTATCCCACTTCTATCATATTGTATTCCCATCCCATTGCAATTGTTGGAGGAGTTGATACCAAAATTTCATATCAGATACCACGTTCTTGAAGCAATTTTTTGTGTTTTTACAATTTTTTGAAGTTCTTTTGTGTTGTATGGATCCATACAAGCTTGAAATGCTCTGAGATCATTGGTGTAGATAAATATATGTGTTCCCTTTCATTTGCATTTGTTTTGAAGTTCTCAATCACTGTTTTGTGGGATTAAACAATCAAATATAGGGACTACCCTATTGTGCCTGTGTAAGGGTTTGAGGGCTAAATAGAAATGACATCCACCAATCCACCCACTGTCTTGGAACTGTAACTCGGTGGATTGGTGTGCATCATGGTGGATTTGATGGAGTTTCAAATCTTGTTCTTTGAATTCCATTTATGTTTTACCCTTGTCGTGGCTTGTTACATTGTTTGGGAGGAACCTAAGGTTGGGTACGTTTTACCTTGGCTTTCATAAAAATCATAATGTTCCATGTAAAATCTTGGGTGAGATATATTTGGCCATTACCTTTTTGGAGTGGGTATTAAAATGACTTATGTCTCATTGTTACGTCTAGGCCGGGCCCCTTTTTATAAATTGAGTTAAATATTTTGCCTAACTTTATTACTTCCTAAGTTTAGGTTGGCCCATGCCCTATGTTATTGATATTAGCCCAAACCTAAGGGGAGGGTTAATAATCAAAAGAGCTTCTGAAACTTCAACTACAAAAGCTACAAACTTGAATGTAAATGTGGCCAAATTGGCCCAAAAGACAGTTGGAATAGAAGAAGCTGAGAAGAAAAGTTTGATGGAGAAGTATAACACCATTATTGGAGAGTATAGTAGAATGCAGCAAAGGAATGTTGAGCTGCAAACTGAGGTAGACAGGTTGAAGTACAGACATGTGGGGGAGTCTTCTAGTGCTCCTGGTACCCTGGCCATACGTTCTACATCAAGATCAATACCTCCAACTTCTCCAATTGCTTCTACTCCTGGGTCCCCCATCCAGACTCCTGCTCCTAGTCCTTCATTAGAGCCAGTTGAAGAGGAGGTTGAGTACTCTGTAGATCCCACCAAATAGCAGATGCTTAATAAGATCAGAGAGCTACATGCAGCTCTAAAAGCAAGTGAGAAGGGAGCAGTTTCCAAGCAAAATGAAGTTGTAGACACAGTTTTTAGGCATTTGAATTAGGGAGTTGATGGTAGATTACCATCAGTTTATTCTTTATATTCTTTATTCTTAGATTCAATAAGAAACATTACTAGGGATCAAGAATTATTTTTTCCTTTAGTTGAGAAGTGGATCCCTAGGGCCAATGACCTAGATGTTATGTATAAGGCCTCTAGATTCGATGCAGACAACAGGCCCCAATTATTAAGGCCTACTCAAGTTTTTGTAAAATCATTGCAAGGTTTTCAAGACTTACCTGATGATTTGAGTAGGAAGATTAAGGAGCTGGTAAAGAATTTTGATGAGAGGAGTGGCATGTCTTTACCAGATTTACAGGGACTGCCCTGTTTTGCCTATGTAAGGGTTTAAGGGCTAAATAGAAATGACATCCACCAATCCACCCACTATCTTGGAATTGTAACTCAGTGGATTGGTGTGCATCATGGTATGATAGAGGTTCATTGCATTTAGGGGTCTTTTAAAGCAAGAAACTTGGCATTGAATTGATGCCCTAGGGCTGACAGGGGCAATTTTCTTTTGAATTTGTGGTTGTTAAGTCAGGGTTTATGAATTTGATGGATATCTTGGTAGAGTCATGGTGACACTGTTTGATGGTCCAATCTCTACTTCGAAACAAAAATATCTCTAACAACTCTAAGAGCTATAATGGGATGGCATTAAAGGAACCTTCATATGAAGGATCTTCCAATGAAGGACCTTTGGATTAAGGTCTCCATTTGAAGGTCCTTCATGCCAAGGTTCCTTTTATAAAGCATTTTGGACATGAAATATTTAAAATAAAAAATACCTTCATTTGAAAGTCTTCACATGGCATCATTTTTGAATGAAGGTTCTTCGTTCAAAGGTCATGATGACATCACCTTCAAATGAAGGTTCTTCATTAACTCGTATTTTGTAATTTTGAATGTGTGATAATAATTTAGGGTTGAAAATAAATCCATTTGAGCCTTTTATAAATGAAAGGACATTTGATGCAATCATATGCCTTGTCAAACTTTTAACTTAATAGTAAGGGCATCATGAGTAGTTTGTTGGGCCCATTCAACAATCTCCGATGCAAGGATTGAATTGTCTAGAATGTATCTACTATCAAGAAAGCCAATTTGTTTACCTCTATGACTATAACTCAAGCAATAGGTTTAATTGTGATGGAAATGATATTGACAAGGATTTTGTAATCTAGGTGTTGAGAAGCATAATTGGCCACCATCCTAGGAAAGATTATTCATTCTCACTTTTAGGTGTTAAAATTTAACAATACCTAGATTGATGAAAGAGCCCAAAGAGCCTTTCCCCATGTTATCCAAGTACACATAGCAGCGATCTTCTCTTATACGGTTGGACATGATTTCAAGAACTTAGCTAGGAATTATTCATTTAACCTAAGGTTTTCTCATAATGCCATCATTGGAAAAGTATGATCAAATTCTTCTATTATGAAGAATTGGTTTATGTGCCTCTAGTAATCACTATAAAAATGTGAAAGACTAAACTATTTTATTTTTTCTATCTTATCTTATACCATTTTACGAGAATGGGGGGGCCAATGTACAAGAAGATCTTTGGAAACTAGGCATTTAAATTGCAAGTTAAAGAGAATGGGGGTGCCAAACTTACAGTACTCATTGTCCCTTGGTCGTCGATTTTCCTTGAGTTCCCTCAACCTCATCCTCGGTGCTGGTATTGACCTTGTTTTAGCTCCAAACTCTTCGTCGGCACTGGTATTGACCTTGTTTTCACTCCTCGAAACTCTTCCTCAGCGCTAGTATTAACCTTTCACTTGTCCAATTTGACGAGCTACAACCTAGTTTAGTTAGGTTTTAGAGTATGTTAATTAAATTTGAAGTTATGGCACCATTGAGAGTAGTGAATATAAAGCAAGCAAATCCTATTATGGCGCCATTTAGAGTAGTGAATATAAAGTAAGCCAAGCCTATTATAGTCATGAGGGAAATAATAAAACTCCTAGGATACTTTGTGAAACTATTTTCCTTGGTTAAACGGAGGCCATAAAATATTCCTTTGGATTTTTTCAATCTTCAAATATGAGGATTTGCAAGGTTGTTAGCAACATGAGTAATGGAAACGTGTGCAACAAGAATTTTTGAACACACATGGAATCTTCTTGCCAAAGAAAGGGGCTTCATAATTTAATATGATAATTTATCACAACTCTAGAAATGATATGTTTCCTTAAAGAGGAAGGAGATACCTAAAAGGTAAAAGAGATGCTTAGGAATCTCAACACTTCCTTATGATCAACCCCCTTCTATCCATAGGAATTGAACCAATTGGGCTTGGCTAAGAATTATTTCCTATAACATTGAGTTTTATGCCACTATATATTTGACCTTAAAGCTTTCCAGAAAATATCTAGGCATTGAATATCCTAAATAATGTCATGTTTGTCCTCCAAGAGAGTGAGAAAGGAGTCATTAGAAAAATGACCATTGAATAGTTGGGCTAGTGATGGCAACGTTGATAGTGAGATGGGTGGTCATAGAGGTGGCCTACAAGTTATATTTGGAAAAAAAGAAGGATAGAAGCCATTGATTGGAGTAGTGAATATTGGCATTGGTGTTTCCTTGTCCAACAAAGGGTCACTATGATAAATGGTGTTGGATTTGGCATTGGAATTTACTCTTTTGTTCTAACAAAAATGGTGATAGGCTAGATGTGTCTAATACTAGAAATATTCTCCCCTTCCTCCCATGAAAATTTTTATGGGAGAAGGAATACATGATACTTTGAATTGTAATGAAGAGTCAATGCAAAATAAACTACTCCCTCTACTATCATACATGTTTTTGGGTTTACTCTTTCATTCTTCACGCTTGGAAAATTGCTCATTTGGAAATGGATTAAACAAGTGGAAAAACTTGGGCATGCATATGAGCTTATGGATTGGAACCTAAAGGGTATGTCATTAAAGGAAGATTTCCCATTTCTAACACTTTGTTGTTGATGTGAGTTTAATAATACTATGGCTTGTTGCACCATAGAATTTGTTAGAGGTTTCCTAATATGACATCTCTATATGATCCTTGCTTAATTAGTTATTGGATTTTATCTTTTCCTTTTTCTATTAATGACTTATTATATGATTGCATAGATGATATTTTTAATGTCATTGGGCCATATCAGTCTATACGAAGTTTCTTTACTTCTCAAAGTATTAGCAATAACCTTATTAATGAAAATATTGAAATTGTCATTTAATGGGTGCTTGGGGAAGGGTATTGAGTTTTACCCTAGTGATAATTGTTGGTGTCTATGTATCATATTGCTTTGGCTCAAGAGGGGTATTGTTATCCCTTGTGATTATGTTTGAGGAAGTCTTCAAATGGATGCTATTTCCTTCAACCAAATTGATGTCATTAAATAGTCTTGTTATGAACCCCTTGCAGGTTGCTTGGATAATGTTAGTATTGGTAATTCTGGTCCTTCTAATTATTATGCCCAAGCTTCCATAAATATGCATTTACTTAAAAATAATGATATAGTCACTTCAATCAAGTCACTTATGGTTGGGAGGTTTCTCCATGGTATGATCGTATGAACAGGTTAGTTTTGCATGATAGCGAATAAGCCTCAAATTTTTGCGAAGCCTATTCTCTTTGGTGAATGCTTGTGTTTTCTTCCTAATATTTTTTGCAAGGGTTTAGATACTATAGGGGATATATGATGCCACACTAAACTCACATACTCCAAGGAGGTGAGAAATAATGCTATACTATGATATTTTTTTAAGAGGGTAGAATTGCTCCCTACTTTGAGTCCCTATGTTGCTCTAGTCAAATCCTTTCAAAATAATTTTTTGCTTCATAAAAGGATAAAAAGGTTATTGTGGGCGGTGTTAGATTTCTTGTTTCAAAGGAAACCATTAGAGCTGCTACTAGGTTGAATATTGAAGGTAGGAAGTTCATTAATAGGGAAAAATGATGGACACGGAAACCATCAACCAAATTTTGAAAAGGGGAGAACTCATTGAATTATAGAATGGTTTTGAATGATGAGTTTAGTAGAGTGCCAATTAAGTACTTCAATGTTGAAGGTAGTTTTAAATGTGTTTTTCATTACCATTTCTCGCATGACCATCTTAAACATAACAAGATTGCTTGTTTTCCTTATTTTATCCTAAGTTCTCTTAAGTGTTTTGGTAAGGAGATCTTAATGGATAAATTTGTGATGCCTCTACACGAGGGCTTAATTTTTAGACTCCATAAGTCCACCTTGCTACGCTATCTTAGAATTATGTTAGCTCTCTTATTTTAAAGTCCAATCTATTCCCTACCCCTATTCTTATCAAAGCTAAAGGTGGGAATCCTAGTGATTTGCATGATCCCTCTCCTCCTAAGGGTAAGACAAAACCTATCAAACATTCCTCATTCCTTGTCAAGCAAAAAATTACATTTGATGATGTGCCTAGTAAAGTGGTGGAGGGAAATCTTGAGCTTGGTAAAGTTGTGGCTGATTATGATGACTTAGGTTGCCCTAATCTTTTTGCCATTGGTTCTCTATTGAAATTTGCCTCTCATATCCATGTGGACATTCCTAGTGATGTTGACATCTCCAAGACTAAGAGTAAAAACCCTAAATTTTAGTCCTCACTTGTGGGAAACAATGGCTAAGGTTCTTATTGTTGCTACTGTTAATAATAAGATTGCTATAGGAAAACCTTTTAAGGGGAACCTTGTAAGAAGATCTAATAGGTTGCTGGCCATAATTTCTACTACCCCTAGCACTACACCCAATGTAGAATTAGTTGTTTCTAATTAACAACAAAGGCTTTGTTGATCACAAGGACAATGAATGTATCAATAGTGGGAACAAAGAGTTTAGTCACTCTCAAGACTTCATGTACGAGGAAGATGTTTCTCTTTCCAATGATTTTGGTGTCAACCTTTTTCAGAAATGAATGTTCTTTATGACACTAAGTCTTCTAACATAGGGGATGATTGAATTTAGTCCCTAGAAATGATATGGTGGCCATGGATGATGTCAAGGGTAAAGGAATTTAGGTGGAAAATAAGTTTGATCTTGTGCATTTATGTTCTCATTGTGGCCATAACACCAATTCTATTAATTATTTGGAGCAAATTCTAGAAAATTTGGAGGAAAGAGTCAATAATGTGCTTAATTGTAGTAATAAGGTGATCCATAGGTTACTTCTATGCTTCTACTCCAAAATGTTGTGTGGGAGTTCTAGAAAAGAAGGTTGAAGGGTAATCTTGATAGTCTTGTTCTAAAGAAGGATAGAAAGAAATACCCTAAGGATGATATTTTTTCTTTCCTTTTTGAAGTTTGGGGATATGTGACTCCCCAAAAGACATGCTGCAACTTGTAGTTTTTTCTTGTTGTTTGTTAGTTATTTATGTGCTATTTTTCTTTTTTCTTCTATTAATTATTTATAGTTAGTTATTTTTTTGGTTTTTCTTTTCATATCCTTCGGGCTTGCTATGTAAAAGGGTTGGGACCTTGGTTTCCCAATTTATATATAAAAAATAACCAAGTTGATTTATCCTTTGCAATTATTGTGATAAAGTGAGGATTTGGCATAGTTTAATAAGACACCTCACTATTTATTGCTAAATCTGTTGTATTTGCTTAAGATATCTTAGAAATAATTTATCCATGTGTAACACAATATTTTATAAATATGGATAGTGATGCCTAGGTTAACTTAGATTTTCACTTGGAATCTAAAGTAGACCTTTAAGAATTAAATTTGGAATCTAATAGACTATGTCAAGGCTTCATTAACCACATTGAAGATAAGTATATTCCTTTTAAACTACCTTATAATCTAAAATGAAGTGGCCACCATCGGCAATTGTGTTCATTCATAGCAATCAAGATTGCGGGGAATGGTCATGATCAATTGATGGATGATCGATGGTCATTAAAAGATCATTCCAACATCTAGCTCCCTCGACGACATGTCTGGGAACTAACCCATGTTGGCCCTATTACTGCATTCACAGGGTTCAGTACATTAGGTTCACCACAAAACCCCTCACTTCATAGCTAGGGAAAAACAAGACTTCCTCACTCCTAAGACTATGATGAACACCTGAGTCACTATGGGACTCAAGGCGGGAGCTACTTCTTTTCACTCCTGCAAGGAAGAGTACTGGAACACCCTTTCCATTTGGTGTTTGGCTATGGACTCTCGGTGCAACCCAGTTGCATCCCTATGGTGCTCCTTTCCTTGAACAACCATACCTCCCTATATAAGTTATTAGTCCAAATACTAGACATCGGTAGGATGACACCGTACTCTAGGTTGACTCCCCCATTTCTAACTTCTCATCACTAGTAATAACCCATGCATAGGGACCTTCGACCCTTGATTTGTAGACTCTTCCTAGCCTGGCTAACATCTTGATGAGTCCAAATCACCTTGTAGAGTTGCCTTACCCTTGCAACCTACCATAACTCACCATGACTTGGCATGACTTGGAACTTCTTTATGCTCCATGCTGCTATGCCCATGCTACTCCGAGTAACTCGGCTTCAAAATTAGAATCATGTAGATATGCCTGAATATAAAATATTTAATTAAATTGATAAGTATGAATTTGTATAGAAGGAACTATAATAGAATTGAATAAAAAATATTGTAATGTAAAGTTATCAAAGTTAGCAATTTCAATCCATAACTCACCTCCAAGACTTTGGTTACTATTTTTTGGGAATGCTTGTCGAAGCCTGGAATCTATGTTTTCAAGCAAACTCTCCCCAAAGAAACTCATTTCATCTATCAATATGTATTTGACATGTGATATTTCTTCTTGGAAAGTTGTAAGTCTTGTCCCTTCTAGTTCATTGAAATCTCTTATTGGAATTCTTCGCTTTCAATGAATGGTTGAAGCACCAATGTTGAATGTTGCAACTCCAGTAGGCGTGAATAGAAGTATAGGATATTGTTTGGGAGAATAATTCTTTTCTAGTGCTAGGTTATATAGTGTTTGAGCCTAGCCTCAAACACTACAATTAGGGTCGGGTTAGGTTATGTGTTTTCTTTAGGGTTAGGTTTGGGATTAGGTTTATGGTTATGGTTAGAGTTTAGGGTAATCTATAAATTTAAGTTGAAGTCGTAGTTGATTATTTTCCCCCAAAAGGAAATTAGATCCATTTTTTCTCATGTTCATTATAGCCAACTATGGCTTAATCTTAAATTTAGACCTTTTCTTGAAACCTAACATCATATCCCTAATCTAACCATAACCCAAACCCTAATCATAAGATTGAATCATACCTCGACCTTAACCCTAGCCCTGACAATAAACCTAATCCTAACCCTTACTTGGAAACTAAACCATCATTTTCTCATTAATGTAACCCCGACCATAACTTTAACCCTAACACTATTTGTCAAAACCATAATCTTAACCATAACCCAAATCCTTTTTATCACAACCCTAAACATAAACATAACTCTAACCCTAAACCCTAAACCATGATCCTAATTCTAATCTAACCCTAACACTAACCTTAACTTACACCCTAACCTTAACCCTAATTGTAACCCTAAACTAAAGACAAATGCTACACCCTAAACTATAATCCAAATCTTAAACCTAGCCCTAACCCTAATCATAACCTAACCCTTTTTCTTGAAACCTTAACCTTGACCCTAACCCTCACCTTTATCCTATCTTTATAACCCTAACCACAACCAAAACTCTAACCCCAACCCTAACCCTAATTACCTAACCCTAAATATTTTTTCTTTTATTAATTAGTTGCATTCACTCTAATAACCCTAAACCTATATGTAAAACTAACCCTATCCCTATCCCTGGCCCTAATCCTAACCCCAAGTCTAAGCCAAATATAAAAACAAACCTTAATCATAACAATACCCCTAAAACTTAATTCTAAATATAACCCTAATACTATAATCCCTAATTGTAATCCTAAACCCTAACCCTATTTTCATATCTAATCCCAACCATAACCAAAACTCTAAATCTAACCCTAACCCTATTTTCATATTATGTTTTTCTTATGATTGGTCGACTCTTATACTAAATCTGAGTGTTGTTTGTGTTTTGACAAGAGTAGATTAATATTTTTTATATTTCTTATATGAAGATCAAAATTACATGCACATAGAATGAACCATAGTTTAGTTACAACACTTGGTCTCTTCAAAATAATCAGAGAAGATTAGGGAGAGGAAGGAATGCACACCAAACTACAAAATAGGGGTAGTTGTGGCTTTGCTAGTTTTCTTTATATAGTCTACTTGTTTCCTATAGGGATAAATATTTAATCACTATAAAAATGAAAGATGGTTGATTATCTACTGAATATTGTTTTGTGTGTTTTGAAATGGAAGATATCTATGTTGGAAAACAAGGATAGACAACTGAGAGGGGGGATGAATCAGTTGTTACAAAATTGAAACTTATTTAACCTTATTAAACTTTAATCTCAGATCTGATAATTAACAATGAAAGAATGAATCAACAACACATAAGAAACACACATAACACCAAGACTTTTGTGTACAAACCTTGTTAGGGGAAAAACCACGATGGAGGTTAATCCACAATTTATACCCTATTAAAAGTATAAAAGAAATGAATAAGGAATGCACATGCATTCAGGAACACTTCCTAGAGCTCACTGCTCAAAGGGAAGGCTCATTGCCTTACATAAGGTAATCAAATTAAATCCATCTAATGAGGTTGAACTGAGAAATTGGCTTCTTCAAAATCCTGATGACAGTTTCAGTTAGGCACATAAATACTACTTCATACTTTGTGTAAACTTCTTCACACTCTGCTCTGCATTCGAGTGATCTAATCTTTATTCAAACATATCTCACATACACTTCACATACATTATCTCTAAATGAATAAAACAATCGCTCTTATATATCCATTTCATGAATTTACATTAACAACTCTGTCGGCCAAAAATAGATAATAGATGAATACAAACTCTCGACCCAATTCATGAACAAATCTCAATGCACACCAACCTAAATCGGTCACAACATAATGAAGACCTAAAGCAACATCCTCGAACATGCCAAGCATTCAAAAATTAATCCACAAGGATCTACAAAACGCTACCACCATCATGTCAACCAAGAACATGAAAACTCGAACATGGAAAGGAAAAATCTTTGATCACGAGCACACTAATCAACGTGAACGTACCACAATAATAGAGTATGAGATCAAGAAATGTCAATGAACATCTCAAGAGCATACACAACAATTCAATTCACCAGAATTACATTCTCTTCTTTTAGAAACACCAACTATAGCAACAAAATAACTATAGGAACACAAAAACTCATAACTCGCTCCAATCTTGATGCACACCTCTGAAACTTCCAGAGGATATAATAGATAGGCTCAACAACAAACCCTTTAATACACGACTTCAGAATACCAACATACAAAAAATTTTACCACTTTGATCTTCACAGCTTCATAGACTATCTGCAACATATTTATTCTAATTTTCTCAATATCCTCGACATATACAACCTTTAAGACATTAATGCTAATAGTGTTGACATCAATGACAACCACATATCATGAGCAACACAACCACAAAATCCAACAATCTACATCTCTATAAAAATTGGTATATGCTAATAGTCAACTTATTATCTTATTTATAGCATTTCCTTAGCTTTTTATACTAAAAAGTTCAAGGTAGAGGGTAACATGATTCTTTGAATTGGATACTACATAAAAATTTATGTGTTATAGTCATTGCTTCCATTGTTTGCATTTTCACATTAGGATGCATATTTTTTACAATCAATAGTCTTTTAATGTCTTGCCAAAATTAATATTATTAATAATTTCAAACTTTTATAAACATGTATGGAAAATAAGTACATAAATAAGAAATATATTGTAATAGTTTTTTCAACAAAGGATAAAAAAGTCATGTGGACCGTACAAGGATTGTGGTGGGACTTAAAATTTACTACTCGTGTGGTATTAACTAGGGAGATCAATAACAATCCTTCCTCGTGGATCTCGCATGATTAGATTAAAGGCCCTTGTGGATACTACGAGGTCTGCGAAGAGGCGACACTTGGCTTGGTTCTTGAAGCGACAGAGTTAGGTGGGACCCGCTGTCCAGTTCCAACCTCTTGTTTTCTTGGGTTGTGATTGGGCACGGTTCTCCCAGGGTGCTGATGTGGATTTTCAAACAATCGTTGACTCAATCTGAGTCGTCCGACTTGCCATGTTCGATCCGCATTAATGGTTCAATTTTTCTTGGGTTCTTGTTCATCTGCGTTGGGAGTTCTTGCTCTCTAGAAGTTGTTCTCATTAATGGCATAGATTTTTTCAGTGGATCCTTGCCTGAATTTCCTGCATGCGAACACTATACCCCTGATAAATGCAATGATGGGTTGTATGACATGCCTTCGCAAGCCAAGAATAATTTGTGGTGGCTATGTCAGCCACTAAAATGCTTGAATGCTCATGCTGCATTCGAGCAATTAATATTCTCGTACCAATTAACTCTATAAATTCTCATTGTGTTATATGGTATTATCATTGCATTTTGAGTTGTCTTGTTTGCAGGTGGTCAAGTCTCTCCTGTATTTTGCAAGGTGTTCTTTGTAATGGACCATTTGGCTGTGCGTAGAAGGACCAGACTCGGGGTGACAAATTTGTAGCTTGATGGGGTACAACCTGTCCTTAGCAAGCCCGAGGTTGTCCATGATGCTAATTTTAAAGGGACGGGGACCTCCAAGTCCCCACTGGTGCTGTCTTCTGGTTCTGACGATGATGGGTCCAAAACTGACTCGAACTACCAACATTACTTGGTGTCCATGACCAAGCTATTGGGGGTCAATGAAGAGCCCCTCGCAGTTGCCCCAATAACTGTGATGGCACCGTTCCATGCTACCAGATCATGTGTTAAAGCGGATAAAAGGAAGTTGGTCTCACTTTTTCCTGAAGCGAGGACCAGGAGCGGTCGCCTCTACCGGGGCCGTGTGTCTTACAAGTAGTTGCAGTTGTTGGGTGTGTTTCTTTTGGGTGGTGTGTTGATGTGGACGTATGCATGCCTGCCACGCTCTTTTGTCTTTAGCTCTGGTTGGTTACAATGGTATAACTATTTTGGTTTCTCGAATTGATTATGGTTTTTTCTAATGATGAGGAATGTCAATTTCAATTTCATTCTAAATGAAATTCAATTTTGAAATGAACAATGTAGCCTATTGCTTTGTTGCTCTCCTATCCTATAAAGGAGATTTGATGGCTCATTGTTAAGGGTTGTTGTTTTTTTTGGGTTTGAAGGCTTAGAATAGGTACAGTTAGTGGTAATGTAGGATTTTGAAGGTATTATGTAGGAAATCATGCTAGGTTGGGAATAGTATGAAATAAGTATACTATGCTTTTGTAATTACTAATATCGAAAGAAATCTAAAAAAATTAAGACATTTTGCTATCCTGTGTATGGGCCATGGATTATGAATGGATTTATCAAGGGTTTGTTCAATCAGTTTCAATGGTGTAGTTGAAAGTGTAATTTGTTCTCTTGCTTTGAATTAATGAGTTAATCAAATGCTTGAACACAAATTGCATGTTTATGGTTATATGCTCAGGATTCACTAAGGAGTATTGTTTTAATATACTGACAAATCTCATGGTAGCAAAGCACTATGGTGATAAGTTCAATTTCATCTGAATTACATTTTATATGACTCCCACCCAATGGATGAGGCACTAGATAGTATTGGTAAATTCCTTTTAGGTATAGGACTGTGACTCTAAGCACGGTGATTCAATACCCGAACATTTTAACAAATATCAACTGCTATCTCTTTTTGGGATATAGATCTTATGATAATTTTCAGTCTCCTTGCTTTGGGATATCTGTTATTATTCTTTGGTTTTGCCACAACCAGGGTAATGACTGTCTATTAGTGTTAGTGGGGACTGCATCTATAAGAAGAAGTGTTCTTACCAATCATGAAACATTCTTATGAACACACTTGGGTTTACCCACCTTGGTTTCATAGAGCCAAAAGTGTAGGAGATGTTAGTCTTTGACTGACTCTTGTTAGTTGGCTACTAGCCTTTGCAATTCTTTATAACAGAGGTTGGCTACCTCTTACAGAATTGCAAATCCTATGTGGGAAAAAACACCAATAGATTGTAATTAAGATATACACAAAATGGATCTACATTGAAAATTCGGTAGGAAAATTCAAGCAAATACAACTGGTAGATACAAAACCAAATAAATGTGAAACTATGGACTTTAATGATTGTAGAATATACATAATGGATTTTTTTAAAAAGGTTTTAGAAACTTTCAATCAAATGCAATTGGTAGATGCATAGACAAATTTCACAACCTTCACCAAAATCCTTGTCGATTTCCTTAATATGGGAGATTTGGAACAAGGTATAGACATCCGTCAAAGCATAATATGAAGATGAATTTTCTAAAATGTTGTGGTTGTACACTCCATTTTCAAATCTATGTAAAATGTGGGAGGATAGACAAATCTTGTGAACTATTTGACAAAATATCTCAAAGAGTTGTAATATCATGGAATACACTCTAATTAGAAAAGTTGCATCACTACCCTCATAAGAATCTCTCAATTTGTTTTAGTTTATATTGTGTTACTCAATTTGAAACTTAATTGTGATACATTAAGTTCATTATCAAATTGTCATTTGTGTGTCAAGTTTGTCAAAATCCAAAATGATCAATTATTAATAAAATCATGGATCATGTAATATTGGGATAGGTGATCTCCTAGGAAGGCCTAGTACTTCATCGCTTTGAGAATCATTTAGAAGCAATGAGTGTTAAGTGGACCATTCATTATCATGAGAGATGGGTTCTCGTGAAACACTACTCATGAAACATGGGTCAATGAGTTTGACTTGTAAAACTACATAATTGAATCCCGATAACAATATCAAAATTTGACACAATGTGAAAAATACTTCCTACTTGTTAATAGATCATGTTGTCAAAATCTAGAATTTCAAATTATGAATTCTTTGTAATTACTCAATAGATCATGTTGTCAATTGAACCTGTTGGCGTTTTTTTACTACAACCCACAGGTGTTTCCTAGAAGCTCCTATGAACTCCCCACATTCAATAATAAAAGACTAGGAACAATATGGCCAACTTTACGAGAATAGCAATAAGGCTAATTCTCCTACACTTCAGACTTTGTAAAATCCAGGAGGGTATTCCCTAACATGTTCTCTTAACATACATCATTTAAACAATTCATTTAATTTTCACACAGGTAAGCAACAAATAGATCCCCAATTAATGTTAAAGGATCAAATCCTTCAAGAAATTGGCTATTCCTTAAAAAAGACTCATGTCCATTTAACAGAGAATCACAAACTTCACATAAAGTAAATTGATAGGAAATGTTTGAGTAAAATATCTTGATGCCATAACACAAAACATATGAGAATAAAATGTAATTAGAATTCCAGTGCCATATCCCAATGTAAGGAATCAAAAGAGAAAACTGAACTACAAGGTAAATTTCATTTTGAACACTTATGATCTATTATGAATTGCATTACAACCCATATATCCATACCTGAGTTTATTACTCCTTTATGAATCCTATTTGTTATATTGCATGAATTTACTGGTTAACTAAAGCATTTAACTGATCCTTTGAACCAGAGCTATAGTTAAACATAATTCACAGTAAAGAACAAATTAAAATCAATGAAAATCATCTTTGATCGTTATTTCATTAATAATCCATGTAACATAACACAATAGGAGACCAAATAAACTCCAAATATTCATGAGTTTGATACAAAAATGCTCAAAAACCCCATGATTAACAAAGTTCTCCAATTTGACTCAACTTTTTAAAACCTGGACTTACAATTCATACTCTCTATACTACTAGACTCTTATTTCTCATATCTTGGATATTTCAACCGACCACTCTCTCGGCCCAAAATTCCCTTTTATAAAACAAGGGAGCCAACAAGCTTCAGGTCAAAGAGTACACATATCCATTTGTAATTGGACCGCTAACTCTTGATTCAGTTACAATTCTATTATGCAAGAGGAGAGCATAAGACAAAGATCATCATTAGTTGATAAGGAGGAAAAAAAACATCGCTCCAAAGGCCGTTCCCATACATCGAAGGCATGCTTAGCTGTTATAGTATTAACTCCACCTCAGCACCCTGTACTTGGAGTCAAAAGGAGAATGCAATTTTAGAATATAATATCTAAGGCCAAACCTGTATTATACATGACCAAGTTGTAATTCTCGACTATAACACTCATAATTCAAGTTCATCAGTGAACGCCTTTTTTCATAATTCAAACCCTCCTCGGAAGGCCACTGGAAAGCCACAACCTGATCAACCTTGTTTCGATAGGGAGCATACTTTACCATTATCGATGTGGCCTTTTTATCAAAGTTCTCTAAGAAACTTATAACAAAAGACAACTTTTCCAATGTATTCTCTAGCATGCAGATGTCAGCATTTTTGCATATCTCATGTGTTTGAGACATCATTATATTGTTCATTTACTCCTTCCAAACCTGCAGGGGTTTGACTTCATCCTGGCTATGTAAAATATGAGGCAATGGGGTCAGGTCCTTTCCATCATACACATCTTTTAGCAATTTAATCTTGGATTCCATTGGGGTGGCAAATCCCTGAAACTTCTGCTCAACAATTCCCTTGACCAATTGATATGTTGCAATAACAGTAGGATATTTATCACCATGTTGTTTTTCCCCTACTGCAATGAATCTCAACTTCTCCATTCTAGGGCTCCATTTGTTTAGTAATGAGATGGCCAAATCTTTATCCCTTCCAAACATTTTTAGTGCTTGCAACATTAGGACATAATTTGCATGAACACTGTTTAGCTTACTCTGGACCGTTCTATTTAAATGTTTCAAAATAGTGTCCACTATAACTACATTGTTTCTCCCTCCTGCATCCCGAATTTTCTTTACCATCTCCTTATATTCTTCAACCTGATGAATCAGTTTCTCCCTAGAAAGTCCCCCTCGAGGGCTAGTAGCCCTCTCAATAGCGATAGGAACTTGTTCCATATTATATGGAACAATAGCCAAAGACTGTGCTTGTGCAGGAGGTTGAGACTGCTCTACTGGTAGGTCGGGAACAGTGTGGCTAGAATTGACTTACTTTTGAGATCTCATGGTATCCATTTGTTGCCTCAATAAAGCCAATTCAGTTTCTAACTTTGCTACCTTTTGTTGGCTCTTATTATATTCAATAATAATGTCATTATATTGGCCTCTCAGAGTATCCCGCTCCTTGGTCAAATCTTCAACAGTTGCTCTGGTGAATTTGGCAACATTCACGACCATATCAGTAGCTTCCAGTGTTGGGGTGTCAGCTGCTCTCCTCACAACCAAGTGACCACTGAAGTCAGAAGGTTCTACAACAATTGGAGTTTTAGAGCCACTAGATAGGGACCAGATTGCCAATGTATCCCATTCCTCACTAAAGGCTGATCCCTTGAGTGCCAATGTAGCCTCCTCTTTAGTAGCAAGAAGTGGATTATTAGCCCTTCTTATTGTGTCAAACACCACAACATCAGTGATATCCTATTGTGGGAGTAGCAATAGTCCACTTTTTTGTACCAATTCCCGGCCCTGCTCTAGTTTTATTGCTTTGAATCTTTCTCTCATCTGTTCCCTGACCTTAGCTTGAATTACCTTCTCTAGGAGCTCTGGATGCAGACTTATCTCATGTGCCACCTTCTCAGCATATAATGCAGTATGTGCTCTCCACACAAAATATTTAAAAGCATCAGTTTGAATAAAAGAGTAATCCATCATGAACTCTCTGCAGGATTCTATTCTCAAGTCATCATTGCTTGTTATTCCTTTGATTTCATCTTTTCCTAACCTCAAAGAAAATGTACCTGAACCTGTTGCAATGTCAACTGGGTCCAATGGCATCTTAGGATGCATTTCATCCAGAGTGACAATAATGTCATCATCCTCATCACCATCACAATCAATAATATTTACCCTTTCAACCCTCTGCCTCTTTGGTGATGGTGGGCAAGCCCATTCTGAAAAACTTGGAGGAGAATCCAAATCAACAACATTTGGTATTGACTGCCTTGAAGAAGATGGTGCAATATTTTTAGCAACATCTTCAGCCCTACTTCCCTTTCTTCTAGAAAAAACCCTTATCTTCTTTTGGGGCTGATAAGTAGGCCTCTCCTCTTCCTTTACCTCAGGGTACTCCTCGATGGTTTGTGATTTTCCCATTTCTTCCACAACCCTTTCGTCTTTCAAAACCCCAACCAAGCTCTCAAAATTATCAATAGAATACATTGCCCTGCTAAACTCATCTTTAGCATTAGGTATGGGATTGAAACCAGGTATTTTCTCCTGCTTACTTTTTACCATTTTAGAGTAGGCAATGTATAGTGCCTTTCTATCATATTGTAATTCCAAATAAAAAATATTCCTGATGATGTCCTCAGGAAAGTAGTTGTGGACAAAAGCTCTTGTCCGATGTTTTTCCTTCATTTGAGAGATAAAATCCTCAGGATCATGATTCCTGGGGTGCACAGTCCTTAGCCTATAAGGCCCAAGTAATTGATGCAACTCCTTCCATCCTCCCTTTACCATAACAAAATCGGCAAATGTTGTATATTCAGGGAAGAAAGAACCTTTCTTCTATTCAGCTGACAAGTGTAGTTCCTGAGCACCCCCCAACTACCTCATGATCTCCAAAAATCCAAGTCTAAGGGGCACCTCCCTTGGTAGAACCTTTGGATTGACATTAGTGCCGAAAACCCTGAAAACTATGGTATTACGATAGCGGAAAATGTCTCCCCAATTGTGCATTATGTTCAATTCAAGCCTTCTCTCCATCAGCCTCAAGAAGTCATGAATTTCTTTTGGGATCCTTGGGGGGTCATGAACCAGAGCCTCCCTTAATTTAGATCCGAAGACATTATGGAAAGTTACATAATCAAACTCATGATCATGCATGTCAAGAATCTTAGTCCAATATTGGATAGGCATTTCAATGTTTCCTTCCTTCTTCTTTAATTTCATATCTTTTTTGAACACAGTCTAACCCCTATGTAGAAACATGTGGATTAACAAGGAATACCATCTGAATTCAACCTAATTCTTCCGCTCCTTTAGGGCTACCAAACCCGTGTGTATCTTCTCTGCCAAATAAGTGGCAAAATCATATATTACATTAAAACTTGGGTGCTGGAGATTTACTGCCATATACATAATATTGGTAGGCAAGGTTTTCTTTAAGCTGATTCCCAGAACTTGACATAAAGCACAAACAGTCTTCTTGAAATAACTAGTGAAATAGCCCATAGGAAAAGGTTCGGGCTCATTCCTACCAATTACTACCTTCTTCTGATTTTTTTCTCTTCTTGAGACTACCAAATGAGGTATTAAGAAGGATGTTCTGAAAAAATCCCTAGTATTTCTATATTCTTGTTTGAAAGCCTCCAAGTCGACAGGAACCATATCCCAACTCCATTCGTGCAATTTGAAAATCTCTGCAATTTCTTCTTTGGTTATCTTAATCATCTGCACACCAGCATGTGTTCTGACAATTCGGGCCACAGGGTCATATCTAGCAGCAATGTCCTTTAAAAGATCTACATCCATATAAACATTAGGAACCACCAATTTACCCAGGTCTAACCTCCAGGGGTTACACAAAGGAATTGAAAAATTCCTGTTCCCAAACCAATTGGAGAACAACTGCCACCTGGTGTATAGTAACTCGGCATCTTGAATTGCACATTGCTTGTCTGTTAATCCTTCCAAGATTCAAGGCCCATATAACAAAACCTTTCCCTCCTGCTTCTTGCTAGTAGAGGGTTGTAGCAAATCAATAATATCTTGGGATAAAGACCTGGTAGTGGTTTTAGAACCAGAACTTCGAGCCTTGGGTGCCATTTATACTAGACTAATGATAATTCTAACTAGGGTTTGCTTATTTTCAAATAGAAAATAATTACAATTTTCTCCATTAGCCTTAACAGAAAATTCTTCAATATTCAAAAAACCCTAGCAATTATCTAGACAAGCTCTAAAAGCGAATCTATTCAATCAATTCTTCAAGAATAGAGACAGGAAACAATCACAAATTGCCCAGCAAGCAACCATAAAATATTCTGAATTTACAAGAAATGACGTACGTGCTACTTATGGTTTCAATCGTAGAACATCCAGGGCAGCGAAATTGAGAAATCGTAACCACAACTTGCTTCACTCGATACCAAACAATTCTTCCTCAATGTAGAGATACAAAACTGAAATAGTAATTCACAAATTTTAGCATTTAATTATGTAGGCAGAGTCGAACTCGGCCATTACTATTCACTCGCACGAGATAAAATGGCTATCATACAATACCAGTTTATTTTTAAATACAAGTTGTTGATCAATCACAATGTTGGCCAGGAGAACGACTCAGATTTAGCCAAAATAGTTTGAAAATGCCATGTTCTCCCTCCAGTCACCAAACAGACAGGATATTCACCTACCGAGCACCACATCAACACGGAAATGGGCCCCACCTTTGTTATGAACGCACAACATCGGAGTCTATGTGTCACCAAATCGCACACCTCGCAACATTATTGAAACTGCAGTTTTAATTGTGCGAGGTCAGCGAGGAACGGCCACGATGCATCGGTATGGAAACAGCTGTCGACATCAACCTTCATAATCAATCATTGAGCAAAATTGGTCCCCACCATCAAATGTGACAGATGGCAGAATCTTGCATGCCTCGCACCATATTTGTGACGTTAGCAGAAACCTTGCGAGGTCTGCGAGGAACGATCAAGATTGAAATCACTTCATCTGACGGCCGTGCAATCTGCACATGCAAAAAGGTTATTTTTCCTGACTTTTTAATAGTTTTTTCATTTTGCAGGGGGTGTTTTTAATGATCGTCGATCTTCCTACGATTGATCTTGACCGCTCCCCGTGATCTTGTGATGACATCACCCCTGGTTGTTTGGCAATTGCGATATCACGGGCGAGCACCATGTGTCCCAAGCTGCCGATGCCGAAAATGGATTAATAAAGTGTTTAATATCTGTGTCGGACTTAAATATGTTATAAAGTGGGTTACTAAAACAGCTGTGATATGCATGTGCTTGAGATTGATGGTGATGTTATAATCTTGGTAAAAATTTGCTCGATGGTTATGTTTGGTGTTGCTGACTACTATGTTTTTAATGACCGTTGATCTTCCTACAATTGATCCTGACCGCTCCCCGCGATCTCGTGATGACATCACCACTAGTTGTTTGGCGATTACAATATCAGAGGAGAGCGCCATGTGTCCCAATCTGCCGATGCCGAAAAGGGATTAATAAAGCGTTTAATATTTGTGTTAGACTTAAATACATTATGAAGTGGGTTACTAAAACAGCTGCGAGATGCACGTCATCAAGATCGATGGTGATGTTATAATCTTGGTAAAAAGTTGCTCAACGGTTATGTTTGGTGCTGCTAACTACTGTGAGTGAACACGATCGTCGATGGTAGGAATCAATGGTTACCCACCATCGCGTGATCCAAAGATGCAAGATGTTTAGTGATCGCGATCTCACGGGTGGGCGCCACGTGTATTCCTTTGGCGTTGTTTCTACAGTGGGCCCTCGACACTGACATGGAGATTTCATCAACCCTTTTGAAGATGGTTGTTTGATGATCTGACAAAAATAAAAGATCGATGGCTGAAGTTTAAATTCGCATCAAATGCGATTGGAGCCACTGGGGTGGCATGCAAATGAGCTTTAATGGCGGACGAGATGTCTACTGCCTCAATTCAATCGACATAAAGTATCTGCTCTTTTTCTATCTTCATCACAAAAGTATTCAAGTATTTTCCAAGCAGTTCAGAGCCAGAGATAAATTTTTTCGAGTGATCACCATGAAGTTTGGTTCTCTGCAAGGCGCAAAATCCGGTGAGTTATTTTCTAAACTGCTGGGTTAATTTGACTGTCTTTGCAAAGGGTTCTATTGTGCTGGTCAAGGGGTTTTGTTAATTATTGTCATAGGGTTACTGGTTCGTTTGAATTATTGGAATTGCACAGTTGTGTTGTATTTTTGTGTTCTGGGTACCCCTAGTTTCTTCGAGGATTTGATTTTTTTTAAAAAGCCCTAGTTGTTTAAGATGGCACCACCGAAGCAGCACTCTGGCCATGTTGATTATTTGAAGAGGAATTTGTATGATGACTTCCTAGATCAACTCCCATTGTCAACAAATGACAGGAAGAGTGGTTTGGTTTTAATGAATGGAAAGACCCTAGGCGAAGGTCTACTGTGGAAAAATTCTAACATTGCGGATGCCAGGATTCCTATGACTGGTCTTGAAATGTTTAGGCTGTGGTATGGATAGTGAAATTTACCTCACCCCTTCTCTAATTCCTAGAGATATGACATGGGGAAACTAATAGTGCCAAATGTGTTCCTTGATGTTGACTTGCTCAGAGCAGTGGCATCACAGTATGATCCTGTGACAAGGGTCATAATGGATAATGATGGTGGAATTATGCTAAGCCTAAATGCAGATAAGATTCGGCAGATTTTTGATTTGACTAAGTATAGCCCTTTCTTAGTCCAAATAGATTTTGAGAAGATGAAGGAGGAGTACAAAAGGTTAAAGCCTCTTTTTAGATTGAAGTTGCTTCCTTTTCACCTGGCCAGGGCAGGTAGTTCAACAATTCATATTAGCCCAAATGACTAGGAGCCTTTCAGGCTGAGCTGTTTTTCCAGTCACTTCCTGGCAACATTTTATTCATTGTGCCAGATTTTAGGGTTCAACCCTAATACTGTGATGCCAGTTGCGTACATGTTTATGGGAGCCTAGATTCAGCATCCCAACTTCTCTGTGGTATATGACTTTGCATCATTCCTGTCAGAGAAGATGCATGAGGGTTTGATGAAGCTACATGTGGGGGATACTGGAACTCTTTTTTTCAGGTACTCCTTGTTTTTGCATATGTTCCTATACAAGAATGTTGTTTTCTTCTCAAAAAACATGGAGTTGAGGCAGGAGGTGAATGGAGAAAGGTTACTAGTACAGGTGTGGAGTGCAGATTTGTCTTACAACAGGGGAGGTGCCAGCTTTGTGCAGTTTGATAACTGCTTTGCCTCCAAACTCAGGGCTTGGTTGGTGGTAAATGTGCCAAGAGTCCCTGAAGATTTGCATGAATTCCTCCGACCGAAGGTGAGGAAGCCTAATTTAAAAGTGTGTCACAATTGGGGTGATATCATCTTGTACCCTGTAAGCACTGTCTTGAGGGTGTATGGTTTCCAGGGAACCCCTCATATCCTCCCCTTTAATGTACCATCAACGATGGGGTTTGCCGAAGTAATGTGGCAACTAGGTTGTATTCATGAGGACAAACTAACAAAGAAAGGAAAAGGGACTTTGTTCCCTGACTACACTATTGTTTCTGATTTTGTTTGTTCCAAGGGAGGATGGGTCCACTTTAGAAGGTTTTTTGACGACTTCAATTTGAGGAATGGTCCTAGGAGACAACATGACCCTAAGGGATTCATTGCATTGTTTAGACAATGAATTAAAGGTGGCAAATTTGCACATGAATTCAGCTTTCCTGAGGACCTAATCATAAATGAGTTTGATTTGAATAGGCAGGAGTTGAATAAAGAAAAATGGATTTCATATGAAAATTTGTTGGCTATAATACATAAAATGGATCCAAAATATGATCCATTAATGGAGTTCACTCCATTTCACAAGAGAATAGACTTCTTAATGGCTAATTTCAAAAGTATCATGTGCACCTTGATGACCAAGATGGTCAATTTGGAATTAGTTTTTGGTATAGAAAGATTGGATGTGAGGCCTCAAGAAACAAGGCCAGCTTATCAGCCACCAGTTGATAGGCCTCTATACAAGAGAAAGAGGAATGCGAGCAATGATGAGGATGAAGGGGATAAGAAGGGAAAACAAGTCATGCAAGCATCATCACAGCTGGGTCCAAGGATCAGAGCACCCAGAGGGGTAAGGATTGTGGATCTAGATTCACCACCAAGAGGTGATCCTGCAGTGTTACCATCAGAGCCAAGCCCTAAGAGGCAGAGAGTTGAGGAAACGTAGGAAACTCTGATGGATGAGATAATTGTGACTGATCAAGATATGCAGGTTGGTATCCCTTCCCCTCCTAGATCAACACAATTAGTGCTTTCTGACATGGATGTAAAGGGGCAATGTGTACAAGATGCTAGGATGGAGGCCTGCAAGACATTCTTGGATGATGATGCATTTGTAAAGACTCCTATATTCTTGCAACTAGTTTGGAGGATGAAACTAGAAGAGTACCAGAACAAATGCAAGAGTAGGAGAGAATCAAGACTTGATAGGTCTGAGCAGGAGAATGATGATGAGGTCAAGGCTGAATTAATGGAAGAATTCAAAGGCATCACTCCTGAGGAGGGAAGAAGACTTGTGACTCAGGCTAGTGTCTTACTTTTTCCTGAATGGGACATAGCTGATGCGGTTGTATTCAATGCTATCTTATAGTCCAAGCACCCTATACAAAATAGTGAAGAAGAGGTTAAGGCAGCTCTACAAGACTCTTCCTTTAGTGAGGAGTATGAAACTCTGGCCATATGGGCATTGGCACTCCAAGGCAGAAAGCCAAATGTAACTAATATGATCACACACCTAAGGGGAGGGCTAATCATCAAGAGAGCTTCTGAAACTTCAACAATAGAAGCTATGACAGTGAATGTGGCCAAATTATCCCAAAAGACAACTAAGAGAGAAGAGGTTGAAAAGAAGAGTCTGATGGAGAAATACAATATGATAATTGCAGAATATAGTAGGATGCAACAAAGGAATGTTGAGCTGCAATTTGAAGTAGATAGGTTGAAATATGGGCAGGTGGGAGAATCCTCCAGTGCTCCTGGTATCAGAGCAATACCTTCTATTGTAGGATCGGTCCCCCATACTACTCCAATTGTTTCAACTCCAGGGTCCCCCATCCAGGCACCTGCTCTCAGTCCTACACCAGGGCCAGTTGAAGAAGAAATTGAATATTCTATGGATCCCACCAAGAAGCAAATGTTGAATAGGATCACAGAATTGCAGGCTGCCTTAAAGGCAAGTGAGGATGATGCAATTTCCAAACAAAGTGAGGTGGTTGACACAGTTTTGAGGCATCTTAATGAAAAGGTTGATGGTAAATTACCATCTGTACATTCTTTGTATTCTTTATTCTTGGATGGAATAAAAAATATCAATAGGGAGCGGGAAATAGTTTTGCCTTTGGCTGAGAAATGGATCCCTAGGGCCAACGATCTGGATATTATGTACAAAGCTTCTAGGTTTGATGTAGACAACAGGCCCCAGTAATTGAAGCCTACTCAAAACTTTGTAAAGTCATAGAGCTGATTTTAGGCCCTACCTGATGATTTCAGTAGAAGAATTAGGGAGCTGATAAAGAGCTTTGATGACTGGAATGATACATTTTTGCCAGACATTATTGATGCATAAGGAAATGTTAAGACATTGCAATAGTGGCAGGATGGGGCAAAAGAAGTTATCAATGCACAAATCAAATCGATTTGTGATGATTCAAACTATGATTTGCTAGTAAATAGTATGGATAAGATAATTAACACTAGCACATTCTTAGAGTTTTTTGAAAGGGAAGCCAATCAAGTTGCACTGAAGTACACACCTTACAATAGTAAGGTGAATGAGGTTGTGAAATTTTTCTAGCCAACGAATGAAGAGTATTAGAGATGGGTGGACAAGTACTTAACTGTAGAGGAGTAAAACAGTGTTTATTACCACAGGATGGATGAAGGAATTCTAGACGATGATGCAAACAATTCTGGAGATAGCCACAGGAAATTATTTAACAATCGATAGGGCATGCGAATAGAATGAGAAGATGTTCGAAATGGATCTAGCCATAAGGAATGCACTGGAGGATGCTGATACACACAAGCGGCCAGCTTACCGAGATTATCTGTCAAAACATCTATTTATGGCTTAATAGAGCACAATTTCTAGTTTTTTATTGTTGTTAAGCAAAAGACATTTCTCAAAGGACGTGCCCTTTCACAATTTTGATATATTTATATCTGTTTCATAATGTAAAATAGATATAGGCAGATAGGAGAAAGATACAGTAGATAGTTTGCAATGAAACTTTCCTTGAAAAGACTCAGATGCTTGTATGAATTTTGATGAAGTTAATGAAGATGTCTGAACTTGTGGGTTAATCTTGGTATAAGCTGTTTGTGGAATTATATAGTTATCTGGTTGTCTCCATTTTGATGCTTTTCTGTTGTCTAAATTGATATATGAAGCATATAAATATATTTAGTTTACCGATACACATTTGTTGTATTTGTGTGATGTGATTATTTGGTTCTTTCAAGTAAAGATTAAACCCTTCTAGTCAATCACAGTAACTAAAGAGTATTAATTGGATCAATAAGAAGAATCACATAACTAGGATTGTCATTCTATCTCAAGTAGAGTTTTTCAGTCATTTACTTGCACATTTATACAAGTTATAAACTACATCTATGTGCCAAAACTTTGAATTATTGCCATCATAGATTACACTTTTATAGATCTTCATTAGACTCCATACACCCAACAAGGCAGTGGTCTCACGCTTTCATCTTTTGGTTTATCCATTTTATTTTTTACATCTGTTAACTGAACATATTCTAATATAATTCAAATATAATTAAAATTAAAAACATCATAAATTAATTATGTAACCACATAAGTCAAATATAATTCTATCAAGAAATTAATATCAAATAGATAATACAATCACATAACTCATACATTTCAATGTCATTGATCTTCTTCTTCATCCAACTCTTTGTCTGTATCATCCGATCCAGATTCAACATTGTAAGGATTGGTCATATCATCATCATCATCATTGATATCAGTTTCGATAATGTCATCATCCACACGGATATCATCTTCATGAAAATTAAATCCTACATCATCATGATCTAGTTCCTCCTCTTCGACATCTTCATCAGGCACATCATCAACTAACTGTTGATCCTGATCATCATCTACATCATCTTCTATTTCTTCAGTATCTTCTTCTTCCACCACATTATACTTTACCAGCCTTCCTCTTGGATCATGTCTAACAACATATGACCAACCCACTTTACCTGGAACCTCTGAGTAAAATACCTGCTCACATTGGCTTGGAAGAACATAGGGCTCATTTCCAGCTCGCTCAAAATACCTTGTATTAACCATGGTAAATCCATTATCATGTTCAATAACAGTTCTCTCGGGATCATTTTCATTCAATCGTAGCCTGTACCATAGGACAACAAACATAACTAATTTGAAGGACTTAAAGTCACACTCAAGTATATCATCCAAAATCCCATAGTATTGATTTTCTGAGACTTCTGGATGTATGTCGCTTCTAGATGAAACATTAGTCACCTGGAAGACTGCAGTTATCCCAGAATCACAAGTTTTCTTCGTGTCATCCAACTTTTTGATTCAAAATTTATGACCATTGCACCACATAGCCTTGTGGTGTTTCACCTGCAATATGTCAAACATGTAAAACTTATTGCAATATCATCAGTTGATAAACATATTTATTCTTGGTTGAATGTATGCAAAGAAAAAAAAATCTCAACATATATATACATCAATATAATTGAAAATAATTAAATAATATGGGTGATTAATATATTTATACATACCTGTTTATCTCTTAAACCATATGCTAAATCAATTTCCCTTGGTGTAACATTGAAGTCTCCATTACGATGAGCTTCTTTAACCAATGAAGCCACACCTTCCCATGTTAATGCGCAACCAGATTGTTGACATCGTTCAATCCATACTGTCATCCAATCAAGATTATTTGCGACGTACAAATGTAGTGCATCCCACTCTTGACCAATTGATGAATATTGAAAGATTAATAATTAAATAAGTACAAAATACATAAAAAACAAATGTAAAATGTATTCTAATTAATCTCCATGACCATCTTATAATTACCTGTCACTTTCCTCAATCTACCTTTCCCCATCAAGTACTCCCCTTTGAATTTTTTAAAGGAGTTGGGATCCCAAATGCGATCTACATGGATCTTTGCTGCAAATTTAGGAAGATATTCAGTAATGTACACCATATTCTAGTATACCATGTATCCCTCCACCATAGAACCCTCAGGATGTGGTCTTTGTCTAACCAAAGCCTTCAAAATTTTTAAGTGCCTCTCAACCATCCACATTGACCTTGTGTGTACAGGTCCACACAATTCAATCTCCTCAACTTGGTGTATGAGGTAGTGTTCTTGTGAATTGAAAAATGTCGAAGGTAGACACTTTTGCATTTCACACATTAGACGAAGAATTTTTCTCTTCCAATAATTTATATCTTCTTTATGGATTGCTTTAGATGACAACCATCTACAAGTAATTCAAGGCACAAATATATTAATGAGATTTAACAAAAATATACAATGAATTGAACAAATATTGTTACTTACCTCATGTATTTTCCAAGATCACATATAACTTGCTTGACATTGTTGTCGAAGTTTTCTGGGAGAGATAGACGTAGAACGTACTGCAACAATTATGAAATGATCTTTTCATTAATATTTTTCCAAAAGTAGTAAACATAATACACTATAAAGTACATGCAGTATACATATATATATATATATACAATATACCAGAATAATTACCTTAATGAAGGTATGCCAATCATGCGTTTTCATCCCTGACCCAAATTCACCTTTCTTTGTTATGATATTGTTTATGTTCACAGCAAATCCTATGGGAAATCGAATTTTTCGTATGACTTGTTTTATAGAATTGCTTTGCTGCTCCATTAATAACCAAGGAAGGGTACTTATATTAATTTGGTCTCCATCGCTATTTAATTGAATGACATTTTTCATTGCATGACTGGCTTCCTGAATATCACTACAAATTTTGACAATTTTTTCTTTGTCATGCCTTCCATCCAATATTTTCCATAACGTTTTTGTCATATTCTTTCCGATATGCATTGTATCAAACAAATGCACAATTTGTAGCTGCTCATAGTAGGGCAACCTACTAAATTGTCTAGGATAACTTTTCAGTCCCTGTGGAAGCCGACCATTAATGCTTTGACGACCTTCATGAAGCATATAAGTTAAACAAATTAACAACGACAATCATTTTCAATTACAACATGAGTAAACACAACACAATATAAAAATATAAATTCAAAACATATCATAAATGATAGATAAACAATTTGATCCATGTATAACCTTGATGATTAATTCTATTATATTTCAACTTCCATAGGCGAGGTGTCATTCTTCATGGTTTTGATGTAGTCTCTTCTTTCCCATTGAAAAGATGTTTTTTAGTAGTTCGATACTTATGATTTATGTGGAGGAAGTGCCTATACTCATCAAACACCTGCTTTCCTAAACTTGTTGAACGACGAGATTTCATCTTTGGACCACAAATTGGACATGCAAATTTTCCCTTTGTTTGAAGACCTGCAAATCATATATAATTGGATTAAATATGTCAATTTTTATAATTATATATAATGAATAGATTACTTAAAAAACATGCATGATATCTACTTCATAAAATTAAATATCGTTAAAGTCATGCAGTCGAATGTTATAACATACTAGAAAAATGTGTTAGCCCTGGGGCATCATGAATTGTCCATACAAGCATTGCATGGAATTGAAATTGTCTTTGTCCTATTGGTCTAGATACATCATACATAGTGACACCATTCCATAACTTTAGTAACTCGTCGATAAGAGGCTCAATATATACATTCATATCTTTAACTTGGTACTTACCTAGTTGAATGAACATAAACATTACATAATTATTATAACCATTTTACTGCAATATATATAAATTCATGTACATGACTATTAAATGAAAAAACATATAAGTCATTGTGCAACAAATAAGACAAATGAGATGCTACTACATTAAAGAAAATTGATGTAAAAAAATACCTGGAACAATCATTGCCAACATTATGTGCTCCCTCTTTATTGACATCCATGGAGGAATGTTATTGTTGATAACAAAAATAGGCCACACCGAGTAAATAGATCTCAGCTCTCCAAATGGATTGACACTGTCCGCTGCCAATGAAAATATGAGATTACGAGGTTCTTCTTTAAAGTGTGGCCATTTTTCCTCCATGTCCCTAAATGCAGAACCATCCATAGCCATTCAAAGAATCTCATCTCCACTTCTATTACGTGCATGGTAATCCATAAATTGCGCTAAGCTTTCACACCTAAATAATTGTTGCATACGTGGAATAATGGGAATATAACGAAGAACCTTGTGAGGCACCTTTTTTGTTAGTTGATCTGTTCAATATCTACTGATATGACATTTTGGGCATTCTGTTGCAAATTCATGTTGTTTATGATATATAATATGATCATTGGGACATGCATCTATTACTTGATACTCCATTCCAATATCTTTCATAATGCCAGATAAATCTCGGTATGAGCGAGGTAAAATATTTGATGGTGGTAACAAAAATTCACCAATCAATCTACAACAAAAAATAATTTCTTAATATAAAGAATATTAATGGTACATACTTCATCCTTTATTTACTAGCGATGAACTAACAACAATTAAAATAGATGAAAAAAGATGACATATATGACATACCTTAACATCCGTGAGATTGCTATGTTGGATAAACCATTCATAACCTTCAAGTTCACCAGCAACAATACAGCAGAGAGAAGAGTTGTTTGGGAGCCTTCATAAAGGGGCTCGTATGCCTTCTCAAGTACAGGTAAATCATGAACATCATCAAAGTCATCTCGATCAACATGATCAGATGTGCCACTACATGTGTCATGGATCAATGTATTTGTACCATCATCTTCAATTGTGTTTTCTGGCACATGATCATCTTCTTCCATAGGATCATTAACTTCATCTTCGATATTCATAGCTCCATGTTTCTCCGCTTGCAAAACCACATTCTCCAGGCCGTGATAATTCATATCGTGTGCCCTAGGGCACCCCACCTTTATAATAATGACAAACACAAATAAACCATGATCATGATCAAGTGTTTTATATATATATATCTATCAAATGTTAAAACAATATAAACATTTGCAAATTCAATCAATATAAACACATATAATGAACAAATTACCAATGGACGATAATCATGCCCCCCCTCAACGTGACCATGCTGCCTACAATGTTTCTTAGCTATTGTGATTAAAATTCTTCTCGTCTTTAAGCCCTTGCAATTATTGCAAGGACAATAACATTTCCCATCACCCTTTCTTTTCAATATAGCCCACAATCTAGCATTTGTCTCTTCATTTTGTTCTGGACTAATATTATCTGGCATGATTTTTCTTTACCAAACTTGAATATTTAGATATTCAAAAAATATCAAACTCACACTCCAATAATTTTTAATCATACTTAGGTAACAAAATATAATAATTATGATATTTTACACCAAAAAAAATCGGCATGCAACCACCCCTACAAAAGAGAAGATAGTCTAAATTTAATGACCCCAAAAAACACTTTCAAATGCTAATTCCAAAAATTATTAAATTCTAATTTTACTATGATTTCCAACTGTTAGACTCCAAAAATCATAATATTGAACTTGCACAACAAAATCTGGAAATAAAATTCTCAAAATGCAGCTAATAGGCCTCAACAATTAAGGCCTACTCAAGACTTTGTGAAGTCGCTGCAAGGTTTCTAGGCCTTACCTGATGATTTCAGTAGGAGGATTAAAGAGTTGGTAAAGAGTTTTGATGACTGGAGTGACACATCTTTACCAAATATTGTAGATGCCCAAGGAAATGTTAGATCACTACAGCAATGGTAGGATAGGGTAGATGAAATCATCAATGCACAAATCAAATTGATTTGTGATGACTCAGATTATGACATGCTGATGAGTAGTATGGATAAAATCATTAACACTAGCACATTTTTTTAATCTTTTGAAAGGGAGGCGAATCAAGTAGCAGTAAAGTATACACCTTACAATGCCAAGGTAAATGAGGTGGTAAATTTTAATTGGCCAATGGATGAGGAATATCAAGGATGGGTAGAAAATTACTTAACTAAACAAGAATAGGACAGAGTCTACAACTGGCAGTTAACAGCTCAGCGGTTATGGTTATAACAAATTTTGGTTGTCTTGGTGGTAGTTTTGGTGCAAGATTTCAAAGTTTGGCAAATGCACCAGTTATTCTCCAGTGGACGGGATGAACAAGAAGATTCTCCAGAGACTCAGCTGTTGTAACCAGTTTTTGAAATGTCATAAGGCGGTCCAAGTGACCAGTGATAGGTGTATTTCTGGTCTGATGCTTGTTGCTCCTTCATTTTCCCTATAAGAAGGATTTCAGGACCAAAAATACGGGTTAGCAAGTTAGATATCTTTAGGTCGAGTCTAACTAAAGTTGCAGAGCGAATTTGTAAAGAGCCTGATATTATAGTGAAAATACTATTCTTAGGTTTGTTGTCATTCTGTTGTAGGTTTTAGTTTCATGGGTACTTAATTTTCAAGACAGTACTAGCATCTGAATGAAAATTACTCATTTCAAGGTCATGTATCTCCATTGTATGAATATATTATTATCTTGAATAAAATGATCAAGGGTTATTCTGTTCATCTCATTGTTATGGTGTGTGTAATTCTCATTTTGGCTTTAATTCAAGGAATTAATTAAAATGCTTGAGTGAGGTTATAGGTGACTATGTTCATATAAGGATTTGATAAGTAGTATTGGGTTAGAATATAGATTGATGGTATTGTAAGGCAGTATTATCTGAGATTTTATATGCTATGTGTCTAGAAGATAAACTTGGTTACAGTAAAAAAACAACCAACACCTTTGATATTATCTAGCTATGGCTCCCAAATCTATTGCAAATTGATCATTAGGGTTAAAATTGAAACCTTGCAAATATAATCTTTGTCCAAATCCATCAAGAATTTTCCATTAGTTATAAACAATTCCCTTATAAAGAATTTGTGAAGCTAGGTCTAAAATCTGGAAATGAAATTCTAAAAATGCACAAGACTAAAAATGAAATATGATGAGATGTTGCTTTAAAATATGATTTTCAAACCTGGAAGTACAAATCTGACTTCACAAATGAATTCTAGAAAAAGATAATGACTACCCTCAACCTAGCGATATCTTCTTGAGTTTCTTCTGATTTTCCCCAAGAAAACCGTTGAGCAAAACACTGTTGCAATAAATAGTCGAGCTCATTTCAATTTATGCCCGCCACAATTTAACTTTGCAGGTCCGTCACAATTTCGGCGAAAGATCTTCGTTGAAACGTAGACAAAAAAAATGGTTCGTCAAAATTTCGATGAATGTCAGGGTAAAAAATTTAAAAAAATGAAAATTTGCACAAGTGCCCGATGATACATCTAATTATATAGCTTTCATTGGAAGGTTTCGTTGAAAATTGGGGTCAAATGAGTTAGTGGTTTAACATAAACTAGCAATTACAACCCTAGGGGATAGACACCATTCTCTTAGGTAGGCCTACCTCATGCTCCAAAGAGATGATTTTACATGAAACTTATGGTGTGGGCCTGTAGTTAGACATTGAAAGTAACTTCTTGGAAGTAAATTCTAATGCACCAATTCAAAGAATGTTTCTGGATAATAGGGTGGCTTCTAAAAAAAATTGGTTCTTAGTGATAACTGTGAACACATAAATCTAACACTCACCCGCTGGCCACTTAAGGCTCTTTAACCATTCCCGTTCTACTTAAGGTATGGGATTAGGTGCAGTATGTTGTCAGCAGAACTTGAAGCTACTTTCTTATGAGTTCGTAACCTTTAATATAGCCCACTAGTAAACATGCTTCCAAACTTTGCAATGAGTTCTCTAGTGTGGGATATATCTCAAGGCAAGCCCCCTCTTTAAGATAAACTTAAAAAAATAAAGTGCAATGCTCAAAAATGTTCTTTCGCTCACCCAAGATCGCCAAATGGTGCGAGGGGAGAAGATTAATCATTTTTAGCTTTACCAATCAATGAATACACAGTGAACAATCCATAGCAATTTGATTCATTTTAAACACCTTGAGCGATGTTATCCCCAAAAAATTGTGAATAAACAAACAAATTTATTTTTAACTTGCACCAATATGAAATGTTCAAGACATCAAGCAATTAAGATATAAATGGTGAAATATCATAAAGAAACATTTGTTCATTTTTATGAGCTCCAATAGAGGTGTTTCTAAGAAAGGAAATCCTTGTCCTATCTTGGTCAACAAATGTAAAAACGTGCATGCGTCAACAAAATGCAAAAATGATTTCGCTCTTTTTATGCACCAAAATTAAAGATTCCTACTTATGAAAACATTAAATGTGTTCATTTTTAGAGCCCAAAACTGAAGTGTTTTTGTTATTTTTATGAGCACCAAATGAAAGTTCCTAAGTTAAAAAGCTTAAAATTTGTTCATTTTATCAACACCAAAATCAAGTGTGAGTTTGTTGTTGTTCATTTTTAGAGCACTAAAAAGAAAGTTCCTAAGTTAAAAAATCTTAAAATTTGTTCGTTTTAACAACACCTAAATCAAAGTGTGAGTTTGTTGTTGTTCATTTTTAGAGCACTAAAATGAAAATTCCCAAGTTTAATTAAAAAGTATTTCAACAACTAAGATCGATCATCTTCCCTACAATAAACATGTTAGAGTCATTTGAATTCTGCATTAAATCTATCAATTCTTTCTTACACATCCAAAAACAAACACCTGCTAGTGAAGAAAACTATTACAAGAGTGCAGGATTGGTGCATTTATCCGTCAAAACAACTACTCAAAACAGAAAATACAAATAAATAAGTTTCAGACAACTGCACAGTTTTAGAAAAAAGTGCTAAAAAACCCTATCAAACATATGCTAACTTAAGAAATTACAAATGCACCATTTTCAGAAAAATGAACCATTCCCATGAAAAATGTGTAGTTCTTCTGACAAATGTGCCATTCTTTTGACAAATGTGTAGTTTTATTGACAACCAAATGCTCAGACTTTCTGGACATATGCTTAGGTCTTCTAGACGAGCATGTGAAAACTTTGACAGAAGTGTTTTCGAGACCTTCAGCTTAAAAAATGACTCAAACGAATGTTAGATGAGGGGATGAGGGTCCCACCGGGCATGCCAGAATGTGTGAGGGGGAAGAAGGAAGTTAGATTAATGATCCAAGAAGGACATGAA
The DNA here is from genome assembly GCA_007115665.2 of Sequoiadendron giganteum. Classification (NCBI taxonomy): domain Eukaryota; kingdom Viridiplantae; phylum Streptophyta; class Pinopsida; order Cupressales; family Cupressaceae; genus Sequoiadendron; species Sequoiadendron giganteum. The sequence goes on along the minus strand of CM021102.1, from coordinate 438,479,516 downwards.
AGAAATCTGACAAAGAAATTTAATCTACAACCAAAGAACTTAAATCTAAAATCTAGAAAATCCTACACATACAAAATTGAAACTATTCTATTGAAAACATGATGAGGAACCTACTAATTACCAAATAAAATAATACGAATGATAGCTTTTACCATCCCATAGTGGAGTGTATTCACTTGATGTTGGATTTCTCTTATCATAGTGAAGCCTCCAAAGTTCATGTGCAAAGTGTGGATGAATGCTTGTTGTGTTTGGTTGATCGAAGACAATGGATGAAGCTCTCTCAAGGATGATATTGACAACACTTCGTTGCTCAATGTATGTTAATTCTCTGATCCCTTTTTGTGAGGAGAGGTTTTTTATATAGAAAATGAGATTTGAAATGGATGATCAAGATAATTTTGAAGAATATCCAGATCAATGGTTAGAGTGTGTTGAGAGGATTTAGACATGAGAGAATTGTGCAAAGTGGATTGCACAATTTGTGTGATTGAGAAATAGATTGGCTAGTTAGGAATGTGATGTCTTAGTTAACATAATAGATTGATGAGTTAACAAGAATAGATTGATTAGTTAACAAATTATATTGCTCAGTCACCAATGGTAATTTTCTCAATCAGAAAGTGGGTGAGGCATATGATTTAATTGATTTAATTAATTAATTCATTTTTGGAGTTGAACATGCAAATCAAGTTTGACTTTTGCAAACAAAGTTGAATTAGTTTGATTTGATTTTTTGATAACTGATTTGAATAGTTTGATTTAATTATTCAAAATTTTGGAGGGAAAGTGTTGTAATTAAATTATTATTTAATAATTTAATCGACTTAGAGGAATAAGGTGATTTAGTGATGTAATTAAATAATTGGCATCATTTAATTAACCATGATGAAATAAGGTGGGATTAGGAATTTATTAAATAAATGAGATTTATTTAATTGGTCGAAATGATGAAATGTGAATTAATCAAATAATGTTGTTTTATTTAATTAATAGATGAATTGAGGTTTTTGGGACTTTATTAAATAAATAAAATTTATTAAATTTATCTGAAATGATGAAAAAGTGAATTAATTAAATAATGTTGTATTATTTAATTAATAGAGGAATTAGGGTTCTTGATGTCGTTTTGATGTGGTATGATGTGGGAATGTTGTGGTATATTTTCGAGATGATCTGAGACACTATGGGATAATTACGAGATGTTTCAGGGTGATTACGAGATGATGTGAGATGATCTGAGACATTACGAGATGATTCTGAGTTGTTTCGAAGTGATTCTAAGAAGTTCTAAGACATTATAGGATGATTCTGAGTTATTATGAGATGTTTCAAGATGATTTTGAGTCATTTAGAGATGTTACAGAATGATTTCGAGTCATTCTGAAGTGTTACAGGATGATTTCGAGTCATTTCGAGATGTTACGAGATGATTTCGAGTCATTCCAAAGTGTTACAAGATGATTCTGAGTGATTCTGAAGTGTTACAGGATGATTCTGAGTCATTCTAAAGTGTTATGAGATGATTCTGAGTCATTCTAAAGTGTATGGGATGATTCTGAGTCATTCTGAAGTGTTATGGGATGATTCTGAGTCATTCTGATGTGTTATGGGATGATTTTGAGTCATTTTAAAGTGTTACAAGATGATTCTATGTCATTCAAAAGTGTTAAGAGATTATTTCAAGTCATTCCAAAGTGTTACAAGATGATTTTGAGTCATTCTAAAGTGTTAGGGGATGATTCTGAGTCATTATGAAGTGTTATAGGATGATTTCGAGTCATTTTGAGATGTTACAGGATGATTCTGAGTCATTCCAAGATGATCAAAGATGTTCCATATTGTTTGATGTTGTTTGAGGTTGTTCGATGTTGTTCAGTGTTGTTTGATGTCGTTTAGTGTTGTTTGATGTTGTTCAGTGTTGTTCGATGTTGTTCGAGATGATGAATTAATTAAACGATGTTAAATCACCTAATTAATAGATGAATATGAGTGCTAAAAATGTTAGTTCACAAGCTAGGACATTTTTAGGTGTCTACAATATATTACCAAAACAATTCATTTCATTTTGGTACATTGGACTCGAGTTGCTTATTGCTAAATATACTTGCTAAGAAAATATATGATGCAATCTTGAATTATAGAAAATATACCTTTGTATGTGCATTAGTGTTGTGAATCCTACACCACTTTTTTAATGTTATTTATATCAAATTAACCTTTGACAATTGTCTATTATTTGTGGGGTTTTGATTATCCAATGGAAAAGTTATCCCATCATTATTTGGCCTTATGTTCCATAGTCTCAATGTTCAAAGAGTGTTGTACATTTTATTTTGTTGATTTTGGTTATTTCTCTATGCATAAAGATTTGGGTTTCTCAATTGACTGACTTATATATTCAATCTCTTCAATTAATCTATTTTAATGCCCTCTTTATCATCCTAGTTTATTACTTTTTGATTATTTTGAGACTGAGTGAGAAAGGAATTTATATTTAAATTTACATCTATGATATAAGTTTTGAGATGCATAACCAAAGTATGGTTATTTATATGATGTGGAAAGTTATTTTGCATATACATCCCATTTTATGGTAAGACATGTAAAGGATTGAATAGAGTATGATTATTCAATACTCCCTTGATCCTTTGCATCTAGTTATTCATCACTAAATTCCCTATGTTTTCTAATGGTCCATGACCTACTTGTTTCATTTCTCTATTTATGCTTTCAAATTTAGTATACATGGCTAGTAAGTTAGCTAGTGGTATAATTTTCCTCTTTATGAACATCACGATTAAAGGATCCAAAGCAACATAATATACTACAATTGTAGCTAACTCATTTACTAAGTGAGTATCTTGCAATCTAGAATATTCCTTCTAGAACCTATCATTAAATGTATAAATAAACCCTCCTTCATCTTGTTTAATTTGAGTGAACTAATGATACATTGTGGTTGCATCAATAGGAAATTTAAATCTAGCAAGAAACAAGCCTTCCATGTCTTGCCATGATGTGACAAAATTAGGTGGAAAACTAATATACCTCTCATGTACTTCCTCTCCTAAGGTATATGGAAATAACCTACAAACAAAACCCTCATGTTGAACCCTTGCCCTAAAACAAGTATCATTGAATATTTCAGATGATATTCTACATCTTTGTGAAAATGATACTTTAGGCACAACTTATGAAAAAAATTAGGAAGATTTCGATACTGAGGGAATTGAATTGGTGACTCTACATTAAATAAAAGCATGGGAATAAGAGGTGGAAAAACCATGATTTTATATCTCGATGCAAAACCTATAGAATTTTATCTTAGCCTATGGTTTACTCTATGGTGACTTAGTTCAACCAATTTTAATTGAGGATCACTAGACCTTAACCTAGTGGAAACTCTTTGATGATCCAACTTTATTATCTCACAAATAACTCTACTAAGGCCCTCCTAGCACCACTTATGTTGATTAGGATGTTACACAAAACACAGATAGATTTTTCCAAACAATGAAACCTATCTATCTCGAAGGAGGCACTAATTTGGTTAGAAATCAACTATCTGAAGGCTCAAGAATGTTAGGTCTTGAATCATTAGGTTCACTCAGATTTATTTAATTATTGTTTTCACATGGGGAATTATAAGTATTTGGTGATATATGCAAGTACACATTTAAAATAATTCTATTAATCTTGATAATTTATGCATCCATACCTTTCCACATTACTTCAAACTATTCCATCCAAAAGAAATTGTAAAAGATTAAGATAAGAGAGGAAAGCACCTAAGAAATTTAATTGTTCTAGATATTGCACACATACATATTGAAAGATAGGTAAACTGAAGGAAAAAAATATTTTTCCTTCATTAGAATATCTCACAACTATATACAAAATAGTGAAAGAGTTTAAAGAATTTAACCATTCACCAATGAGATAGGTTCAAAATGCACCCAAAAATTCCACAAAAAATAGATTATTTCACCAAGATGAACAATTTAAAGTCATGCAGGATTTACGTTAAAAAATGACCTTGATATTACTTCAACATTACAAGTCTTTATAGTATGCACAAGTCTTTACTGAAAATCAATAGAAAACGAGAAATAAAAGTTAAATTTGTGGTGTTCCAATTTAAGCTCTATCATCTCAATAATTCCAAATCTTAACTAAAAGATAACTCGCTACCTTTTATAGAACTAAGACATTGGTTTGTTACAAACTTGTAGTTGGCGAGATATAAATAAGTGAATCAACATCAAACATGTGTCAAAAATATATATTTGGAACATGGTCTATCATTAGATAGTTTCTAAAGAATTGATCAACTTTATTTCCCTCACTAACCATGTCATTGTTGAATATTCACTAACTTCTCAAAATCTTGGATAATGGTCATGTATCCTTGTGGTTAAGAAAATATTTATAAAATTCCTTTGATTTAGGCTTCACTACCTAGATTTGATCAATCCCTTGTATTTATATGTTTAGCCTTTGTCCTTTCTATCATCTATGACTAAAATTGATCTAGTTCCAACATCCTTCAAAATACCAACATCTTAATGTATGATTTCCTCCATTGGGTTGTTCACCTGCATCTAGATCTATAACCTAATCTTCACCTTCAAGTGCATACCTTCCCACATCCCTTAGGTTTTTTACAAAATTTTAAATATTAACTACTCATCATAAAAATTTAGGAAAAAATCTAGTCATTCACTCTCTGTTTCTTCTTCAATAATCACATCTTCTCCTTTCTTGATTTTATACTCATTGAATACCAAAAAAAATCTATCCAGATCTTCCCTGGGTACATTTTGTGAAAGGTTCCAGATTTAAACTTTTCTTGAGTATAAACCTCATTTTTTTTTACTTTATTACTCATTTCTCTTATATCTCTCTCATACCTTGTGATCAAGTTCCTCACTTTGATTACACATTCTATTAATTTTGTATTCAAATAGGATATAGGGTTACTCATTACCTTTTCAAATATGACTCTAAATTTTTTTCTTTTAGTATCTCCTTGTCTTAGGTTATCTTGATCATTCACTTCCTGAGTAAGGGAACCAATGAGTCCCAAAACTTTGTCCATCGTCCTATCAATCATATTGATGAGATTTTCTATCTCCTCTTTACACTGTTATATGGACTATCTCTCCAAATTCAACTATAATCCCCAAGTCTTTATCTTTGAGATATCTTCCTCTATTGCTACATTTCCTTTTAGAAACTATTAGTTTTCCATCCTCTAAATTATCACCATCCTTTGTAGCTCTATATCATTCTACTATAGATGGTCAATACAATTAGCCATTATTTTTTTGACCGTATGAAACCAATGGTCAAGTTATTTATATTTCCTAATGGCTTAGATCTTATATCTTATTCCCCTTGTTTCATCATATCATCCATCCATTCATCAAGTACATTTGCTTTATACTTCACATTTTTATTTTTGTTCTACTTGTTCTTTGAACATTAGTATTAGATTCAAAGGTAATTACGTCAAGGATTGGCTTGGTTGAGCCACTACTCTGAGGAAGTTTTGTACTTGGGGAAAGCACTCCTTTAATTCTTTATTTTTTAATTTATCCTTTCTCAAATAAGTAACAATTTTTTCCAAATTAATTATCATTTATTCAATACCTTTCTCCCATGAAGTATGCCCCATATTAATGGTTGACACTTGATAATCTCAAGACATGACTTCAATTTTTATTTTATCTCCTATAGGTTTAGCAACCTATACAATCTTTCCCCCATCTACACTTCTTCTTATCACATGCCTAATATTTTATTTAGCCTTAGCCTTTGGGGTATCCACCTCTTGCATAATGTTCTTGAAGTCTAGAGATACTAATTGTACCTACATTGGTGGCTATAATTACTAAGCCAAAAAATTAGGTATATCATCATTCAACCCTAATTATTTGGGACCTTCTTCCATTACTTGATCTTTTCTTGCTTTATAATTTCCATTTTGTAGTTTACTATCCCTTTCTCTATTCTCTTCATTTTTTGGGACTTCTCCCATGTGAACTTCTTATTACCCGGGTGATATTTCACTCATCTCCTTTTGTTCTATATCCTTCAATTCTTCTGATTTACACTCACTTAATCCTTCCACTTTCTCCTCATGCACTACTTTTTTATGAGATTCTAAGGCATCAACATTTTCAGTGTCTTGATGTTCTTCATTGATGACTTCAATGGTTAAAGAAGATTTATCTTTAGTTGAGTCTTCATCCTTTTGAGACTCTACTGGATGATCTTGCATAATATTAAAATTATTCCTTTGATGTTGAGACTAATCTTTGACCATCTCAACATCAACTAATTACTCATGCGACATTTCCTCTTCTCTTGTTTTAGGAAGAGTTGGATCCTTTGTTTCCTCAACCTCTGATTCATGTTGAACTAGAGATGTTGCACCTGTCCTTTTTTCCATTAATATGTATTCAATCCATGGAGAATTTTATTTCTCTTCTATAGATAAAGGCGCTATTATCTTTGGATTTCCTAGAAAAAATTAGGAAACATCTTTTTCTCTCTACTCATTTTTAGCTTGTGATGTAGGTAGAGGCACTATATCTTGTTGATGCTTATCTTGAAGCTCTTCTATCAGTTTATTTAACCTCTCTCTTTCTTTTAAATTTTTATCTATTTCCATCTCTCCCTTTTTTCAATAGGTTAGTGTATTTCTCTCATAGTTTGCATCATTATAGATGTTTATATTGACGAAGAAAAAAAAATGACTACAACTAATTGATAAATTGATCCTCTCATTCTTTCATATAGTTTTGGCCCACCATTTTTGTCTTATTGGGATAAAAATTCTACCTTTGGTAATATGAATTATGCTTCAAAAAATTCAATTCTAGGTATTCTAATAAAATTATTTTGAATTTCTCTTATCTCCCTATCAGGATATTTTGGATGAACTACTACTGAAACCCCTTGAATTGGTGTTTCAACAGTCCTTTCTTTACCAGAATCAATAGCCCTATCTTCCATAATTATTCTCTTCTTACCCATATATTCATCATAGCCTTATTATTCTATGACATTTTGCTTCCCTTTTTTGTCCTTTGGGTAAGTGATTGTAGCTCACCTTGATCTCAGTATCTAAATATATCTTTCAATCTATATTTGATTGGATTCTATAATAGGTTTTGGTATGACCTCTAGTGATATTATTTTAGGTTCTATCCAATTAGGGCCTTGAATGGGTTGATCAAATATTTTCTTTGCCTCGTAGATTGGATTCAAGACCTCTTCATCATCTTCCTTCAATTGTGGTGGAACATCATGTGTTCCAAGTGTCTTCATCTAATCCAACATCAATATTTGATATGACTTATTTCTCTCTTTATGTTCATCTTCAGATCCATTCTAATAATCCTCTAGATGAGGTTTATGGGCCATTCTCCTATTAATATATTTGCAAATCCTCCCTATTGGGTCACATTTTGGCCTTGCCAAGTTAAACACATGCAATCCATATATTTTCAATTCCTTTTCTACTCTAGCACACTTTGGTGAATTGAATTTATATCTTCCTATATGTGGAACTTTATTTTTCCTTTCTTATGAGATTGAAAGAAATCATCATAAGATTCCATCATTTACCTTGAAAATTCCAACAACACTATCTTGTTTGTCAAGTACTTGGGCATCATGTAACTATTACCCATAAATACTTCTACCTTAATGTAGGTAAACTTCAATAATTGGTTGTACCAACATCCATAATAATTTATTATTCTCTATCCATCCACAAATATTCTCTTTACTTCATCCCCTTCCATGGTCCTTACCAGATTCATGGAGAATGCATTATTAACTCTCCTATAGTGATTCAAGTATTCACTAGCTATTATCAAGGGATAATGCTTATATATCAAATTTTATCTAAGAGAATTACCTAACACTCCTACCTTATTTAGGCCTCGTAAATTTTCTTTTACAACACATGAATAAATCACATAAGAGGACATGAAGAAAAACCATGGTATCTTGAAGGCTTTCATATGGTCATGCAAAAATTCACTAATGGATTTTGACCAATGAATTTTAGCCATGCCATTCTTCACATGTTTGATTATCTCATACATCCATGTCTCAAAATTTCCTACATCTTGTGACCTTGCTATTATTTTTAACAGCATCACAATGTCATGGATATCCCTTTAAGAATCATGCTTGTATAAGGTATTAGGCATTTTAGATATTGCATTTGTACTTAGAAGACCAAAAGGTATTAGGAATTTTAGATATTATATTAGGATATTTTAGGAATTTCCCACATTCAGTTCTATAACACTCTCAATCTATTACTTAAAATGAATTCCATTTGAATAATATTTCAGGTTTAGATTATGGAACTTCTTATTTCACCAAGGACTTCATGTCAAGTTACGATGGAAAGACTTAGGGTTTTTCGGTTAGTACCTTGCTATTGGACAAACTAGCTTATCAGATATATTACCTTACTAGATACATAAATCACAAAACTGAAGTATCTAGTTTCACATGACTTAAAATTTCCAAAAATTACACATTCGTTCATTTTAAACCATTTCGAGTGAATTTAAAAGGAAAAAATGTTAGTTTTTAGTAGCTTTTGTATTTTACTCTTGAATAACACATCAAAAAACTCATGAACTATAGATACATATGAATTTCACCACTTCCTCCAAACTAATCAAAGAAAAAAAGAGGGGTTCTCCATTTTTTAGAAGTGAAATAGGGCATGTTGTGAGACCACACAACATGTATGGGATGGATGAAGAGATTTGATGATTATGAATGGATGTAGTGAAATGATTAGGTGGGATATATTATTGGTGACTAGTTGTTTGCAAAGTGTTATTAGGTGGGATGTTAGGTTGATTAGGTGGCATATGTGTGTTATCCTCTAAACTAGGTATAACCCTGGATGAGGATGGTAGTGGGGTTAGGTAAGAATTTGAAGTAAATAAAGAAGAAAGAATGCCAAATTCATATTGAGTATCACTCATGGTTTTATTAATGTTTGTCTCACTTGGATTCGACTCCATGAAATTTCAATGTATAGACCAAGTACCAAGACCTTGGTGAATGATGTGTGCGATAAAAAATTGGATGATTGATGATCAAGTAGAAATTTAGTAGCACTTGGGTGGAATTAGCACAAGCAAAGATGAAAAATATTGAAAAATTATTTTTTCAATATTTTCTACATTTTAGTAAATTATGTTGTTGGAGGCCTTCAAAGTGGAATTTAGGGTCAAGACTATCATCAGTCCCTTGAAATGGTTTCCAAAGGAATTATTTTCAAGGAATGGAAATTAGAGCTCTTGGAGATTTTTTCAATGATATAAAGAAGTCTGAATTTTGACCATTGAGCTAGGAGTTATGACCCCACCAAGTTGGGGTAATAATGAGTGGTATAATTTATGGAGTTTTGACCCAATATTTTGATGATAGACTTAGCTAGGGTGTCTTAAGCATGTTCTAAGTATGCTTGGGTGCAATCCTAAAATTCTAATCAATATTTTGGAAGCTCAAAAGGAAAATATGATGGATACTAATTAGATGTGCCGCCATATTTATCAAATGTGCTAAGATAATAATCAAATTCACCAAGATACATATCAAATTTATAATAGTATAAGTCGAAAGTGCCATAGTAGGTATCATAAGTGACAAATTAGGATCAAAAGTAGAAAATTAGGTTTCAAATGTGAAACTTTGTCAAAAAAGGTTATAGGTTATTGGGTCTAACTTTCTCAAGAATCAAATCAAAAGTGCCAATGTAGGATCAAATGTGTAATTTTTTAAATCAAATGTGCCAAAGGATAATTAGATGCTAAAAAGGATACCAAAAAGTCACTCTAGATATAATATGTGATATAGTATAAATTAAAAGCACAATTTTATCTAAGAAATGCACAAAAAAAATATCAAGGATCAAAAGCACTATAAGATGTCTCAAATGTGCAATTTTAGGCTCAAATGTGTAATTCTATGTAACGGTTGGTGTTTTTGCAAGTTTTTGACAAATTATTTTCTTATTTAGCAAGAGATAAACACAAATACACAATGAATGATAATTTCCAAGGTAATAAGGCTAAATGGACTATACTAATATTGACAAGAAATACAATCCAAGCACATGAACAACCTTATTTCTATTCAAGTAGGATTATCACACTAGAGGTGGGCCCAACCCATAATATCGTAGGATTTTGTATGCATGTTCCACTCTCAAGTAGGAATAGATAGGGTTAAAATGACCCAAGGGATCACCTTTCCCCTTCCCTTGAAGCTTTTTATACCTTCAAATATATCATATGTCTCCTCACTATGATATATTTTGAGTAACTTTAGGCATGATACTGTACCTTGCACCACACTAAATTGACAATTGATGGACTTAAACTTACTAAAAACAAGGTTTTTAGTGATATATAATATTAGTGTAAATAGTTTCATTAGATAACTATCTAAGTTGTCATCACTTTCTAGTTTGACTTATTCACATTTTCTTACATTTACTCAAGCTATTCTAGAGTTTTATCTCACCTCATGTGGTTGGTACAAGTTTCCTTACTTTATCAGACACCTCTTGCATGGTCAATTTCCACTCACAAGAATATTTTTCATGTGAGTAAACAAGTGCTCCATCATTGGGGGGTAGTCATTGTGTTCAAATTTCCTACCTTCACCACCTTGCATATATAAGTAAGGTTACTATGTATATTCAACTCAACTCTTTTATCATCTCTTTTGATAAAACAATTAGAATTATTTGTGTGCAATTATTTTGTGGAATTTTCTTGGTTTTTACTTTTTGATCTTGGAAATAATAACATGGTATTAGAGTAATGCAAGAAAATCCCTTCCCAAAATCTTGCATCTAGCCTAATATAGAGTTCCATGTAATTTGATTTGCATGTAAAATTGATCTCATTACTGTGAGATCAAGATCTACTTTTGAGTGTCAACTTGTGTAAAGGATAACCCAAAGGAATTTAGAGGTATTTGTGTGAATATTAATGAGTGTATAGGCCAAGACATATATATGTAAGAGGCCATCTCAATGGTCAATCAATACAAGTGGAAAAATGTATCATTAATCCTTACCCAACTCTATGCATTCAAACCCATAATCATATACTATATAATGTGCACATGTAAGTCTATTATTTGATATTACTCATAACATGCACCAATATAATGCCTAGTTCAAGGAGGCCCTAAGTAGTACCTTGGATTTCTGTTAATCTATAAAACTAGTGGGTTGCCAATATGTGGAAATCCAATTTCAATTTTATATATGTAGAGATTAAAGCTTAAGGATAATCTAACCATGTGTGTGGAAGGGAAGGTGCAAACTAAAAAATAAGATATTTTATTGGAAATTAGATCTTGGATTCTCTACACAACCCAATTTGAAGTTTACTTGTAGTCTAGCATGCTTCCACCACCATTTGGGGTAGTCACCTAGAGTTGATAGAGCAGAACCTTTATTCTGGTGGTGACTTCCACACTATAATGAAATTGGATCCAATTTTAGTAGAGGTCAATTTTATTCCCACATGGCCTCCATATTCTTTATTGGAGCCTATGAAGTCTTCAATAGATCTCCCTATTAGAAATGATCTCCACATGGGATCCCACCTCCATACACAACTTCATACTCTTAGATTCAGCTATATTTTTTTGTTTGTTACAACCATACCTTTACTACCTAGATAACATACCTGTTGTCTTAGTTTGGCTACCTAGAAGAGTGGGTAGTAGTGAAGAGAAGAGGGATGGATATTTTCACATTAGTATCAAACAGTTCAAAACTTTATCACCCTCTAACCAATGAGTTTCCTCTACCAAGCTCTTGAATCCATCTTCAAAATCTACATCAACTTGCACATTAATTTTGGCAAGAGGATTTAAAGCAGGTAATGAGGTTGAGGCATCAATAACAGTGTAGAGGTCATTTAAAATTATTTAGATATAGATACCAATGACTTCCTAAATTGGTGTCATATTATTAATGTTATAATTTATTGACTCTTTTGAGTTTTTAAATATTCCATGATAACTATGAATTAATAAACCTCTTATTATTTTGGCGATACTTTCTCAACAACTCTCTTAGAATTAATTTCTATTTACTAGTATTTTAGTTACTAATATTTTATGTAACTATAACTATTATTGTCAATTGTTAAATAGATAATAGTTAATACTAGTGGTTTAGATTAGCTATCAAGAGCTTGTAAAAGGGGGAGCAATTTTATTTTTGGTGCAGCTTTCAAACAAAGTGTTGAAATTTCAATTATGAATAGCTAGCAAAAATCTCTCCCTATTTCGAAGACTTTAGCATCGAGATGATGTGGAAAATGTGTTCTTTAAAAAATATTTTGTGTTCTCTTTTAATAGGAAAATTTTAAGTTTTTAAGTACAAAATTAGGTGCATATGATTATTGTATCTTTTAATTAGCTACTCAAATTGAGAATTTCTTTTGTAAAAGTGAATATCACTTTCCCATTTCATTGAAAATAATATCACACTCAATTATAAAGTATCATTATTCATTATGTTAATTTTTTTATATGAACTAAAACATATAAATTTCTAATTTAGGGGGATCAAAATAATCAAGGGGGCTTGTAATTTTCATTGTTCCTTTGGAACTTTATATTTCTTTTACATTTCTTCCATGATTCTAAGTTTTCAACTCAAAGAATGTGGGAATAATTGAAAATAATTATTGAAAAGAAGTATGAATAGTTCATCTCCTCCACCATCATCTACTACATGAGATTTTAGAGATGCTTCAATGGGAGAATTGAGAGAATATTTCTAGTTGGATATCACTTCTTGCATTAGAATTTAGGGGCACTTCACCAAGAGCATCCAAAAATTATTTATAATCAAGACTTTACATCACTTCTTTGGTACTTTTTCTACATTAGTATTCACACGAAGAATTTGAACAACATTCAAAGAATTCATCATCATCTTATGGGGGGGGCTACATAGTCTCTCTTCAATATATCATTTCTCTTTTGGAGAGGGGTTTTATTTTCTATAGGGTTTTTCTCCTTTTCTCCACTTTATGAGAAATTTGTACATGGGTACCTAACACAACCTAGTATTTGGGACTCATCATCATGCATACATTACTCCCTAAGTTTCACTTAAGTGGGGTGTTAGTGTAAATAGTGTTATTAGATAACTAGTTAAGTTGTCATCACTTTCTAGTTTGACCTATTCACATTTTCTTAAGTTTACTTAGGCTATTCTAGAGTTTTGTCTCACCTCATGTGGTTGAGAAAAGTGTCCACACTTTGTGAGATACCTCTTGCATGGTCACTTGCAACTCACAAGAACACTTGTCATACAAGTTAAAAAAATTTCCATCATTGGAGGGGTAGTCAGTCATTGTGTTTGACTTGTCTACCTTCATTACCTTTCCTATATAAGAAAGGTTACTATGTACATTCAACTCAACTCTTTTATCATATCTTTTAATAATACAATTAGGCTTATTTGGATGTAATTATTTTATGGAAGTTTCTTATTTTTTCCATATGGTCTTGGAAATCATAACATATAGAATATCGAGCCTTTCTAATAGTGCTTGAGACTGGGGGGTATCCCCTCTTCCCCTCACGAAATAAGTCTCAATGGACCAAGGGTATTGTGGCTTAGCTTGAACAATGGTGGCCACACTTTGAAGTACAATTTTTTCTCTCCCCCATTTATATACGTCACAAAAAAATATGGTTGAGGTTATCCTTGAGATGATGAAATACTCAAGCAAGCCTCCTACTATAAATAAAAAGAAGAAAATACTAGTATTTTTATCCCTAGGCTCACACAAAGTGCAAGGGGAGAGCATATTCCACTAATTCTCGAGTAAAATTAACAAATACGTGAATAAAAGAGTTCTTTTGATCCTCAAGCTCACATTCAATGCAAAGGGAGAGCACAACGACTAAAATTTCACCAAACACAACATAAAAAATCATTAATTAAGACCTAAATTAAGTGTTCGACTAGTTAATAAAAATCCTACTCCAAATTCGCCATTTGTTTTCTTTTTACCCTATCTTCTCCCAATGATTGTCAATATGCACAACTTGATTAATTCCAAAAGATCATGCATACATTAGGTTAGAAAAGAAATAAAATTGACATAATTAAAAGCACCATTGTAACAATCAAATACGTCAAACTACAAACAAAAGTGTCAATATACCTATCAAATGTGTTATTTTACCTATCAAAAGAATTGTTCTACTTATCAAATGCTTCAAGGTATAGTAGGAAGTGCCAATTTTCTATTAGATGTGTCATTTGGGTAAACTACACCAACAAATAGAAAATAGAATGAGATCAAATGTGTTGTTGTAAGTGTCAGATGTGCCAAATTATCATCAAAAGCCTCGTTATATTATCAAAAGTGTCAATTCTCTATCAAATGCATTCTTTTGGGATCAAATGTGATATTTTGAACCTATGGCCTAAAAATCAAGGAAACTCAATGTGTAAGTGCACCAAGATGGTTCCCAAAAAGGGGACTTAAGTGGACAATTTTTTTCTAAAATCAGGAAATACTGACCTTGGACGTGAAATTGAGGATACTTAGACTCAAAATTTTGAGACGAAACAAAAAGAAGGATTTAAGTGCTCCGAGTCTACTTTCTAAACTACTAATTTATTTTGAAAATGGTTGATATTAAGGGGTTCAAATGAGGGACGTACACAAATTGGTGTTGTTTTTGTTAGAAAAATATAACATAGCAACTCTTGTACGACCCTCGTACGGTGAATTTTTTTTAGTATTTTTAAAATCGCAATAGTCAGAAGTTAGCTAATAGTATGTAGCTGATGCACGATTTTTCTGATAATTTTTTAATGAATATTTGATTTTTTACTAATTTGTGAAGTGGACATTTCCTGAAAAATAGAATTTTGGTCGTGCTACCCCTACAAATTTTGGAAACTAATTGATTTTTTTTTATTTTTTATTTTTTAATTTTGTAGAATGGAGTCTAGTTTCTAAAAATGTAATTTATTTGAAAAATTTATGAATGGTTAATTTATAATGAAAAAAATACCAAACACTGCTTTTTGGCAAAAAAAAGACATATAGATAAAATAAATTATGGATGAAAGACTTAACATTTTCTGAAAGTGAAAAAAATTACATCGTTGGATAGCTAAGAGATAACCCAACATTACCCATGTGTTCGATTTTTTCGATATTGAACCACGTGCAATCCTGACAGTGAGCATGAACTCGATTATGAGAAATATGGTGGATTTTTTAAAAACACGTCTCTGGTCATTGGGAATTCCCTCCAAGCCTTTGGGTTGGTATTCCAAGGCAAATACCAAGCCTAAGGCTTGGGAATTCCCAAAGCAAGATATAATGTGATAATGCGCTCACGTTATATCTCACTTTTCACATGGTTTTTTCTTTTGCGGGGAACATGTCAACTAGAACATAACGTGAGTGCATTATAATGCGCTCGCGTTATGTGTTCCTTTATGTTAAATGCCAATATATTGAATGTATGTTGATATATTTGTATGTTTGTATGTACATGTATGTCATGTATGTATGTATGCTTGTATAGATGTAAGATTATATGTACATATGTATTATGCTTGTATGTATGCATTTATGTATGTCTTTAGACGAAGGGAGAATTTAGAGAGAGAGAGAGAGTCTAGAGAGATGGAGAGGGGGTGGAAGTAAGAGTTTACGAGAGAGGGAGTGGGAGAGAAGGGGTTGGAGTGAGGGGGATTTAGCTAGGTAGAGTGAGAGGGATAGAGGGAGGGAGAGAGAGAGAGGGGGGGTGGAGAGAGAAATTGAGGGGGAGGGAGAGAGAGAGAGAAAGAGAGAGTTATGTAGGTAGGGTGCAAAAGAGACTTTGAGAGGTGAGGGGGGTGAGGAGGGAGAGACTTGGAGAGTGAGAGGGAGTGTGAGAGAGATGGAGTGTGAGAGGGAGGGAGTGGGAGAGAGATGGAGTGTGAGAGAGAGGGAGTGGGAGAGAGAGAGAGAGTGTGAGTGAGAGACCTAAGAGAGGGAGAGGGTGTGGGAGGGAGTGACCTAATAGAGGTAGAGAAAGAGGGGGGTCAAGTGAGAGGGACTTATCTAGGTAGGGTTGGAGGGATAGATAAAGAGAGGGGAGAGAGAAAAAGAGAGAGTTACCTAGGTAGGTTGCCAGAGGGAGAGACTTGAGAGAGAGAGGGGGTGGGAAGGAGATACATGAGAGAGAGGGAGAGAGAGGTAGTGGGAGAGAGTGGGATGGAGTGGGAAGGACATAAAGAGAGATGGATAGAGGGAGCAAGAGAGGGTGGTAGGGATTGATTGAACGAGAGGTACATAGAAAGAGGGAGACGGTAGATAAAGATAATTAGAGAGGGTAGGAGGGAGGGAAGGAGGGAGAGGTGAGATGTATAGATAGAGAGAAATTTATAGGGGTTGAGGGTATAGGGTTGAGGGATTAGGGTGGAGGACCTATAGGGTTGATGGTTTCTAGGGTATTAGGGTTTAAGGTTTGAGGGTTGAGGGAATAGGGTCGATGGTAGAGGGTATTTGGTTGAGGGAATATGGTAGAAGGTTTAAGGTTTTAGGGTTGAAGGGTTTGGGGTTAAGGGTTTAGGGTTAAGGGTTTACCTGGTTGAGGGTAGAGGGTTTAGGGTATAGGTTTGAGGGCATATGGTTGAAGGATTAGGTTCAAGGTCCAATGTAAGGGGTAGAGGGTTTAGGGTTTAAGGATTAAGGGTTGAGGGATTAAGGTTTGAGGGTTGAGAATTGAGGGTTGAGCATTTAATGTATAGGGTAAAGGGTAGAGGGTTTAAGGGTTGAGGGTTGAAGATTGAGGGTTTAAGGTATAGGGTCGAGGGATTAGGGTTGAGGGTCCAATATATAGGGTAGAGGTTATAGGGG
>CM021102.1:438167683-438460962 GCA_007115665.2 Sequoiadendron giganteum | reverse complement strand
CTCCTCTCTCCCTCCCTCTCTCCCTCTTTCTCTCCCACTCTCTCTTTCTCCCCATCTCCCTCTCCCTCCCTCTCTCCATCTTTCTCTCCCACTCCCTCTCCCTCCCTCTCTCCCTTTTTCTCTCCCACTCTCTCTTTATCCCACTCTCCCCCTCTCTCCCTTCCTATCTATCTCCATGTCCCCCACTTTCTATTTCTAACCCTCTGCCTCTCCCTCCCTCTCTCACTCTCACTCTCCCTCCATCTCTCTTTCTCTCTCTCTCTCTCTGTCCCTCTCTATCTCCATCTCTCCCACTATCTCTTTCTCCCTCTCCCTCTCCCTCCCTCTCTCCATCTTTCTCTCCCAATCCCTCTCCCTCCCTCTCTCCCTTTTTCTCTCCCACTCTCTCTTTTTCCCACTCTCCCCCTCTCTCCCTCCCTATCTATCTCCATGTCTCCCACTTTCTATTTCTAACCCTCTGCCTCTCCCTCCCTCCCTCTCTCCCTCTCCCTCTCCCTCTCCCTCTCTCTCTCCCACTCTCCCTCTACCTCTCTCTCTCTCTCACACACACAAACACACACACTCACCTCTATCACCTCTACTATAAGGGTGTAGGGGACAACTATAGAATTAGGATAGAGGGTAAATACAAAGAGGGAGAAAAGAAATATACTAAGAAAACCATATTTCACATAACGTGCTCGCGTTATAATGTGAGCGCGTGTTGTACTCCACTAAAATGGTAAAAAACTCTATATAGCCATGATTTCAAGGCCCACAGTCTGCATATTCCCCTGGTTTTGCACATGCTCCGACAAAAAAATGGCTTTTTGATGATGTTGTGAAGTGTGCAAGCATTTTTTTCACATTCCATCACCTTTTCCATGATCTTTCTACCACCTTTTCATGAAATAGAAGAGTTTCCATGTTGAAAGACATATAATATCAATTGAAGTTTGAATTCCATTGAAAATTGATATACAATTGAAGTTTGGAGGGGAACAAGCTTTTGAACAAGTCAAATTGTTGTGGAGTTTGAAGAAAGAAGAAGCTAAAGCTACATAATTGGGTTGAACTCCTCCATTTGAAAGTCTAGTTTTTTATGTATGTGAAGTCTTTACAAATTTTCTTTCATTCTATTATGGCTTGCTTTCATTTTTTTTTGTCATTATAACCTTAGGTTGTCAATGCACATTTTAAATTACCATTATATACTCAATTATATACACTTGCCAATTACTATTTTAAACTTGATGCAAAACATCTAACAAGATCCACAAATCATCAAGGGTACTTCTGACCCTAAATTAAATTGAAGAAGATCAACAAACAAACTCAATCATCTTTTCATCAAAACATCATAACTTGGTTTCAACTCTTTGTCAGACTCAAAAAAATAGACTAACCATCATAAAATTGATTGTAACATAGCATAAAGTTGATTAGAAACTCAGAACCATTCACCAAAATTCATCCTTTAATACAACTCCAAGCCTCTCCCATTCCTTTAAAGGGTCCAAACACCTTCCAGTACCTCTGCACAAATTGATGCAGTACAAAGGAAGAAATCAACACCTTTCTTGACACACTTATTCAACTATATTTCCCTTCACAAAACATTTGATTCGTATACTCAAATTAGCATTAAGAGTTCCCAATTCCTTTTAAGGACCTTCAAAACACCTTGAAAATCTTGAAAATAACTAATTACAATCAACTAGGTTCCTCAAAACATCAACCAATGATTATTTCATTCACAAGTTGTCTTAAATCTTCCATAATGGCACCATTGTTTACAAACACAAACTATAATTCTTAAGGCACAACCAAACCATTATTTGCTTAATAAATCTTTGTTTGAGTTAGTACAAAAAAAATGAAACCTTTCAAAATTCTTCCCTTACACAAAAAATTAGATCCTTTGTTCACTATCCACATTACTAGTAGCCAAGCATCTGCAAACTGTCACATGTATCTCCCAAACCATGCACACACTTCATACTGTGATACTCATTTTTGATGCAGAGTTAGAGGACCCAAAACCATTGAAGATGTCAACTTTCCTTCAAGGGGCATATAACAAGATTAAAAAGTCCTAATGGACCAATCCCAACACTCCTCCAAGCTGGACAACAAACATAAACACTATTTCCCACATTTCACCCTTGGAATCTAGTTACTGTGCAAAACCGGTTTTGGGCCCTTAAATCCAAAAATTTCCAAAACACCAAGAAAATAAAAGAATGATTCTAGCACCCATTTCAGAGTTGCAAGACATACCTTAACCCATCACATGACTCCTTTGGGGAAAATTTAAGAAAACTGACCTTTTCACTATTTTAGGCCTCTAAGTAGGCCAATTTTACAAAGGAACTACCCTTAGATCCTCACACAAGACTTCCAAACCCAAAAAAAGTATTTAATTAGGTCTCAAAACAAGATATTTTCTAGGTCTTAGGACCTTGCCCGCTCAACTAGGCTTCCAATACAAAACCCCCATTTTTCAATGCAAAGAGGGAGGGTTTATAGAAACTCCTATACCTAGGCCTTCCAAGATCATTACAAAGCATCAAACATCTTAAAAATACCCTGAAAAAGGTCAAAAATTTATTACATAGACCACTCCTTCAACATTTTTTCAAAATCACTCCTTGGTTCCTCACATTCTCATGGAAAAGTGCTTGTTTTAGCCTAAGAACCCCATCCTATTGTCATTAGTTTCATTCCAAGGCATTTTCGACAATAAAAGACCCTACTCTAACAATGTACATGCCATCCCACCGAGAAAAAAGTCATAATAGTAGGTGGGATGGTCATTTCATAATTAAATCCTACTCAAACCCTTGACTGGCTTGAAATGAGCAGTTTCAGAAAATTGTCAATTGCTCCCTTCAAACATATTGTTAAGCCCTCAAAACTGATGCATTAGAGAGTTAATAAATGTGCCTACAATATTATATTATTTTTCTATCAAGGGGAGGTTGTAAAGATCCGTACAAGTGCAGGAAAGTGCAAAAAAACCAGTGAATTTCTGGAAAACAATATTTTTTTTATCAAAAAAATGGATTTCAAAATGAACAAAAATAATCCCTTCGAGCCAATGGAGGTTGTTTAAACCTTTTTAAATGACAACCAACTCCCCCCAATTCCTATAATTAACAAACCACCACCTTTTAAAGCTCATATAACCGGTACATGGAAAATGTCTTTAATGACCCTCTTACAACATGAAGATACCCAAAATTAAATCAAATTTCAAAATGGAAGCATAGATTGTCAAGGTGCTCCTACACCAAAAACTTATCAAACACTCACAATTCAATTCACTCATTAGTTTTCAGAATCACCATCATGGTTATTCACTTTTAGTTAGAAATGTGCTCTGGCCAGCCTAGTGCTTCCATAGTTTGTACACATTTGTCTACATGCTAGGTTAACTTTTGTACATGATGATTGTAAGTATTATTTAAATGAAGCCTTCAATGACATATATTTTTCAATTAACTTGAATGGATACATTTTTTAGGAACTAATATTCATCTCATTACCATGGTACAGATAAAATTATCCGCCATGCCAAAGAAAAAGACAAAGAGGAAACTAACAGATGAAGAGAACGAAACCTTGAAAGAAAAGGAGAGAGTTTGGGTGGCGGCATATCGTGAAAAGAAGAAATTGGAAATGATTGATGAAAACAACCCGATTGTAGAGGAACCTCAAATGTCAAAAAGAGAACGAGAATTGGCAGCACAACAAGCACGAATGTGAAAACATCATCATAAGATAGATTCAGCTACCGTAGTTGGAGACACACCCTCTACGACAAGTGAATATGAAGGGACACCATTAAGCACAAGCGAATATGGAGGGACACCATCTAGCACAAGTGAATATGGATGAACACCATCTACTGCAAGTGAATATGGAGGGGCACCATGTACCGCAAGTGAATATTGTTGGACACCATCCAACACATCTCAAGTTGAGATTACATCATCACTCGAAATTGACAAAGAAGGTATGCCATCATCCCCATGTGAACCTCAAGGTATGTCTTCTTCTCCACCCTCGATCGAAGTTATGCAATCTAGCCCACCTCAATTAAATATTGATAAAATTCCTAATGTTGAGATGTATGTACCTAGGAGAACACCACCAAGAATTTTGTGTAGAAAGCCAAAGTATTTGATTAATATTGATGATGAGATTTTGCAGCACATGGAAGGTAAGATTTCAACATGCACTTGTAGAAGATATGCTGATAAGATTTGGGAACGATTCTTTGAAAAGCTAAATGAGACTGCAAGATGTCAACTATTTGTTGAAATGATGCGGGGTGTAAAGTATAGGAACATCATGAAGACTCTTAGGTTGAGAACATCGAATGCATCGAGTGAAGACACTATTGTGAAGAATCTAATGGATGCTTATGAGAGTGTGGGTAAGACCTCACGCTCAAAGGATAGTAATGTCACCTGATGTGTCATTACATCGAATTTGGTAAGCTGTCAAACAAAGAGAGCTTGTCTAATTAAAAAGACTAGTGAACAAACAGGAATTAGTAGAAAAAGTTTATCAAGAGCCATTCAAAGGTGGCAAAGAATTGAGGGAAATGATACAAATGAATTATGGGAATTCTTGGGGAGACTATCACGAAAAGATAAAGAAGTTGTCGAAGCCTTGAGAACACTAATTGAAGAGTATTGGAAGAATAACACAAGGCCATCTCCGAATCAAAGGGATGTGGTAACAAGGAGAATCGGTAGTCAGAATCGTGAGCCACATCCAAAGCATTTTTTGGATATGACTCAAACCCAATTTTTTTGAAAATTTGAAAATGATTATCCTCAAATTAGTATTTCTCAAAGATTTTTTGAACTGCTTAAACCTTTTTATGTCAAGATAAATCACACGCGCACTACTTGTTGTTGTAGACTACATATTGAATTTTCTAACCATTATGATGTTTATCATTCTATATGTTTAGATTTGCATAATAACGATGTTTTGAAGGATTGTGGCATAGAATCCCCACCAAAATCTTCAAGAGAGTTCTTATCAAAAAAATTATGTGAAATAAAGGATGGCCAGATATTCTATAGGACGACATGCTTGGATGGTTAATGCGAGCGTTGCAGTGGCTTCCAGCGTATGCCACTATGTCAACATATGGAAAGCACAAATGAGGTGGGACAAAAACCAGTAGAGTTCGGGAAGTATAAAACAATGGCATATGCTACAAAAGATGGGTCTCAAGCAAAAATGTGTGATTTGGTTATTGAGAAGATTCTAGTGTACCAATTTATGACCACATTTCATGACAGTATACTATCTGAGTATGCAATGCATACCCATAGAGCCTGATGGTTGGACATGCAGTTCAAGCTATGCAAGGAAACCTTTCCAGTTGGAAGCATAGTATCTATGGTTGAATTTACAGAGAACTACACTCTATAGCCACAACATGAGGTGCAGTCACAGTATTACAACTCCACACAAGTTTCGATATTTGTGCACATACCATTCATTCATGATTCTGATAGTACAGATGAAAAAAGGAAGGTATTGAGGGAGTACCACTTTTACATTAGTGATGATTGCACACATTCTCCAGAGTTCATGCAAGGTTGCTTCCAGATGTTCTATAGTAGTTTGGCTCAGAGGGGCATAGAATACGATAAACATATAATATTGTTTGATAACTGTGCAACACAGTTCAAGAACTCGCACATGTTCTACTGGTTGTGTAGGATGCATGTCATTACAGGTGTTCAACATATGTGGAAATTTTGTGAGGCCAAAAATGGAAAGGGGGAGCATGATGGTGCAAGAGAATGTGTGAAAATAGCATTAGCATGAGAAGAGTTAAGGTATAAAGATAGTGCAAAGTTGACAGATGAAAAATCAATTATCGAGTGGTGTAATACTTTGATGGATCCAGGTAATGAAGGTACATCTTCAGTTCATAGAATTTTTTGGTTGATGGATGATACTAACATTGCACCATATGAAGACTATTGTACACTAATAGGATCGAGTGAGGTACACTCTTTCCTTAGCTCAAATTTAGGTTCATGGAGTATCGATACACGAAAGATGGCATCTTTTTTCTTCATGTACAATGCAAGCCTGGAATGATTGTGAGTCAGGGGAGTGGGTTGACAAATGGTTCACAAGTTATCTTAGCCCAATTCACACGTATCGCCCTTCGATGACATTGGAACTGACACAAATGGAATTATCGATCGAATTTGACCATGTATCAGATCTAGTTCAACCAGGTGATATATCTACTTTCTTAGTTGTTGAAATTCCATATCATTATCTTACTTTGTACTGTATTCGTAATGTTGACAAATTTCAAGAGATTTTTTTCACATATCAATGCAGGGCATGTTTATGCAGTTATTGCAAATAAAGACAATGAAGAGGGAACAAACTATTACTTGTGTCATTGTGTTGAGACCAAAAAAAAATTGGAGGCCCCAGTTATAGATGGAGAAAACATCGAATACCCTACAGGCTCAGTTGTGGTTACTAGAACATGGCTTAGAAGGTACCCACATTCAAGTGTTAAACATTGGCTAATTCAAGACTTTGATATGCATCGTAAGATTCTTCATTACTCAAACCTTGTCATGGAATCCAATGTTCATTTGACCAAATATGGAGGTAGACCTTGAACAAGATGTTATGGAAGGTCCGTGAGTCTGACCATGAGGCAATACTTGACATAATAAAGAGTAGAGCAGACCCAGATGGTTTGTTGGATTAATTTGTAAGTATATGCACATTGGTTCTTATTAATTTATACTTGTATGCACATTAATTTGTTTGATGCCAATGTTATTATCTTCTTTTACAGCGATTGGTGTCCGCTTGCAAAAAATGCAGATATATGAGCCATCCAAGAGAATGTCAGCCAGAAAAGAAATGCAACATCCTTATTTTGATGCCTGCATGCAACATCTATAAGTGCCTTCCATCTATTTTAATTTAATTTATATTTTGGATGATCTTTCTTTTTCTCTTTTACTTTGCGTATTTGTAAGTAAACTACTAAAAATTGATTGATCTTTCATTGCAGAAAATGTTGATTTAAGAGCCATCAAAGAGAATCTCAGCCAAAAAAGCAATGCAACATCCTTATTTTTATGATCTTAACAAATCTCAATTTTGATTTCAAGCCATTATAAAAGATCATGTGAAGCTTAGTGAGGGAATCTCAAGTTACTCATTTGAAGTTAACCTCATAATGAGCACCTATGATGTAGACATTTAAAGAGAATCTTGAATGTATGAGTGACATTGTAAAAGATTTGTGAGAACGAAGTGCTTGAGGCATTATAATAAGATTTAATTACATAATGATATATACTCAAATATTTTAAGGTTTGAGTTCATGTTTGGTGTAGTAGCACCTTGTTCTGTAAATGCCTTGAATAGGAAAATTTGCAAACTTTGAATTTTGAAATGTAAACAATGTGAAAAAGGTCATATAAAGGCCATGTAAACAATTTGCAAATTTTTTTCTGCAACTTGTGTGACCAAGCGGACTATTCCAACATGTCTGAATAGGTATTTTTGTGCTAGGCATAGTCCTCTTTTGCACCGAAACACGTAGAATCGCTCTGAGCTATGTTCCACCGGATTGATCCCTTAAGGGTCCAAAGTCCAAAATGGCTGCAAACTTTAGCATGCTATTACTTGGATACCGTGACACTTAGAAAATTATCATCTAATCTTATAGGATCATGTTGGACCCCTCTAGAAAAACCTCTCTCGGTTTTGGCTATCTCAGAGTGGTTTTCTCGTGGCGGCGGATTTTCACTTGATAGAAAAAGTGTCAAATTCAAGCTGTGCAAAGTTGCAAAGTGGTGCAACTTTCACTCTGCAACTCATATGACCAAATTAACTATTCCAATGCATTCGAATAGGTATTTTTATGCTATGCATGGTCTTGCTTTGCACTGAAACACGTGGAATCGCTCCGAGCTACGTTCCACCGGATTGATCCCTTAAGGGTCCAAAGTGCAAAATGACTGCAAACTTTAGCATGCTATTAATCGGATACTGTGATGCTTAGAAACTTCTCATCTGATCTAATAGGATTTTGTTGAGCCCCTCTAGAAAAAACTCTCTCAGTTTTGGCTATCTTGGAGTGGTTTTCCTGTGGTGGCTGATTTTCACTTGATGGAAAAAACATCAAATGCAAGCAGTGCAAAGTTGCAAAGTGGTGCAACTTTCATTCTGCAACTTGTGTGACCAAGTGGACTATTCCAACATGTTCGAATAGGTATGATTACACTATGAATGGTCCTCTTTAGCACCGAAACACGTGGAATCGCTTTGAGCTATGTTCCACCGGATCGATCCCTGAAGGGTCCAAAGTGCAAAATGGCTGCAAACTTCAGCATGCTATTACTTGGATACCGTTACACTTAGAAATTTATCATCTGATCCTATAAGAAGGAATTGGGCCCCTCTAGAAAAAACTCTCTTGGTTTTGGCTATCTTGGAGTGGTTTTCTCGGGGCGGCGGATTTTCACTTGATGGAAAAAGTGTCAAATTCAAGTTGTGCAAAGTTGCAAGTGGTGCAACTTTCGCTCTGAAATTCGTATGACCAAAATAATTGTTCCAACGCATCCGAATAGGTATCTTTATGCTAGGCATGGTCTTGTTTCGCATCGAAACACGTGGAATCGCTCCGAGCTACGTTCCACTGGATCGATCCCTTAAGGGTCCAAAGTGCAAAATGGCTACAAAATTTAGCATGCTATTACTTGGATAAAGTGACACTTAAAAACTTCTTGTTTGATCCTATAGGATCGCGTTGAGCCCCTCTACAAAAACCTCTCTCAATTTTGGCTATCTCGGAGTGATTTTTCTGTGGTGGCGGATTTTCACTTGATGGAAAAAGCATCAAATGCAAGCAGTGCAAAGTTGCAAAGTGGTGCAACTTTCATTTTGCAACATGTGTGACCAAGCGGACTATTCCAACATGTTTGAATAGGTATGTTTATGCTAGGCATGGTCCTCTTTTGCACCAACATGGAATCACTTTGACCTATGTTCCACCGGATCAATCCCTGAAGGGTCCAAAGTGCAAAATGGCTAAAAACTTTAGCATGCTATTAATTGGATACCATTACACTTATAAAATTTTCGTCTAATCCTACAAGAAGGCATTGGGCCCCTCTAGAAAAATCTCTCTCGGTTTTGGCTATCTTGGAGTGGTTTTCTCGTGGTGGCGGATTTTCACTTGATGGAAAAAGTGTCAAATTCAAGCTGTGCAAAGTGGTGCAACTTTCGCTCTGCAACTTGTATGACCAAACTAACTATTCCAATGCATCCGAATAGGTATGTTTATGCTAGGCATGGTCTTTTTTCACACCGAAACATGTGGAATTACTTCGAGCTACGTTCCACTAGATCGATCCCTTAAGGGTCCAAAGTGCAAAATGGCTGCAAACTTTAGCATGCTATTAATTGGATAACATGATGATTAGAAACTTCTCATCTGATCCTACAGGATTGCATTGAGCCCCTCTACAAAAACCTCTCTCGGTTTTGGCTATCTCAAAGTGATTTTCCTGTGGTGGCGGATTTTCACTTGATGGAAAAAATATCAAATGCAAGCAGTGCAAAGTTGCAAAGTGGTGCAACTTTCATTCTGCAACTTATGTGACCAAGCGGACTATTCCAACACATTCGAATAGGTATTTTTACACTAGGCATGGTCCTCTTTTGCACTGAAACACGTGGAATCGCTCTGAGCTATGTTCCACTGGATCGATCCTTGAAGGGTCCAAAGTGCAAAATGGCTGCAAACTTCAACATGCTATTACTTGGATACCGTTACACTTAGAAACTTCTCATTTGATCCTGCAGGAAGGAATTGGGCCCCTCTATAAAAACCTCTCTCGGTTTTGGCTATCTTGGAGTGGTTTTCTCGTGGCGGCGTATTTTCACTTGATAGAAAAAGTGTCAAATGTAAGTTGTGCAAAGTTGCAAAGTGGTGCAACTTTCGCTCTGCAACTCATATGACCAAACTAACTGTTCCAACGCGTCCGAATAGGTATGTTTATTCTAAGCATGGTCTTGTTTCACACCGAAACATGTGGAATCACTCTGAGTTACGTTCCACCAGATCGATCCCTTAAGGGTCCAAAGTGCAAAATGGCTGCAAACTTCAACATGTTATTAATCAGATACCGTGATGCTTAGAAACTTCTCGTTTGATCCTATAAGATTTTTTTGAACCCCTCTACAAAAAAATCTCTCGGTTTTGGCTATCTCAGAGTGGCTTTCCCATGGTGGCAGAATTTGTTAGAGTAATTGGAAATTTACTTTATTACTTAAACAATATTTGTTTAATTACGTAAAGTTCCCTTTTACCTCTTTTCCACTTAAGCTAACATTAGTTACATAATAATTAATTACTTTATTAATTATTATTGTGCAAGCCTAGGGTTTTCCTTTTTAGGGTTTTCATCTATATGTAGCTGAAAACTATCTTTTGTATCATTAATTCATTTTACATTTTCAAGTGAATACATTGCTCCACATCCTTGAGCATTTCCTTTGTTGCTTCTCTTTGCTTCTCCTTGTAATAGGTTATTTGCTTGCAAAGATCTTTTGGGTTTCTGTGGTGTTGTATCTTCTCAACTCCAACATGGTATTAAAGCTTCAGATTTGCAACTGCTTGTTCTTATTTTGAAGATTTTTGGAACTACAAGGATTTGTTGCAAGCCGTTTTTTATTGGAGCCGTCATCATTTTTGCTTCAAAATTTCAGTTTTCACTCATTTACAGGAAAAATGATTTTTGAGTTTTGTAGCCAGCATTGAAATCTGAACTGGGTATCTTTTAGATTTTGCATATCTTACACAGATCTGGAGAAAATCATTGTTGAAAAAATGGCACGCGTCATTTTTTTCTTGGCTGAAAGTAAAAAAAAATCATTTTCTCATATTCTGCCTGTTGGATCAAGAAACGATTTCTGGGTTTTGTTTCTAGCATCAAAATATTTCTAGGGTTTTACTTTTGTCTACAAACAGTGAGTAGATTTTCCAAAAATCAAGTTAGAAATAAACGTTTTTTGCTAGAAAAATCGTTTCATGCAAGTTAAATTCAGTTTTTGAAAAATTCGTAACTTTTGGCCACGGTGTCTGTTTTGCGCAAATGAATAGGCATTGGAAAGGTATTACAATGCTCTTTCTAGATCTATAGTCTATTTTATCAGAATATTTACCAGGTATTTTTTATTCAGCTTTGTGTGTTTTTACACTTTGCTCAATTACTTGGTCATCTTGGCTCCTACATGGGGTTTGTTTGCGTTGGATGGGTTATGTTGATATGTTTTATCATTGCTGAGATCATTAGTCTCTGAATTTTTCATTTGAAGAGTTATCATGGGTTTCTCTACTCACCCTTCAGTTGTTCTTCTGCAATGGGGTAATTATGAGTCATGGGAAAAGGGTATACTTACACATTGTAGGTGGCTTAATATTTTGCCTTATTTGTATGATCTCATACCTGAACCAGCAACTTTAGAGGGCAGATTAGCATGGGATATTATTAGAAATCACATTGCAGGAGTTATATTGTCTAGTGTTGATCATGACACTGTGTTGGTTATATCAAACATTGATTGTCCTCACCCACTTTGGACACGTCTTTGGGAGATCTATGGAGACCCTATTCTATCTCCATTCCTAGAGGATCCTGCTTCAGATTGTCTCATACCCATTGCTTGGCGAGAGAATACACCATTTGATCATGATACTTTAGAGGAGCTTGAGTATTTAGACACCCTTACTTATTCTGATGGATCAGAGGTTTGTCTCATAGTTCCTACTCTTCAGACTGAGACTTCATCAACATCTCTTGTTGTTCTTGATTTAGTGCAGCAGGGAATCATACATCTTCCAGACATAGCTACTTTGGACTCTTATGTTGTAGACATATCTTTCTTGTTTGTTGAGTCCTATATTGCAGATTTGGAGGATTATTTTGAGGACATTCATCTCCTCTACCTTGACAGTTAGGTTATCACTGTTCGCCCACCATTATCCGTGCATTCAGAGGTTGCATTTCAGTATTCTCCACATCAGTTTGGATTTGACATTATTTGTTTCAGTTCAGACAGTGAGACTCTTCAGCATCCTATCATGGCACACATCTTGAGACAGATTGGTTCATCATTCTTCACAGGTTTCTTCGATACAGGTCCATGGATCCGTTTCTTCCCAAGGGGAGGAATATCATTTTTCGCTTCAGGATCTCCTTTTGGATTCTACATCAGGCATCTACCATTGTGACAAGAGTTTCTTCATTGTGGGGGGGCCTTCTTCTCTCTTTCTATCTCTCCTATGGAGATCATTGTACATGTACTTATATGATAGAAGTTGTCTATGGGGGGTATCATGTTATCCATCTCCTATCCTTCTTTCATTAGTGCATTGCATTCCTTCCTTGCATTCTATTTTGGGGAGGAGTTTTGTTCCCACTGGGTTTTCTCCTTTACCCCATTTCATTTAGTTTGCATTGATTTTGTACATGGGTACCTGATCTGGCCTTGTTGTCGGGACCCATTGCTTTTGCTTTCAGTAGCTTCTTCTAGGTTTTAGCTTCTCCCTATGTCTATCTTAAGGGGGGGTGTTAGAGTAATTGGACATTTACTTTATTAATTAAACAATATTTGTTTAATTACGTAAAGTTCCCTTTTACCTCTTTTTCACGTAAGCTAACATTAGGTACATAATAATTAATTACTTTATTAATTATTATTGTGCAAGCCTAGGGTTTTCCTTTTTATGGTTTTCATCTATATGTACTTGAAAACTATCTTTTGTATCATTAATTTATTTTATATTTTCAAGTGAACACATTGCTCCACATTCTTGAGCATTTCCTTTGTTGCTTCTCTTTGCTTCTCCTTGTAATGGGTTATTTGCTTGCAAAGATCTTTTGGGTTTCTGTGGTGTTGTATTTTCTCAACTCCAACATAATTTTCACTTGGTGGAAAAAGCATCAAATGCAAGCAGTGCAAAGTTGCAAAGTAGTGCAACTTTCATTCTGCAACTTGTGTGACCAAGTGGACTATTCTAACACATCCAAATAGGTATATTTATGCTAGGCATGGTCCTCTTTCACACTGAAACATGTGGAATCGCTCTGAGCTATGTTCCACCGGATTGATCCCTTAGGTTGGAGGAGTCTAAAGTTGCAAATTCATAAGTTGCTTAAAACAACAAATTTGAAATGCAACGGTTACTTGTTTTGAAAGTTGGCTTTTAGTTAGTTGAGGGTGTGGATCAGTTAGACAAGGGTGTAAAACACTATTTAAAGCCTTGAGAGGCTCGAATGGAGGTTTTTGATGAACTTTTGGAGAAGATAAGATAAGAATTATTCACACTATTCTCTATTTTTTAGATTTTTTATACAAACTTGCTAATCCCATACTTGGTACGACCTCCAGCTTCTTGTACAGTCCCAAGGATGACATGGATTGAAAGAGGGTTGAGTTCACAAGAACCCATCTCTCATGATAATGAATGGCCCACTTAGCACTCATTGCATGTAGGTGATGCTCACAGAGGTGAGGCACTAGGCCTTCCCAGGAGGTCACCCATCCCAGTACTACTCTAGCTCAAGCGCTTAACCACAAAGTTTTTTCCCAAGGTTAAGCTCACTTATCTTGAAACCCCGTTTGAAAAACCTTCAGCAAGTGTTTTGCCTTATGAAACATTCATTATAGATCCCCTTTATCTCATCAATTGATAAGTAAGAGGTATTTTCTACAATGTGTCAAATTGTGATATTGCTATCAGGATTCAATTGTGTAATTTTCGAGTATAAAAGAGAATAAGAAGGGAAGATCGAAGTAATCAATTTGCGGACTTATTTTTATTATTGAATTACCTAGTGTGGGATTGGTCTATATGAGAAAAAAATTATAATATGGGAGTATACGTTTCAAGCATATAATCCAGAAAGGACTCAAAGTTAGATGCATGAGTACAAAGTATTGATCAGGAAATGCATCTCAATTCTCAAGGCCTATATATCAATGATAGGCAGATTTATATTCAAAGCTAGCACATGATTTTAATTGATTAATTAGAAACAACTATTATATTTATTTATCAAATTTCCATTATCAAATTAGTATTTGAATTAGATTTCATATTCAGAATTTATTTCATTTATAATTTGAGGACTCCGTTATCTATCTTAATAATATTGGATGACAACCTTTGTCAATCCGATAAGAAATAAATAAAAAATCTATTGATCCAGAACTCGAGTCATTATAGTGGTATTAGAGGGATGAACCTGCTAGCCTTTGGGTATTGCAACAAATTGAATTTCCATTAGAAGCATGGAAACCGATGATAGTGGTTGGCATTACTCAAGAAGGATGAACATCTTAAAGACATTTGCGGAAATCAAGACAAGTAACCTTCTTGTGGACTTAGGGTTGCAATATTTGATCTACAACATGTTCCACCATTTCTTTAGTAGGATCAAGAACACACATAATGAAGGTGTGTTTGCAGCCATGAAAGATTATGGTTTGAACTATGCAGAAGAGTGATGTTTTATCTTGACCACCCATATCTATACCGTGGTTTGTTTGGAAACAAGGATGGGTTCTCTCTTCATCAGCATATACATTATTCCTCGATGTGTTCACACTAGTGTTACAAGACTTGGACTTGCCTCAGACTTGACAAGCTAATTTTTGACTTAGACTTGGGCTCAGAGCCCAGACTCGACAAATAGAAAAACCTAAGAAATTCAAAGATTTTTAAGGATTTAAAACTTGTTTCATGCACCCTTTAATAAATAAACCTTAAAGACACAATAGCATCATCAAATAGAAATTAATATGATCCCATACACAAACATACTTCAATCACATAAGTATAAGCATCGATAAAAGATATTTGTATTAACATAGAAATTACCTTGAATACATGTAACTCATAACTATTGAACCATCAATTTAGAATGCAAATATGGATAAGCATCGATATAAGATATTTTTATTAACCAAATATCCATGTAGGCATACATCAATATATGTCAATATAAGTATGAAATATATGTACAAAATAGCCATATAGGCTTACGAGAATGCCATATAGGCATACAATGTCAAATATGTCCAATAAAAAATATGTACAAAACTACCATGTAGGCATACAAAAAAGGATTTTGGAATCAAAAGTCATTGCTCTCCATGCCCTAGAAATAAAATATTTCCCTTTCCTTTTCGCTCAGATGGCGATAGGTCTATCACTCATTTTTGTTGTGCTCGTGGAGTGCTCCTGCTACTCCTCCTAGGGTTTAGTTCATGGTGAAGTTTTAACTGTTACAATAAGAAGTAAAGACATGAATATATAGAAATTACATTATAAAACATGATATATTTGACAAAATAATCACTTACAGCCATCTCACGATCTCTCTCCATAAGGGAAATACTCTCACGCCCATGCTCAGGCATGCTCAAGCCCTGTATAAACCATACAAATAGAAATTAAACTACGCGAATCAATAATGGTTTGATTTTTCACTAACTAACATCTATAACAACAAACGTAAATTGAAATTTACTAATTTGCCTCATACCTCTTCTATTAGAGCCATCGAGGATTGTATAGCAGATGTCACACCAATATCCATTGCCCTCATCACATTCAGAGGTGTATCATCTCACAACAACTGAAAATAAAACAAAAAAATATTCAACATAATCAACGATGTGCATATAAACTACACAAATCTATTAAGTACTTGATTCATTAGTTAAGATCTTTATTCTATTACCTGCGTGAAGGTTTGAGTAAATCCACCACCAGTAGGAAGTGTTCCATCAAAACCTCTAATATTAGTCTGTTCAACATCCAAAATCGCATGTTAAATTACCATTCGTAAAAAAATGCTATTAACATGCAATAAATTTATAATTGTTTACTAGTTACATATCCTAGTGATAGGTGTACTACAGAAATAGGTTAGTGGGGGGCCGGTGTATCCAGTCTTAACACTATGACCCTGCAATTTTATTAAAATCATAATTTCTTTTTAGTTAATCTTGCATTTCAAAATCAAAATTTAATAAATTAAATTCAATGAACACATGCACTAACTTTTACCTGACTATCAATGCCATATGCCTCATGCAAAATGTCAGCTGCCCTCTCCATCTCCATAGCTATAGACGGATCCTGCGTACCAGTCTCCTGAGTGTCGGTGGGTTCATATGAACAAGTAGCCCTGCAAGATTGACACACATGTGTTTGAATACCACCACTCGAAGACTCCCTTGAATGGCATTGTAGAATAGGGCTAGTATGATGGATGACACTATGGGTCAAAGTGTTGATTTCCTGCAATGTCTCTACGTCAACACTTTCCTTCGTGACAAAAGGCATAACAACATGCTCACGAGGTGGCCTAGTGAGAGCTCGTCTATCTTGCTACATAGGATCCGGCTATGCACCAGGTCTATCCTGAGCTGACCCCCCACCTCTCCTCTAGAAATCCCTCATATCAAAATAATTTGGGATTTTGTTCAATATGAAATCATTGTATAGTTTCCTAAGGAAATATTGCAGGACCTCGCAATTGTTGCACAGTGGGTAATCGAAGACCATGTACCACCTATCATAAAACTGGTCCCTAATCTATTGGTGGTGGCACCAATGGATAGGAAACCTCTTCGCATTGAGGGTAAGATTTTGATTTGTGCATGGGTCAATGATTAATGAGCACAAATCACCTTTTGTAATTTTTAAATCCTTCACATCCTTGTATGATAGTTTATTTGCATAATAATCTATAGCCGCCTGCCTCCTATCTTGCCATCCAGTTATTTGTTTGCTAATTGAATCTACATTTTTTAACATATCTTTAATGAATTTGCTAGGGTCATTCTTTTTGTGGTTGAACCATTTGGATCACTCAACCTACTGATCAAATCCTCAATTCTCTTTTTGTTGTTCTCAATTTCACTCATTAAAATTTGTTGAGTACCAGGAGGGGGTTGAGTCATTGGTGGAGGAGGTTGATGTTGTGGTTGATTTTGATCTTGAAGATTTGGTTGGTCTTCCTGTCGAGGATTTTGAGGGTTAGCAGGTTGATTTGTATCTCCTAAAAATTCAAACAAATAGATATTAAATTCAACCTAAAACTAACTAATTCAAAACAAAAACCATAGAATCCTTACCTCTCACAGCTCCTCATCGTCATGACGCCATTGTTGCAAAGAAATAGGGATTGTTGGTGAAGAAATTTGTTGAAATTATCCTCCTCGAACGCGAGCACGAAATTGTGGTGGTTTTGGCCGCGGCTACAAAAAAACTAGTCAAAATCCTAATGAGAGATTTGCATTTCTTTTTTTGCTTTTAACAATCAATAATGTGAGCGCGTTATAACGTGCTCGCGTTATTGGTTTGTAGTTGCCGAGCCTCAGACTCGACATAACGAGCCATAACGCGAGCGCGTTATAACACGCTTGCGTTATGGTTTTCCAAATATTTTTTTAGGGGGTTTCCACGAAATTGCTACCCATTTCCATGCTCTCGCCCCAATGTAAGTGTTAAATTTTAGGGACATGGGTCCCATCGAGTGTGCCAAAATATTGAGGAAAATTATAAATTGCTAAAATTTGAATGAGAATAAAGTAGTAATAAACCCAATTCCAATAACCAAATAACCTACATCAAAAAGAGCATGCACACAAGTAAAATAAATGAAGCAAACTACTATTTTACCTCCACCATGTCTAAACTTACTTCATTATATGTGATAATGTTAATTTTATAGTATGTGGATTACTCATAAAACCTTGACATAACCTTGATAGCAAAAGCAATACAAAATGGATACAAGATTCATCAAAATTCATGGATTTCGTGGAGAAATATTGGCTAAATGATGTGTTTTTTTAGATTTTTTAATTAATATTTGATCAATGATGCAGGATGATTAGAGAGATCAACAAATAAAGTTAGTTGAGAGATCATAATGAATGTGCAAGCAACATGTGTCAGGATGAGGGGCCTAGATGAGGAGTTAAGTGGTTGCATGAAAGAGATGATTGGCTACATGTGTGGATGAAGTTGAAGTGAGTTAGAGTGAATTGAGTTTTCTTTTTAGTCAATTCACTAAATAAATAAAATATTTATTTTATTTATTTTTAGAGGAATGAAAAAAGTCAAACTAAATAAATTAAATAATATATTTAATTTTAGAGGAAATATTAGCTAATTAAATAATTAAAAAATATTTAATTAATATGGGTAGAGGAAATTAAGAATTTAATTTAATAATTAAAATCCTTTAATTAATGTGAATGAGGAAAATTAGAAAAAATAAATAATTAAAAATTATTTAATTAATATGGTCGAAGGAGATGAATAATTAATTAAATAATTAAAAATATTTAATTGGTGTTGATGAGGAAAAATGATGAAATAATTAAATAATTAAAAATTATTTAATTAAAGAGGATAATATGTTAGCTTAATTTAGTGATGACGAGAAGTGATGATGGTTTAGATGAAATGCATTAGTCATTTTTAGGTGTCTACACATACATACCCAAAAAGTGTTATCTACTATTATAACTGTATCTAAAAATAATGCAATAAAAGTTAATTATTTTATTTTTTCTTATACACCCTCTTTTTCCACGTCAACAAAATAAGTTGTCCATTTCCAACCATTGTTTATTTACCAATGTATGTTAGGAAAGTTAGGAATGATTATAAAAGATAAAATATATTATATTCTAGGTAGTTTGTCATAGGATGCCCTCCAGTCAAAATATAAAAAATAATGTGCTCAACTATTTTTTTTTTCATTTGTGCTACTCCCATCAACTTTCTAAATTAATTTTGAATTCTACCTCCAAATTTGGAAAGTTTCATCTATTTTTGAATATATCCATCATATTCCAAGGCATACTTAACATAATGACATTCTCCCTTCATTTTTCATCTTATCACTAATTTTCTTGCTCTATTTGTGGTTTATTTTTCATAAAATTTACCAATATATTTTTCTGTGGAGTAATTTTTTATTAACAAATTCTTGTGCCTACCATGTTTCTACTTGTAAATCTTACCTACACTTACAAGAGGTTTATCTTTGTTTTCATTCTCCACTAGTTCAATGAATGAGTACTTTAACACTAATTAATCTAAAAAAATCCTTGACAAATCCCACTTATGCAATATTTTTATTTAGATTTTATTTTCTTGTTGGACATGTAGGGTGTCCATTTTCTTGATCATTTTTTGAGGTGGATTTGTTAATATTATTTTCCTTGCTACCTTGAGTCTCCTCTCTAATATTATCTTCAAAATTTTCATGTATCTCATTAAAATATTACTTTGAGGTATTCCCTTGTTCATTAAGAGATGGTACAAATCATGATATTGTTGGTTAGTTTTGTAATGCTAGAGTACACACATTGCCACCAAAGTATGAATTTTTTTTGTGTTTTGATGAGTTCCCTTTACCACTTCCAAGAAACTAGCTATTGCTCGACATATCTCATAAATTTGAAATGACAAAAAATTACGACCATGTTCAAAGTCACCATCAAAGACTCAAAGCTAACAATTTTAGTATTATTTGTAATAATAAAACTAAATAGATGAAAAAACAAAGGGAATCATAGATCCGTAGGGCCTAGATGTATCACTATATGCAATACAGTTTGTAATAATAAAATGAAACCAATAAATAAACAAGGAGAATCATATTCATAGGGAAATAAATAAATTATCACTTTCTTCTTGCTGAATTTATATTTATTATAGTTGTATATAACTTGCTATAAATATAATCCTAGGCATGGAGTAGGCATTAAGCATAGAAGAAACCAAAGAAAGGAGTCCAAAAATAGAAATTTTCAATGGATGTAAAGATTTAAGAATTGATTCAATATAAATTAGAAGAAGGATGAAATGTATAAAATTTGAATTACTTGTATTTATATGAATTCAAATCTGGTGAAATTAACCAGATTATAAAATGGTGGAGGAAAATGTGACAAATCCTACGTGATTGTAAAATAATTGATGTAAATATTAGGTTATTGGGACCACATTCTAAAACATGAGTGACAATTTCAAGGAAATTATGCCCCCAATGGTAGCATGGAGTTATAATAGTATTAAAAAAATATATCATCTTCTAGGGTGAAATTTTATTAGTATCCATGAATATGCTAGTTAATTGAAACATGCCTTCAAAATTTTAGACAATTCCCCATGGAAAACGTGTAGTCTATTGTGAAAAAAATTGTATGATATAAATGCTTCATAAATAATTTGGTATCAATTCAACACCCATTGAATTGATAAATCATAAATTCCCAGTGATTTGGACCCTTAATTCATATTTTCTAAAATTAAATTAGCTAAAACAAACTATTCATATTTTCTAAAATTAAATTGGCTAACACAAACTATTTTCCAATTAAAAAAGTTCTGCCAATAAAAAACGATTTGAATGGACCTCATGTGAATTAGATTAACTAATTATCAAGTCTAAGACTATTAACTAGATTTTATGTTGATATCATGGCTCGTTGTGATATAAAAGATTATAAGATAATTTTCACCCACTTTGGGGTAAATCAAGATCCGAAGTTGATATCCTATTTCAACCTACTTGATTGTGTTTTGTGTCCAACATCTATTGGCCAAGTTTTCTTCTAGTTATGATTACCTTTTTGCTACCGCATGTCTAGACTAGGGTGAGTTAAAATGAGTTGGGTTTATAAGAGTTAACTCGGATTTCAAGTCTTAGTGTTTGGATTCAATCCAAACTCGTGATAATTGGATTGAACATAATATCAGATTTGAACCCCACTCTTGGTCTAATTCTTTGAGCTCAAATAAGGATTTAAGACCAATGGTTATGTTAGAGTTGATTAGTTATTATAATTTCTAATTGACTATCAAGTTAGGTCCAAAACTTGATTTATATTTTAATTGAACTAGTAATTATAAATAGTCATGAAAAGTGTAGGAAGCTTGATGTTTGTGTAATAATCTCATAATTGATTAAGGGAAATGATTTTTAAATTTTTTTTTGTTATATTTTAATGGGTAATGGTAGTGAATGCTATATTGTGCACAATTCTTTACATTTCGCAACTCAAAAGAACACATTAGAAAAATCAATGTGTTAGAATGTCAAATCATGTCATAATTTTTTAAGGATGATCTATGGTAGAAGAAATATTATTGTATGGTATACAAGAAATTCTAACTAATATGTCAAACCACAATGTTGAAAAGGCATATAAATTTAGAGTTAACAAGGAATGACCTAAAGGTTCAAATTAATGACTACACATTCTTTATACCTTGGAATGGATTTCCTTTCGAGTTCACATTAATGGTGACATGCCATGTATAAGCCTTGGGATTTGGTGCAATAAAATTTATTTCTATTTCTTGATGCTTATTTCTATCATGTATTGCATTACTGGTTTTGAGGTTTAGTTCATGATTTTTAGGGTCATGCCTTTTATATTTTGGGAAGAGCTTTTAGGGTGCATAATAGAGTTGGCATTGGGTAGATGTAATGTTGCAAGCTGACAAGCTTAGAATGACACTGATAATGCAACAATGACATATCACACTTGTCCAACAACGTGCACATAAGTGTCACAATGACACAATAATAAAAATAAAAATTCACTTCACCATTTCATAAGAAAGGTTGTAACACCAAAAGACTAACCAATCAGGGGATATATCCACCACAATGAAAAAATAAGAGAGAGAGGACAAAAACTACATGATGATCGATTTCTTACCATGATTGAGTTCTCTTGTAACACTACACCATATAGGATGAGGGAATCATCAACCTTCAATCCAAATCTTGAGAAACTAAACAAATCTAAACATAGAGGAAAACCTTCACAAGAGGTTTCCTAACCAAGAGACACAAATCCTCACAAATAAGAAATGACAATAAGTCACTTCCTAACCACCCCATGCTTCCCAAGATATCTCATCGTAATGTGACATCATATAAGAAAACAAACTAATCCATAAAATCCCATGACCCATGAGGTATGTGGAGGACACCAAGGTCAACCATGAAGGATTACAACCTTCCCAAGTCATCACAAGGCTAGAAGAATGATCTCCCATAACCTTCAGTTGACAAATGGTCCTTTCAGAAGGTTACATGCAAAACAATGCAGGAGATGACATAATTCCTTAATGACAACACTTGAGAACTAGTTCAAAGAACTAATAGGACCCTAAGACTATGGTGAAAAATGTTTTTTTACAAATTTTCCCAAATGAAGTCCTAAAAACACAAGGAAATAACAAGTTTAGAGTTGGAGAAAAATTAACTAGGTTTTGAAGGTTCAGATGACCAAAATGGGTGGAATGAAAAAAGTACAAGGAATAAAAATTATTTGAAAATCGAATCGGGATTATAAAACAACCTTATATCCATGGTTAAGAGGGTTTACATTCTAGTTTTTGTATGGAAACGAGGCAACCCCAACACAGAACTAGGCCGCCCAAACACACTTAGCCAAAATTTGTAGTTTTTGGGCCTACCAAGACTAGGATGCCCCATTATTGTACCAAGCCTCCCTATTATGATACCAAGCTGGACCACTTATGGAAAGGCTTCCCCGACACACTTGGAAACATTCCAAGTGAGTTTGGGGACTCCTGAGCTGGTCAGGTTGCCTAGATACAACACCAGGCTGCCCAACTATGAAATCTGAAATCAAAATTCATTTTAAGTACCAATTTAAATATTCCTAAGTTCATTTTATCCTTTGAAAATTATAATATTGAAAAGAATAAAGTGATCATGCTCGATTCCAACACCGAAACACGTAAATAAGCCAATACACCTCTCTTTTAACAAAAGTTACACCCATCTCAAAGAGAGGTTCATTAATAACAATATTACAATCTATGTGAATAAATAACATCCAAATACATGAATTTAACTTGAAATTAAATGATTACATTCCATTCCTTGATCCACAAACCTAAGGTCCTCAATGGTGGTTACCATACCACCTGACCTTATGGAATTAAATGATCCACTCCCACCATGCTAGGAGATAGTGACATGGGCCACAAATATAACACTCATGCCAAACACACAGGAATATAGCTTACACACACACACCATACACAAAGTATATACTCCACATTCACATCATATAAACACTCAATCATCCAAATCATATCATGGATCCAATACATGCCATCACTTGGTATAAAAACCATAACATAACACCATCCACATTGGGCATAATCACCAATGCCACATCACAAACCATATTGGGCCAAGTCACCAATTCCATAGTATATAACAATCATGGGATAACTCAATACAAGGCTACCACAAGGATTGTGTTGGGACAAATCACCAATAGTTGATCACCCACACACACAAGACCCAAGCTCCATGAGCTAGCATGTCTTCCCAAACATCCTTAGTTTGTACTAGCACTCAAGGCATGAGAGGGGCATCCATTATCTTAGTTAATTAATTACACTTGTTTCATTAATTATCACTTGATTAAATGAATCCCCCTATGATAATCCTACTTGCCATTTTGGGCTAGGGACACATTGGGAGCCACTCTATAACCCTCTCTAGTACCTTATTCCTAGGCTCTTCACACTCACCAACAAGTGTGGCATGAAAACCAATGCAAAAATACATTTTTTTCCAAAGTCACTGAAACTTTCCCACAATCATAATATCACCTTTCATAGTATTCTATTTTTTCAAAACATACAAATTCAGTCATTTCATACAAAACTTTGAAATTTTCCAAATATTTTAACAAAGCAAAAACCAGGTTTTTCCCAATTCCACTATTAAAATTCATCAAAATTTCAAATTTTAAGAATACCATTTGGTTGCAAATTCTTAAGCGGTAAAATTGACATTTTCATCATTTCTCAAAAATTGGGCATGATAACCCCATTATTTTAAAAATATCTAAAATTTAAACAAATCTATACATTACACACATCCTATTGCAAAATAAAAGGAGATGGGAGGATTCTACGCTCCCTTAATCATTCTCCCACAAACAAACTTGAAGAATAATGCTCAAACAAATTGAATACAAGGAAAATACCTCAATGCCCTTCAAATTTTGAAATGTGAAATTTTCCAAGCATGCCAAATGAGGAGTCATAAAAATAAGAAGACATGATCCCTTCCCAATTTCTATTCCAACAAATCCCTCATTGAATTCTGATAAGAATTGCTCTCTCAATCAACAATTTTCAAAATTCTCAAAACAAATATTTTTCCCTCTCAATATTTTTCCCAATTTCACAACATAAAAATAAAATAGAATGCCTTTTTGCCTATTTACCCTTTTCACAACTCAATAAAAAATTCATATTTCTAATTTGGAATTCAAAACTTCCCTCAGTTTCTCCCAAAACCAATTTGATTAATTAAATCCATTTTAAAACATCATTTAATGTATAACTTAACCATTAAATCCATTCAAGCATATTTTTGTTTAAATTTACGAAATTCAAAAAATTAATCAAGATAATAATCAAACATAACTCACAATTCTCAACCCATTGAATTTCACATAAATTAAACAATAGATTAATCTCATTTCTTCTTTCATTCTATTTTCCCATTTCTTGAAACACAAAATATTTTAATAATAAATATCCAGATTATTTTAAATTCCTAATATTTAATTTATAGGTATATATGAAATTTAAACCATTAATTAAATCAAGACATTCGCTGGTCGTTCATGACACAAGGATTTTGGAATAACTCCTAAATTGGTCTAGGTTCACATAAGGTCAAAT
This sequence comes from Sequoiadendron giganteum, assembly GCA_007115665.2. Lineage (NCBI taxonomy): Eukaryota > Viridiplantae > Streptophyta > Pinopsida > Cupressales > Cupressaceae > Sequoiadendron > Sequoiadendron giganteum. Next base: position 438,436,100 of record CM021102.1, on the reverse strand, counting down.
ATGAAGTATACTGTACTCGATTCTATGATCAAAGAATTAAACACCATTGGGAGAACAACTCAAACCTGTGTAGCCAGGTGGAGAAATAAACCTATCCATGTAATCATTCAATGCACGTTAATGGTACCTTCTCAATGTATATATAGTCGAAGCACATCATAATCATCGCAATGAGGTCCAATAGCATAAGCATAAAATGGCATTTATATATCCATCATATAAATACTTAAATACATAATTCTTTCTAAACATTAATAATCAAGGCACATTGAATCATAGCTTAAATAATGCATTTCACTAAATTGAAGCATAATAATAAACCAATCATGTAAACACACAAAATGTTGGACCAACTGACATGTTGAGAAATCCTATCTCAAACATGTGGTGATTCATACACACCGATCAGAACCATAAAATAATCACCATAACAATCATGATGAAACATTGAAGCTAAAACACCGATCTCGCATATACAAGATGCAAATAGAAGGAGAACTGCAATAAATTGTGACACATATTTTTTCTTAAGTTGTATGTCTCATTGAATTAGATAGCAAAGAGATAGATTTCACATTTAAGATGGATGATATTGTATTTCTTTCAATTCTATAATTTAATAGATATGTTCAAGAACTTCATTTCCCCACTTTTTCTTCTTAGTTGCTTCTATGTATGTTCTCTATGCATCTATTTTCTAATTGTTTATTTAACTTTTTCAATTATTGAACCTAGTCTTGTCATTTAGCTGTAGAATTATCCTATAAGACTGAAGTCCTACCCTTTGGCAATCCATCAACCTGTACATTCAATAAACATGGTCTATCCGGGATGAGGTGGTGTGGTAGACATGTTTGAGAACTTGCCTTATTCAAATCCATAAAAAGATTTGAAAGAGTAGAAGTCCTTAGACAGAATACTTTTCAGACATCTAATTTCTATATATATGATTGTGTGCCAATTTATTATACTTTGTGAACTGTATTGCTGCTATGCTTTTGCTTGTAAATGCTTAATGCTAGTATTAGTGACTTCATTCCACTCGTTATATTTTTTTAAGCATAGTATAATTGTTTATGGTCATTTGGGTGTGAGAGAAGACTGCCATAAAAGGTAAAGTAGAAAAGTAGGAATCAAAACATGAAAACTTAGTTTTCAAACATTATGGACACAATTGCATGTGGTCCCAAGTCTAGAAGAGAGAACCATGGGCATGGTAGTATAAAGGTAAGGACTAAAACCAAAAAGATCATGTGTGAAAACATTATTTGTAACACATGGCGCAGGTTTAAAAATGAATAGTACACAGAAGAATTATGAATAATTATTATCATGCCCATACTAATAGCTAGTCCTAAACAAGAAGGAAAAGTGCAAAAGTAAGCAATTCTCATCACCAAATATAGCCATTGCTTTAAAATTTGCAGGGAGCCCACAAATTTCAAATTTATCTATATATATTAAAACACTTCCTTAAGGACTTCATCAAAATGTTCTCCTCAGCCTGTGATGGAGGATAACAGCCATAATCATGACTTCATGCATGACTGGTTAGTTGAGTAGTTTACTCCTTTAAAATCTGTCTTAGTAGAAAAGTGCGTCGTAAAAGACCTCCATAACCGCCTACAAGAGAGGAGATAACAAATGACGGTCAATACCAAGGGCTGCCCATGCCCGGTAAAGTTTCTTCACCGTTTAAACAAAGAACATACATTCTTTATGTGCTACTTTTTAGAAAGCAAGCACTGATGGGAGAAAAACCACTTGTTTCCATTGTTTATATGCAAGAAAGAAAAAAAGGAAAAAACCCAAGCTCAATATATCATAGAACATGCATTCATTTGCTATTCCTTCCTTCACTTATCCATCTCATTCACAGACTTCATTGTATTCTGATATGGCTACTGCAGCGACGTCTGTGATTGTTTTGTATCTGTTTTTCACTATTACTGTTAACCCTTCAGAGGGATCTATCCATGGCAAGCAAATATTTCGGTTTTAGGGTTTCTTATATATTGGCATATAATCATTCAATTTGCTGACTGTTATTTATGTGATTTGATTGCAGGAGACGAACAGGATGGCTCCCTTGTGTTTGCATCTTTTAACAAGGATCAAAATGAGTGTCAAATCAGACACAAGGTTTGTTTATGTGGGTTTCGTTTAAACAATACATTTTGAGTTTTGATTTGTTTAGGTAGCGCATCTTAAATCACATTAATAGATAAATTTTATTAGAGAAGCTAGTGCAACTTGTTCAATGTGGGCTTGGTTAAACAGCATACTCTAAGCTTTGATTTGTTTAGATAGTTCATCTCAAAAGTTTTGATTTGTTTAGATGACTCATCTTAAAAGTTTTGACTTGTTTAAGTGCTCACTTCTTTAATAAAACTTACTTATTAGTGTGGTTTAAGATGAGCCACCTGAACAAATCAAAACTTAGAATACGTATATTCACCACGTTGATTGATATCATCAAATTTTCAGTTTAATAATATGTGGATCATGCTATGCAGCTAATTGGAAGTAGTCCCCCATCCTGCCATAATGTGGTATGCAAAAATTTCCAGTATGGAAATGCTGAAGAATGCACTACCTGTTATCCGTGCCAAGCAGTGCAATATAATGTGGATCCTTATCATGTGATTTGGAAATGTAACTGCACTGATGGAATCTATGATGTCCTAAAATCTGGTTAATTATAAGTTTCAGTTTCATGGACTAGATTATCTCTGTTCAATGTTGTTTTTCCAACAGATTAAAGTTATTACAGTGTACTTATCTTATCAACTCATACAAATATTCCTGGTTTGTGCTAAAATATCTGGAATCTCACTTGTCTCTGAAATTCCCATTTCTTTCTGATTTGTCTCTATTGTACATCAATTTTGTTACGTTTACATATGTTTTACAATTGATGCAAAATTAAATTTTAAATTTATTTTGTAACTTTTATACATTGATTTGATTTTTAACATATTATAAAACTTTGAAGAAATATTATTAAGTTTTATTTAATAATTATAATATCAATAATGTAAAATAGTGGAGGGATTGCATGCTTTTTTTTATCACCAAGTGTTTTGGATAAATATTAAAAGGGATTATAAAATCTCTTTAAATTATAATAAATTGAATAAACAAAATAAAGGTATGTAAGGATTTGAAATTAATTGTTTATTATTTAGATTATTTTTGTAATTGTAAGACTGATTGTGCATCTACAAGTTTGATATAGGTAGGCATAAATCTAATTCGGATATAAAGATGTGATCTTTATAGATATTTAGAGATTTTTTCTTAGTTTATCTCAACTCATATACCTAAGAGTTTGTCTAAGAATATATCTTTCTTTGAGAAAATATCTAAGCGTACCAAATTAACTAATAAAAATGATTAACAGTAATAGACAAGCATGTAAGAGAGGTCTCATAGATGTTGATGCAAACAAATAATAAATGAGTATAAATGGAAACAAGTCTGGTTCAAATTATGTGCCAACTCAATTAGTAGAGATAGTGTATTATACATTTGTCATTACATAAAGAATAATTGGGTCAAAGTACATCCATAATAAAAGGAAAATTTGAAGGTATGGAATTTCTACCATTATATTTTGCCCTGATTTTGACACATATGTGAACTGCAATGACAATGCATGTTAAATTTAAAAACCTTGTATCCAACATGAAAGTAAATTTATTGGAACACTCTTCAAAAGGAGATGGGTGTCATTTCTTGATATGTAGAAAAATACATGGCAAGTCTGGTGATGGTTTGGTAACTCAAGTCATGACTTTACTTGGCATGAATCTAATAGATGTGTAGGTAAGCACTCAAACTAGCTAGATATAGGTGGTGATCCTTTGAGAGAAAATTGGTTAGTTATAGGGTATGACCATTGAGAGGAAGAGACCATGGCCAAGGTCATTGAGCAAGATACATGAGACTTCTAGATGTAGTGGGTTCCAAAGAGATGGGGGGATATCTTCTAGAAAACCACCCTAAGTTATGTTGTTCATTCACTAGACACTTTGTTATATTGGAAGTTACTTTATTGATGTTGGGTGTTTCATCTCATGTGATTTTATAGAACATTAGATGTTTGTATGCTTATTTTATATTTGGTTTTCATTTTTTTTATAGGTATTTATGTATGTTTCTAGAGATATGTATGTGTGTAAGTGAAATATATATCATAAATAATTAACATACACTTTTATCTCTTGTAAGCAATGAGCATCAAATATCTTTACATGTAATCCTTAAATATTAAAGCACTTAATGGATCAACAAGAATTCCATATAGTCTTAGTTACATGTAATGAATAAACAAGATGCCCCATTAGGATTTTTATTAGTTTCAAATTTAAGCTTTTTTCCTTTTCCTTTTCTTTCTTCTAGTCAATGTTTTACTTCTTTAGGTTGATATTTTAAGTTTTATGGTGTTGTCTATTTTCTTGTGGCTCTATGAATCTACATTGATCTTGTTCATGTTTTCCTAGTCTACCTTTTTATTCAAGCTTATTTACAAGCTTGTATACAATAATATAGATTTGGTTTTTAATATGGAGAGAGAGAGAGAGAGAGAACGACTCATTTGTATAAATAGTAATTCATTATCATTGTAACACATGCATGCTTCCTTCTCATTATTATATGTCTCAAGTTTTTTCCAAGGTGAAGGAGTTATGTCATCTTCTTAAAACCTTCTATTTCTTCACTTTGGTCATCCAAAGTCACTTTCAAAGTATCCATATTACCTTTCTAATAAAAAAAAAAATTCCCTTGAAGATTACAAGTTTTACCCTTTGTCTATTGATACACTCCAACAAATACCCAAGTTCATCTTAGTAAACTATTGAATGATAAAATCTATGAACGATAAATTTCTAGGGGTAAACACATGAATTTTTTTCATTCATGATATTATTTTTATTTTAGGTGGTTGAACTCCTATTAGTACCAATTTATATCATTTATTTTTAGTAATTTTGAACTATTACTTTAGACTAGATATTTTAGCAACTTTTTATAAGGGGTCTAGAGATTTTAGCATTTAAATAAATAACTAGGTAGAATCAAAGATTGAGGCCAACATCTTTCAAATCTTTGATTTTAAACTTTTCTACATCTTTATACAATCCCTAAAAGTGTTTATATTAGATATTGTAGTTAATTTTGTTCACCCTTTCACCATTGGCAAATTCTTAAAGTTGAAACAAGAGACTCAAAACCTTTAGTTGGGTTCTTAAGGATTTTTCGTTAGATCTTAAAGATGCTCCATATTTCAGATAAATCTAAACCTAAGTATACAAATTTAATTTAAATTTACTTTACTTTATAATAGATTTATTTTATTAATTAAATTGTTGCTTGTGAAAGAGTGCTAAAAAAGTAAAGTAAATTTAATTGAGAAAAATATTTAATTGTAAAATTTAATTTTATAGTCATCTAAAACAAAAATGTACTATCTATAATCAAAAGAAAAAGAAAAGAGGAAAGTGATTGAAAGATATTCCACTTGTGGTGGAACAAGGATACCACTTAATCAAGCTATAAATAATGCCTTGGGGTAGCATAAATTTATTGTGGTATTGGTATTTAAAATATATATTGGCCATTTGGTAGTAAGTGCAACCATACTCAAAAAAATAATTTTAATAGCCTTGTATACCACTACAATTAGTTTCATGAAAATAAATAGAACTAAGTTGGAGGAGAGTCAAATGTACATATAAAATGATGCAAACATGAAAAGTGTGATCATATAGGATGTAAAGATAGCATCATGTGACACTAGAAAAGATACCAAAGGTATGCTCATGAAAGCACATATAATGATATGTGGAAAAAATGTCCCTCATGATATCTTAAGTAAAGTAATGGAATCATCCATAAATTCTAGATAAAATATCTTATAAGAACATATAAGTGAGAGATAATCATGATAACCATATAATCATCATACTCATGTCAAAATAAAATATTATCATAGTTAGAATTGTTGCCTAAGTTTTAAGTATGGTTCTAAGTGTTCGAGTTTTCGAGTATCCTTTTTGTTTTCAAACCTTTTCTATCTTGTGTGTTGGTCTTTGGTCAATTTTATGAACTTTTTCAGTCCATGAACTTGTATTCACAACTCTTCTCTTTACCGACTTTGTTTTCCTTTAAATCATTTCCTTTATGTGTCAATCTTTTTGATAGTTGTCAAAAACTTTTCAACTACTGCCCAAGTTCTAGAACTCTTTCATTTTGCGAAGGAGCTCTTTTTCAAAGGTTATTATTAAAATATTGTGGGTTTCAGTGTTTTCAAGAATATCCGTCGAGATTGACATTTCTTTTCCAACCATGCTTAATCTCAACAAAAGGTTGGTGATATTATCCAAGGTGAAACATATTGAGAAGGGATATGCCAATAAAGGATGAGCTTTATCAAAGTGAACTAAACTTTTCAAACTTTGTTAGTTATCGACTATACTCTCAAAAGCTATTCAAATATCCAAAATTTTCTAACTGTAATGATGTCATCCAATATTATCACCAAGTGGCATATGTGTCAAACATTAAATGCTGCCAGTACTAAAGTAGATGAAATAAATGCCCAATCATGTAAAATCAAGCCATCATTTGGAACATAATCATTCTTCTTGGAAAATCAAAAGCTAAGAAGAATAGACATATAAACAACACTTGAAGAAATAGCCCGAGCAGGAACAAGTGACATGTTTTCCAGGTGATTAGTATTTCTAATTTTTTCTCTGGTGATTGGCAATTATTTTCCATATCGTAGCATAGTTGAATTTTTCTTTGAAGATAACACCTAGGAAAATAAAATACAAATATTTGGGGTATGAGCATTTGGCTGGCCTAGAGAGTTATTTTCCTAAAATTGGTGATACAAGGCTAGGGCATATAAATTTAGATTCTTTAGGGAAAGAATTTCCAAACCAGATAGAAACCCCATTACTCAAAGGGTGGTAGAAAGTTGTCTCCTTGAATTTGTTGCATTCCTAGTAGCGGTACATTGCACATAACTAGTGTTAGAATGTATAAATCATTATAATCTAGCAACAAGAGAAATCTACACAAAAGATAACAATCTCTTGGTGTCCCTTATGGAGCTACAATAAGTGGGTGTTGTAAGCCGTCGGAAAGAGAATTGTATTCCCATTTAAATTTTACCATATCCCAAGGCTTCTTTTTAGAAAAGAAGGGGCATTATCAAAATTGTGTTGCAAAGGAATAGTTTGACCCCCCAAAGAAAGGAAAGTCATAGCTTCCCAAGAAAATGCACAAGTCACATTTTAGGGAAGAAATCTCAAACATTATTGTGCTATTACATAGGGTAAGAGAAAATATAATGCACATGATTTCGAATAGTGGATGTATTTCTTCATATAGGTTACCTGTGGTGGCACACTATATTTGGATTGGGCCACTATAATCAATGACCGATTGGATGATATGATGAGGATATTTTTTGTTAATAGACCATTTTGCATGTCCACTTACTTCTTCTATGTGCTAGCCTACACAAGACCTTGGATTGGCTTAAACCCTATCGAGGATTTTGACAAGAAAATCTAAATTTATGATTAAATTACCTTGATTTATAGCTTGAAAAAATCTATAAGAATTTCCACACGGTAAATGATGTGTTCAACATGAAGTTGGTTAGGGAGTTACAGGGTGATCCAAGTCAAAGAGTATCTCTCGAGGCCTTTCAATTGGTCACTGAGTATGGTAGCCTCTTTATATAGTTTCAAACATTTACCTATTTGTGGGTTGGTGGATTCAATGACTTTCCTCTAAAACTTCCCATATATGTAGAAGATAAATTCATCTTGATGGAGGTTTTCCATCAAGTTGTAAAGGAAAATAAGAGATGTGGAGATAGGAAAAAGGCTGGGATTCCATTCCCAATTAGTTTAGGGTATTATGAATACAAGTCTCATCCAAATTCTCTTAACTTGAAGAGAGAAATTGCAAAGTTCTCTTTTGGTATGTATGAGAGGAGGTTCCCATTTGACAGTAAAAATTATGTGAGAAATGATCTTCATCTTGGTATTGATTATTATCATATGCGTCACCTTGAAGATTTATGGACAAATTGTGTGGATGATTATGAGGTAAGAAGAAGGAATTAGATGAGACTCTCCTTAGCACATATCTTCAATTTTAAATTGAGTTGGAATATAAGGGGAATACAGGATAAAGACTCTATTTCAATTGATCAAACCTATTCTCGATGGGTACATACATTACCTTTGTCGCCTGTGGATTGGAATAGTGAAGAAAATGAAGATATTTAGATCAAAACTTCAGCAATCTTAAGGACACAAGTTTGGTTACCCAAAAATAAGGGAGAAACTACCAAGGCTCCATCAAAGGAAAAGAAGGGAGTTCGTAAACAAACAAGTGTTGGTCATTTAGGCACAAGGTCTTCTGCACCAATACCATTAATATAGATTACATCTGTATTAGGTGGTAGTAGGAATGGGGATGATCCTGTCGAGAAAGGTAAATGACCTGATCAAACTTGTGGTGAAGGCCCTCTTCCAAATGTTATAGTTGAAGAACAAAGTGGTGATGATGTTGAGAAAAAATAAGAGGAAATTAATCAAGGAAATGGAGCTAATAGGAAATCCCTATAAACTCACATTCAACAACCCAAGCAACCCCAAAGTGGAACAAAAGAGAATGTGCAAAAAGGTAAAGCTTCAATTTCCTCTTTAGTAAGTGTAGGCAATGTGATGAAATCTCCCCTGCTAAATAGAGCTCTCTATTTCTCTATGCCCCAGACTTCCCAAAACCTTGATACACCTCCACCTACACCATATTGGTGAGAGATTTCTCTCTCAAATAAAAGGAAGACAATTCCTATCATGTTACTAGAGGAGGATGTGGTGGGAAAAATTCTGCAAAGAACTCTTAAAGTAAAGAAATTAAAAACTACTGCTAGGTTGATGGAAGATGAGGCTTCTGGACATTTGGTTATGGAAGTTGCTCAACCTTCTATATAGAAAGACCCTAGCCAAGATAAGGCAATGGGCTACAATGTGACCAAAGTGGATTTAGGCCCTCCTAGTAGGGATGGAGATATCCATGTTAGAATCAAACATGCTTTGATACCATGTTAGAACTGGCTATGGATGCCAAGATCTATGGACCAAATGGAAAGCACAAAGAAGAGAGAATATGATGACAAGAATAATCTGTATTCTCATCAATATGATAATGGTATGATATGATTGATTTTACAATGAGAGACCCCTTGGTTATATAGCCAAGGTGAGTACATAGGAGTGCATAAGATTATGACAAGTGTCATAATCTTATGACATGAGACAACTATGAAAAGTTATCACTCCACCTAAAGTGGAAAGTGATAATGTGATAACCACCACAAAAGGTGGATCTACCACAAAAGGTGGAGAGGAATCACATGATGTGTCCATGAAAGGCGGAAATGATAAAGTGATAACAAGATAAGTCCACCAAAGGTGGAAAATCTTCAACAACTCCTATGTGATCCCTAAGTAAACTTAAATAAGGTGTAATTATGACCTAGGACAAGGTACAAAATATTTAATTACACCAACAATCCATAATTTTCAAGTCATAGTCTCGAGGTTGGTGGAGAGAACATAAAAGGATAAGTAGGATAAAGATGAACTAAAGAAATCCATAGAGCTCCTATCTAATTGTCTTAAAACTTTAACAGATCCTTCACCTCAAATTTTGAGTCAGGTTAGCCTTGCCCTTGATCCTAATTTGGTTGTTGGAAGGATATGATGAGTAGGATCCAAAAATATAGTTATTACAGGAAGGTTGTCCAAAGCTAGGTTCCTGAGATCAAAGAGAAGGGGCCTCTTGTGATTGAGAAATTAAGGAAAGTGTATGATGAATTTGTGGTATTAAGGAATTCTATCAAATCTGAATTGGTCACTTGCAAGTAGGAGGAAACACATTGGCTACAAATTGATTGTGATCTCACTAATATCATTGCCATGGGCATGGAAAAGGTTGTTTCTGAGAACATTGTTCCATCCAAACAAGATAATTGGGCTCTCATGTAGAAAACAAGTATATCCTAGAAGCTTGAATTCATAAAATCAAACATCCTAGAGAAAATAAAATTATTGAGGTAGTGCAATCGCTTAAACAATAATTCCATCAAGAATTTTATTGATTTTGGATGCCCAATAATGAAAGGAGATAATCAAGGACCCACCACATTTGGAGAGTTGAAGGATTCCTTCTTCAAAGTAGTTGATACCTATTTAGGGAAAGAATAATTTAATAAAGAGTCAGTAAAGAAACTGGCTAGGATTGACTCAACATTATCATGGCACAAAGACTCCCTTGCACTCATTATGCATAAAATGGAGCCAATTCGAATTGCCAAAGCTATTTGGAAGTTGAGAATGAGAAATGTAACTATCCCACAATAGATGGAAATTCCTGACATTGTGATGGACCTAAAATATTACCAAGTACGTGTGGTAGCTTCTCAAAAAAAATTGTTTGAACAAGAAGTGCCTACTTCTTTGCATACCCAACCAGCTCAACATTAGAAGATTTTAAGTTTCTCTTATTTTGTCTTTAGAAATGTTTTGAACTCGATTATTTTGATTCTTTCAAGAATCAATTATTTTAAATTATTTTGTAAATTTTTATGATAGTTACATTTTAAAAATTATAAATATGTTTTCTTTTGATGTTGCAAGGGTCCAAAATTTTGATACCCCTTGCATTGTGATGCATGAGTGAGAATCGATCACAATAAAGGATCAAGTTTTGCAATTTTAATTTATTTTATATAAATGTTTATTGTCTATGCATAGTAAATTATGAATTAGATGCTAATGATTTTGAGTGATTTTGTGAGCTTTGACAAATATTTGGATATTCCTTCCCTTTGAGGACGTGTTGTTCAATGGTTTTTAATTAATTTATTTGCAGTAAGTGATTGAAACTGTACCGAGTTGAGTTAGCAAGCATTAGTAATCTTATCCGTGAGTCACAATACTAATCATTTTCTAGTCCATTTCATTTTAGCATAGTAGTCTATTTTTAAGCATTTATCTTCATGCTTGTATTGTAGATATGAACAAGTTTAGTTATCCTTTCTTTCTTTCTAGTCAAAATTATACCCCTGATCTTATATATTCGAAAAAATCAAAATTATATTAGAAGAGGGAGCTATACCTCAATCAAAAATTCAGAGGAAGATTACCAATGCAATGGTAATCTCTCCAACCATTGTGAATTAATGTGTCCTTCTTGGGCATCATAGATTCATTTGTATTTATTTTGTAAAGGACAAATATGTTTACTAATATATTTTTGGTGACTCTACTGGGGAGTTGGAGCATATTCAATACCTTGATCTAGAAATTTTCTATCATGCTAGAGTTCAAGGAAAAGACCATATTCAACTATCAGAGAAAAACCTCCCCTATCTATTGATCCGCTTGTTACTTGCCAAGCTCTTGTCTTGCATGGGACCCCTATTCCTATAACTATTAATATTAATCAAAGAATGGCTCAGCCAGTCCCATTGGGAGGGGTCATCAGGCCATTGGATCTTGGATTCCAAGTAAATGACCTCCCAAATGGATCTAAAAATAATCTTCCTAAGTTCAAGGGCGATGGAAAGGTTACCCATGATGAACATGAATATGTTGCAGAAATAATTTTTTTAGAGTCATTGGCGGATGTTGTTGCTGAATGGTTTTATCATTTTCCCAATGGATCCATCAGTACATGGGCTGACATGAGAACCAAGTTTGAAAATAATTTTAAGAGTGTAGAAGATGAACACGCTCTTTTAGCCAAGCTCACCCAATAAAAAAAAGAAATACATCAGCCGATGAGAGAGTTCGTGGCTCAATTCAATAAGATAGTGCATCAACTTGAACAAGAAAATAAACCTTTAGATAAAAACCTCAAGTGTTTCTTTGTGAATACTATGCCACCAGACATCAATTTTCATTTGAGGAGATACCAAGTGGTCAACCTGGGAGCTGCTCAAACTTTAGCTATTGAATTAGAAGATGACTTTATTAAGGCTGACAAATGGGAAAAAGAGCTTCAAACAAGTGATGCCCAACCTTTTATGTCTATTGATTCCATGATCTAGAAACTTGCAAATTGTATAATCACTTTAAAGTGAAAAATACCTAAGAGTACTCAATATTATTAGTAACCATATCAAGATATTTCCAGAAGAAATCCAAGTCAATATTTTGGGGCGAACAATAGATAGTTGCAGTTGCCTCCTACACAACAATGGTTGGAAATAGAAGCTCCTCCTAGTCAGAGGAACAAATGCACCAATATTTTGAATTTTGAACATGAAGAGGTAAATTTCCTTGAATTGATCAGGTATTGGGTGATGAATGAAGAACGATATAGAATAGAGGAAAGGAATGAAGAACAAACTACATCGGGAGGATATGGTGACTCTAAGGTTAATTTTCTATAATTTAATCTTGATAGTGAGAGAGGTGGAGATGCGTATACCACTTTAGATGATGCTTCATGTATGGTACTCACTCGAGGCCAACAAAGCTCAAATAAAAAAGGTACACCTGATTGTAATAAAACTCCTACCTCTTTCAAATTTCACTCTTCTACCCATCATAAAGTTCTAGATGTTGTTCCCAAGAATCTAATTGTTTTTTTAGACTACAGGAATCGGTCGAGTATTCACCCCCCTATAAAGTATAGTGCACCTAGTAAAAAAAATTCATGTGACCGGTGTCACTAGTGCGACACACCCTCCGATACCACGAGGATGGTGGGGAGACTAGACCTCATGACCTCTTTCCTACAACAAGATTCTTTAGCCAATCGAGCTAGGAACACTGCCCCTCCAAGAATCCAATTGTTCAAGCCTTTGATAAAAACATAATTAATTTTGATATTGTGGATTTCTGTAAAAATTCAAAGATTCAAATCTCACCCATCGAGTATTTGAGGTTCAACCTTAGTGAATTGGATAAGTTGGTGAAATTCATTAAATCTGACCATTCTGAAGGTAATCTAGTAGAAGAAGATTTGGTAAATCATGAAACCTCATCCTCTAAATCCCCTTCAGTTGCTAAGTATACTACAACCACACCAAATTAGAAGCTCAGTCCTTTTTACATATCTTTGTATATCAATGGCCAGAGATTGAGTAACTGTATTATTGATTCTAGAGCATCAAATAACATAATTACTTCTGACATAGCTAGAGCTTCGGGCCTTTCCTTAACTCAAAATTTAGGAAAATTCTACTCAATGGATGCCAAGCAAGTCCATTTAGTAGGATAGATCAAAGATGCTCAGGTAGTACTGTCAACCCATCCTGACAAGAGACTTAAGTTGACAATTTTAGTTGCAGATATACATACAAGTTATGGTATTCTTCTCAGTTGAAGTTTTTGTAGAGATTTATGTGGGGAAATTCGGATGGACTGGTCCTAGGCATTCATCCCACTTGAAAATAAAAATATTCATCTAGAACCAGAACTGAAGGCCAAATTCACTATCCTAAAATCTAATGATCCACATTATCAGATCATGTACATAGATTCAAAATTTGATAATTATATCTTGTTCTCTGAGGATACTGACAGTAAGGCCACTTTCAACCACTACATCTCTTCTAAATTATGGACCCTAGAATTTGATGGAAGATGTGCTAATTACGGTTTTGGTGCAAAGGTGGTGTTGGTTTCACCTAATGGTGGTAAATTTCCTTCCTCATACAAGCTAGAATTAAAGAACACCAATAATACTATTGAGTACAAAGCTTTATTAGCGAGAATGGTTGATGCCACAAAAAAAGGAATCAATACACTAAAGGCGGTGGGTGATACAAAATTAATTTTCAAACAGGTGAGGAAGGTGTCCACTATTAAGAATGAGAGGTTAATATATTATAAAAAATGTATGGGATGAAATAGAAGCCTTTGATGCCTTCTCTATTAAAGAAATCCTGAGGGAACATAATACTAGGGTTGAATCCTTGGTCGTTTCAACTTCCCTACTTCTCCCTCACCCTAACTTCAAGGACATCAATATGTATCAGATTGAAATAGTATATCAACCGAATGTTCTAGACAATGTGGAAAATTGGAAAGTTTTGAGAATGACAAACAAATACAGGATTTTATAGAATGCACAAAGATGTTTGTAGAAATTTATTTTGAAGGCAACGAGACCGTGTGCAAAGAATTCTATCCAGACAAGAAGAAAGATCTAGAAGAAGGTATGATTCAATTGAAAGGGAATAAAATACCTAAGGGATTGGTTTCATTGGAGAACTTATTTGATAGGAATGATAGATGCATTAAGAAGAAAATGGTTGAATTTGTAAATAGTTTTGGGGAGTAAAAATTTGTCAATATAGGGATGTTGGATAACCCCAAGCTAGTACATATCAGAAAGTGTTGCACTCCTGATGAAAAGGCTAAGTTGATTCAATTGTTGCTTAATTATATTGAAGTTTTCACCTGGTGTTACAATGATTTAAAAAATTCATGGGTGGATGAATGTGACATCACATACCACTCAAGTCTGACAAATCACCTTTCAGATAAAAATAGAGAAATTACAATATGAAGCTCACTGATGCCATCTTTTAGGAGATAGAAAAGATGTTCAAGGCCTAGATAATTTATCCTATCCACCACTCCACCTAGGTTGCTAATATTGTTCTAGTTCACAATAAAAATAGAGAGATAAGGATTTGCATAGATTTTCAAAACTTGAACCAATCATCCCTAAAGGAAAATTATCCTCTCGATGATGGATCATGTGTTGTAGATGGTGGTTGGTTCCCAAAATGATGTCAATGTTAAATGGTTTCTCTAGTTACAATTAGATCAACGTGGACAAAGAAGACCAACATAAAACTACCTTTGTCACTCCCTAGGGTATATTTGCCTATAATAGAATTCCTTTTGGGTTAATCAATGTTGGAGCTACATTCTAGAGGGTGATGGAATTGTCTTTTGTTGATCTACGAAATAAAATTATAGTGATATATTTAAATGATTTGACTGTGTTCTCCAAGAAAAGGGAGAACCATTTTAGGGACTTAGAAAGAATCTTACAAAGATGCAGGGAACATGGTATATCCCTAAACCCTAAGAAGTTTGTTTTCAGAGTTACTTAAGGAAAATTTTTAGGGAACATAAATTCTAAAGAAGTTGTAAGAATTTATCCAGAAAGGATTATAGCTATTCAACAACTAAGTTTTCCTTCAAATAAGACTAGTGTGAAATCTTTCTTTGGGCAAGTGAATTTTTTGAGGAAATTTATCCCGGATTTCTCAAAGATTACTAAACATAAAGTCAACATGATGAAGGAAAATCAAGGCTTCAAATATAGTGATGCTGGAAAACAAGCCTTTGATGATATCAAGATAGCCATTGCAAATTCCCCAATATTGGTGCACCCATACATTAATGAAGATTACATCATTTATTACTATATACATCCAAATTTGACCTCTCACATAAGGTCAAATTCATCCCTTTCATCTATTCACTTCGTCTTCCCCATCAATGTTAATTAAATCATTTATTTAATTAATGTTCCTCTCTTTTTCTAATGTTCCTAAGGTATTTAATTCGATTAAATAAATACTTTACCATTATCCCCTTTCCTCTCTTAATTAAATAAATAATCTCATTTATTTAATCTAGTCATTTAACCTTTATGAATTCAAAACAATTTTAAATTCATTATTTTCTCTCTCCTTGTCCCATCCTCCATAATTCTTCCTTAATCTCGATTAATTTAATTAATCTATGATTATGGATGTGCACACCCTTAATTGGGATTAATGTCACATCCTCCATCATAACCCACTTGCCTTAATTCTTTATTAGCTACCTAATCCCTTGTTTGCACAACTTAATCACCTAATTAGGTCAACCTAGTCCTTATGCCATTTATGACATACCCACAAGTCAACCTTTTTATTAAATGCTTTCTCTTTTTAGAGAAGGCAACCCCTTCCCAAGGTGAATTTTAAATTCGCTTTTATTCTTTCAAGGTATTTTAAGGAATTTTCAATTCCTCAAAAGTCAAATCACCCACATGGGAACAAGGACCTCCTTTATGAGGAGATCTTGTCTAATCCCAAGGTACTAGAAAGTACCTCCACCTCATGTCCCTGTTGCTACATCTCTCGCCACGTGTCAAGATGTGAGGGCTTGTGAGTTCTCAAATCACCCTAGCCCTTGATCTTGTCCAAGGTGGATGCATCTTGACCATTCACTCTTTAGTGGCCTTTCCCCTAAAATTAGAGGATTTTCCCTCATTTTAAATACATTCAATAATTCACCAATTCATTCATCAGCATTCAACTTTGCATTCTCAAGCTTAAAGCACTTACACTCATCCTCCATTGCTGCAATTTTCAAGCTCACTTTGCATCCATATTCAACACTTATCAACATACCCACTCACACCATTGCATTCCTCATCACTTCCACTCTTTTTTGCATCCAAATTTATGCTATTTATCATTAAAGGAGCACACGAAATTGAGCAATAAACTATGCCAACCAACCAATCAATTTGGACAAGGTAATATCATTCCTTTTCTTGTGTTTTGTTCAAGTTCAACTTAGGCCAATCTCGAGGTGTTGTTTGTGTTTTCATTGTTTTCATTTCTTTTAGTTCTGTATTTTGGACTTGGTTAAAACACCTACAAACATTTCTAGCATGCTCGGTGGGACCCACAGTAAGGGTCTTTTCTTTCACGTTCTTTGTTGTTTGAGTTTTGTAGGTTCAGATTGTAGTTACAAAGGCGAAACTGCCCTGAGGGGCGAAATTGACTTTGCACAGGGGCTAACCTGACTTTCACAGGGGTGAAGTTTCTCTTAGGGGCAAACTTGCCTCCCTTCAGGGGTGAACCTGCTTACTAGGGAAAACCTGCCTCCCTATAGGGGAAAACCTTCTTATTGGGGTGAACCTGCTTGAGCTCCTGAGAATAGGAAAACCTACTTTAATAGATAGGCTAACATGCTTTAGCAGACAAGCGAAGTTGAATTTTTGGAGGGGTGAACTTTCCTCGCATAGAGGTGGATACGAGGTAAACCCGAGACTTGCTTTTTATATTTTTTGACATATTTTGGTTTCAATTTCACGTACTAATCCGCTAACTCATCCTGTTTATGAGTGTGTCTGGTTTTGCTAATGTTTGGTGTATTTGTTTCTTGTTTTTCCAAGACCGGTGGTCTAAGACTACTAACAATTTTTCTGCAGGATGATCGGTCAAAGAACAATTTGTTTGTTTGTTGTTTTCCATACTAGCTAGGCACATGTAGCTTTAATTAGAAGGGTCAATTTACAATTGTTCGTTGTGTTTGTGAGTGGGCTGTTGATGTATAGAATCCCTTACACCACTTGGCGATCTTGGGTGACGAGAAATCGTAGGTCACTCCTGTCTAGTTGAGTCCACCTAGGAGGTTGCAGTGCGTCTAAGCTCTCCCATTGCGCTATGTGCGAGCTTGGGGACCAACCGAGACGTCTAGTGTCTTCTTCCCTTAGTGAGACCTGCCTGGGATTTCATCACCTAGGGGACGATCCCAGCCATGTGTTATCGGTGGGGTATATAAAGGGGGGAGAGAAAAAGTTGTACCTCAATCTAGTCATGTCATGTTTGGTGGAGCATCAAAGTTAGGGTGATACCTAGATAAGATGTGAAGAGTTGGTCTGAGTTTCCAGTACCTCGTTGGGGCTCCCAAAACATGCTTGTGATGGGCTGGTGTTCATGGTTGTGCCCCACATACCGTGTGTATATCGGTGACTCCCTAAATAGCCTTGTTTAGCCTAGATAGAGACTCATGTTTCATCCATGGCTTGGTGTAGTGCAGGGGATGCAGATCATACCTTGAAGTTACTCACTATGTACTCCCTTAGGTTGAGATAGAAATCCTCGTGATGGACTATGATAGTCCTCAAGTGAGAGCGTGAAGGTGAGACCATGGTGTCTGTTGGTGACCCTGTGCCATTGGAACACTAGCTATCTTCCTTCGCAAGAAAGGGTGATCTAGAGAACCACCCCAGTATCATAGAGTATTAACCTTGGGTTGTTCGCTCAAGGTGGTGAGCCTACATTGAGTTTGCAAACCCGTTTCCCTAATTTTAGGATTGTGTTGCCTAGACTATCTTCTTTGTGTTATACCAGTGCTTTCAATTTTGGTTGAGTCAGTCTAGCCTCTTGTTTGTTGTTTGTTGTGTCTTTGGTCCTTTGTCACAGTCTTGGTCCAGTTCGGGTCATCTATTTTTCACTCATTTTTGCCCATTCCCTAAGAATAGGCAAATTTGCACCCCTATTTGGGCAAATCTGCTCTCTAGTTTGGGTGAACTTGCTCCCAAGGGTGATCCTGCTCACCTGATTTGGGTGAACCTACTTCTCTTGTTGGGAAAACTTGCCTTCAGGGGCGATCCTGCTTAGTTTTTTGGGTGAACCTTCCTTCGGGGGTGATTTTTCTTGGCAATTTGGACAATCTTGTGTGGTACAGGGGTGATTTTTCTCTTTGTTCCCATCCCATCCATCCTCCTATCTTTTGTCTGAGTCTCTGTTTAGGTATTTTTAGGTGTCCATTCTCCATTTTGGGTCTCCGTTTGGTCCCGTTCGTGATCCCTTTCTCCATTCTGAGTCTTTGTTCAATCTTGTTTGCGGTTCCATTCATTGTTTTGGGTTCCCATTTGAGTCCGTTTAGGAGTCTGTGCCCCGTTTCAAGTCCCCTTTAGGTCCGTTCACATGTTTGTTTTCCCATTCATCATACCGTTCTCCATTTTGAGTTTCCGTTCAATTTCTTTCATGATCCCATTCTCCATTCTGAGTGTCCGTTTAGTCTCGTTTATGATCCCTTTCTCCATTCAGAGTCTATGTCCAGTTTCGTTCGCGATCTCGTTCTCCATTCTGGATTCCTGTTTAAGTCCATTTGGAAATATGTTCCCCATTCCAAGTCTCTATTTTGTGTCCATTTGGAGTTTGTTCTCTATTTGAGTCATTGTTCGAGTCCATTTAGATGAGCCTATTATCCCGTTAAACAATTTTGAGAGACAAACCCACCTGTTCTTCAGCAATTTCCAAGGTTTTAGGCAAAGTTTTTTGCTATTTGGGTGAACCTGCCTACTATTTAGGCGAATTTGTTTGTTGTTTGGGTGAACCTGCCTGCTCTTTAGGCAAACTTTCTTTTGTTTGGTCGAATCTTCCAGTTTCTTAAGTGAATCTTGCCAGAGGGGCAATCCTAATCAATTGTTTGGATGAACCTACCTGTTGTTTGGGTGAATCTACTAGTTGGAGATCCTGGTCAATTTTTTGGGTGAACTTGCATGTTGTTTAGGTGAACCTGCCTGTTGTTTGGGTGAATCTACCAATTTCTTAGGTGAATCTATCTAGAGGGGAGATCTTGGTCAGTTTTTTGGGAAAACCTTCTTGCTTGTTTGGGTGATCTTGACCCTAGGGACAATCCTTCTTTGTTGTTTAGGAAAATTTGCCAACTATTTTGGGTGAACCTACAGCTGTTTGGTGAAATTGCCTACTATTTTGGGTGAATTTGAGTCTGTTTGGGTGAATTTGCTTCTCTAAATAAGTGAACCTACTTGGAAAGATTGCCTATTTCTTGTGTCACGTCAATTTTGGGTGAATTTGATCTCTCTGAATGAACAAATTTGTTGGCCATTGAAGTAGTTTATTGCGATCATAAAAAATTTCACCGTCATCTATCTTTTTGTAATCATCATTTTGATCTATCTAAATTTTCCAAGGATCATATTTTCATCAATCAAATCATTTAGGAACATCTTTAGATATGATATCCATCATCGGTTCGTCAATCTGAATCCCCTAAACTTTGTTTTGGAAGTTTTATCCAAGTTGGCTTAGGTGTCTAATCCTGATCACCATCATCAGTACTTGCTTAGGATTTCATCCGTCCTAAGTTAGTAAATCATCCTCGACCCAATCAATCTACTTCTATCTTGAATTGGTTTCAGTGTCATAATCATCTATCCTACACCTCGATCTAATCAATCAACACTTTATGTCATCTAATCAAAACTGTTGAACCTGAGTTTAGACTCAGTTTTGCTAATCCAATCCAATCCAATCCAATCTAATCTAATCAATTAATCATTTATCCAATCCAATCTGATCAATCCAATCGATTGCATCATCTTATCTAATTCAATACAATCAATCACATCATCTTATCGATCAGTCATATCTAATCCAATCCAATTGCATAATTTGTCCCTCATCCAACTTAATTAATCAACCATTCATCCAATCTAATTGATCAATCCTTCATTCATCATTTAGGTCCTTTTTGCACTTTCATGCTTGTTACCACTCGGTCGCAAGCAAAGAAAATCATGATAGATTAATAAGCCCAATATTCTTAGCCCAACGTTCCTCAAGATCCAAACAACAAAGGCTCATCACAATATAACAATGAGGTCCAAACCATGTCACCTCCTACTGATGAAAGCATGGTTAATTAGCTTGAAGTCACGGTTGATGAATACCTTAATAATCCCATTAATCTTTAGATGATGGATCATCTCATAAATGAATGTGGAGAAAAAATCCTCACTACCCTACTCTTAAAGGGAATCAAGCCACCATCGAGATTAGAGCTATCAAAGTTCATCAATATGCCACTTCCTCCACCCCCCTGCGCCTCAAGACCCACATACATCATAGAATCCCCCAGGGAATAATTATGTGCATGAGGGTCCTCCCATCGACAATTAGTACCAACCAACGTTCGGTAATGATGTATGCTATCAGGAACCACAACCCTCAGTTCTGATCACGGTTGCAGGAGCATCACCTAATCCGAATGACCCCCTCACTTTTGGTATGCCACAAAACCTCCCTCCTCCACCATCTCAAAATGTCCCTCAAGGTCAGACCCCACTACCAGTCCAAGCCGATCAACCTCCCATTAATGTTGATCCTTTTGCCCAACTACTGCCACTACCAAGATGGACACCTCCTTCTAATCAACAACCACCTCCATTTATTCTCCATCAACCCCCTCAAGGAAACATCCCATCTTTGTAACCACTATAAGGTAATCCTCAACAAATGCCACAACAAACACCACAACATATTCTGATCTAGTCTCATCCAATCCAGCAACAACCACCTTAGTAAAATATCCCTATTTCTGCACAATAACAACCACCCTCACATCCGCTGTAGAGTAATCCATCACAACCCCCTCATCAACCTCAGGGTCCTACCTATATACATCTAAAAATGGTCACAGTTAATCAAACCTGTTAATTAATTAAATATGAATTATTTAATTAATATTCTAAAGTCATCTACATATAAATAAATTTAATTATTTATTTATATCGTTCATTTTTCTAATTCTTCTAGTTTAAACTAAATAAATAAGTTTATTTAATTATTGCTATTTTCCTCTTAATTAAATTAAATAAATTTCATAATTTATTTATTTAATTATCATTTTATTTCTAAAATTTTGAATGTTTAAATTCGAATTATGGAATATCCTTCTAACACTTCACATTTAAATTAAATATTGTAAAATATTTAATTACACATCTTTTTCACCATTCACATAATTAAATATTGTAAATATTTAATTACATACTTTTTTCACCTCTCACATAATTAAATATTAATTATTTAATTATGGAAGTTTCCAAAATACATGTCACACATAATTAAATAAATTTTTCTATTTAATTAAGATTTATCCTCAAACTTCAACTAACTTTTATGCGTAATTACTATAGTTGCATTCGAATCAACATTTTAGCAATTTCATATCATAGCATTTCAAGTTCATAAGCATAGTTTAAATCATTAGCAAGGGGCATGCATTTTGTATCAATCTTTTTCTCCTAAATTGTCATTCTAACAAGCTATTGCTTAAACCAACTAAGAGCCAATATCTTGAATCGAATCCTCGGAGATAAAGGACAATGGGACACATTTGAAGGAGTTGTTATTTAGAGTTTTGCATTTGTCTTTTCTAAATTAGCTTCTTTTAATCTAATGTTTCATTGGTGTGTTAGTTTACTTTCTAATTAGTACCACATATTCTAACAACACATTTTTGGCGCCCACCATGGGGCCTTGCCCCTTTTTTAAAGTCAGGGGAAAAAATATTTGAAGCAATGCGTAAAACACATTGCTTCAAAGAGGGGAAAAATGTATACATCTAAAAATGGTCACAGTTAATCAAACCTGTTAATTAATTAAATATGAATTATTTAATTAATATTCTAAAGTCATCTACATATAAATAAGTCTAATTATTTATTTATATCGTTCATTTTTCTAATTCTTCTAGTTTAAATTAGAAAGTGTTTCAGGATCCTCATGCAGGCGGGTATGAGATTGCTTGGAGAGATATGGTACAGGGATATGCCCCTCTGCCATTAGTTCTAGCAGGATTCATTGGTGGATTCCTTTGTTTACTTTGAAATAGAGCACATATGCACCAAAACAGACCAGGGATGCGCTAAACTATCCAATTACTTTTATAAGACAGACATGTTTTGATAGTTTGATGTTTTCAGATGATCTTTATCTGATTTAAATGTGAAAAGCATGACATACAGTTGTTTTGTAAATCCTAAAAAAAGTGAATTTTGGGGAAACCCATATTCAACGGAAGTGAGCAAGATAACCATCCTCAAAATCTTTGTTCTAAAGATTGGAAGGTCTCCTGAGGGAGTTTATCTATTGCCAAGCCAAACAGAAACCTTTACTACAAACCATAGTGTAGAAAGCCAGCCGTTTCAGTATCCAAACATTATTTCAATCATAGTGCAAGGGGAGGGAAGAATCTGCCCCCAAGACACTCACCATATAATTGCCATAGATTGTTTGCTCAAGGGATCGAGAAATCTAACCTTGAGTACGCACCTAGAAAAGACAAAAACATAGGCGCCCTCTAGGGGGTGACATAGCTGTGTGAGTCGATGTGATTTTAAGTTGTGGGCTGTGATTCCTATGATGGCCTATTTGACAACTAAGAGTGAGTCTATTGGAAGTGCTTATCTTGTTCAATACCCGTGAAAATCTCAAGAACATACACTCTTTGTTTAGATTTTAGGATTTACAAAACAACTATCTGTTACTGTATGTCGTGTTTTTCACATTTAAATCAGATAAAGATCATTTGAAAACATCAAAATGTCAAAACATGTTTGTCTCAAAAAAGTAATTGGATAGTTTAGTGCATCCCTGGTCTGTTTTGGCGCATCTGTGCTCTGTTTTAGCACATTTGTTCTTTGTTTCGACACATTCATGCTCTGTTTTAGTGCATATGTGCTTTGTTTCAGCGCATTCATGCTCTGTTTTAGTGCATATGTGCTCTATTTCAACGCATTCATGCTCTGTTTTAGCACATTTGTGCTCTATTTTAGCACATACCTGCAAAATTATAGCGCATAGGTCGGATCTTTTATCGCATCTGCTGAAAATTTTAGCACATATGTGTTTTGAAACTGGGTAATTTTATGACACTCAAAAATCGGTCATCTCAGTCTAGTCATTTTCTATGCTTAGGGTTTGGAAGTCTACAACTTTTGCCAAGAAGTCCCTAGAGAAAAAGATTAGAAAGCCAAATAAATCTCTCATTTATAAGAAGTTATTGAAAAAGAGGAAATTTTTATACCAAATTCGAAAGGTCTTGCTTGAACACAAAACCTTTATTCATTGATATCATGAATTTGTTATAGGTTTCACTGATGATTATGCTATAGAACCATTATATTCACGAGATTTCTTTCAAAGAAGAGCCCTTTCTCAAAGGCATAATCACAATCAACATATTCATTCCTCTTACATACCCCAACCTGCAATTGTATATTGTACTCATCTGAATTAATTTATGCAATAGAGAACTCAAGAACATTAGGCATTTATCACAATACTTATTTTTACAAAGCTGCGATCAAACCTCACAAAGTGAAAAATCATCTTTATTTTTTATCTTTGGTTTAATTCCCATAAACAGGATCATCATCCTTTCAATAAGGGAATCACGAGCTAAAGATTAGAAATCTCATGTCATAGAATCTTCATTCTATTCTGACTTTCATATCCATCAAAATTGCACTATTTCATTCTTTTGATCAAAGTTAGTAGAAATTTGGCAAAAAGATTATGCTTGTTGTCACAAGATCTTGAAAGCACATAGAAAGCGATGAAAGGGAAAGTACATTAAGCAAAATGGGTGATAATAGTGATAGGGAATAAAATCCCTTTCATAATTCAAATATTGAAGAGATAACGAAAGAGAAGCTCCAAGAAGCAGAACAGGATCCCCAATTCCATACTCTTATGGAAAGAATTTTGGAACGAAACAAGGAAAGATATTTCCTTTATTAGCTAATCAAGGAGATAAGTTACTTGCCAATTTTGATACAGAAGGGATTAAAGAGAATCCTGAAACCCCTCCTAATTATTTTAATGCCCTTACTCAACAGATAAAAGCATTACAAGGGCAAATAAAGGAAATCCAAGGGGGTACAACAAAGAAGTATGTTTTGGATGATATATGTCCATATCCATTTGACAGGAGTCTTCAAATGATTCCTTTTCCAAAATGTTGCGAAATCCCTAAATTTGATAGGTATAATGGGAAAACGGACCCCATTGAACATGTGAGGGATTTCTGAAATATGAGCTTAGAATTTTCTCATGAAGATACCTACTTAATGTGATTGTTTCCATGAAGTCTGGGTGGAAAATCCATGAAGTGGATTTCAAAGATCACTCCCCCATCAGAACATTTGAGGAGTTAATAAATAAATTTATTTCGCAATACTCCTACAATATCCAACACTAGATAACCATGCTTGATCTGTGTAAAGTGAAACAAAAGGTAGGAGAATCCTACACCACATTTTTACAAAGATGGAGAAGGGTGTTTGCTAGATACTCCCGTCCTATTCCTGAAATAGAGAAGATGGAGATCTTTATCAACACTTTGAATCAAGAGATGAGTTACAGGCTAAACCTTCACTATCCTCAATCATTTTAAAAATTGATTGAAAACGCGATTACTATTGAAGGTTCCTTGGTCAAGCGTGGAGTCTTGAAACTTGATAAAGAAGGTCCAAATTCGTACAACAACAATAGTAACAACAATGACAAGTCATGATTTTGGACTCGAAATAAAAATGTTGTGAATGATGGGGTAGTAGATGCTAACAACGTGAATGTGAAGCCTATCGTTCTTAATGTATCAGGTGTCCAACATAGCAATAATGCTGGAAATTCTAGTACCCAAGGAAATATTTCCATTCAAGGGAATGTGACCAATAATCATGGAAATAATTTTGGCAATAATCAAAATTCAAATATGCCCAGATGTTCATATTTTTCAAATCGACAGAGTTTTACTACCTTGGGCCAATCTTTGGAATCCATTCTTAAAGAACTATTGAATCAAAATGCTATTACATTTCCACCACAAAGAGATTATGAGCCTCGAGTTAAACCACCATTGTGGAATGACTCACTTTTTTGTGAATATCATAGGTGTAAAGGTCATAAGACAAATAACTGCCAAGGGTTAAAGAACATTGTTCAAGATTTGATTGATAACCATACCATCATGGTTGAGGGACATAATGCCAATGATGATCATCAAGAATTCAAGGATCCTCTCCCCACTTACCAAAAAAGGGAATCCTCGGGTGACAAAGGCAAGAACTTGAATCATGTCTACGACACCACTATCAATCACATTTACACGGATGATCAACAAATCAATGCTATCAGAATCAAAGGGAAGCAATAATATTGAGAGGTCAACGCTACAACAAGGGGACAAGCCAAAATCATTGTGAAAGGAAGCTCATCTAAGGTGGAAATTCCCTGTCCAATTCAATATAATTTGGTCGATCAACTATGAAAAAATTGGCCCAAATTTCTATCTTGGAGCTCTTTAAATTATCACCCGCACATAAGGACATTCTGGAAAGAGCACTTGTTGACACAACTGTGTCTCTTGATCTAGATATCAATAAATTTCAAGCCATGGTGGGGCACTTGTCCTCATCCACACGTTTATCCTTTACTGAGAAGGATGACTCATCCATGACCCATCCACATAATTCATCACTCTACCTAGAAGTTATGGTTCATAAAGCTCGAATTAGACGTGTCGTAATAGATGGGGGAGCCAGATTAAACATTTCTACTTTGAAATTGGTCCTCGCTTTGGGATATTCAGAAGAATCTATAGATCCATGAAGGAAGATTATCATCAAGGCATACAATTATGAGGAAAGAGCTTCCAAAGGCCTCATCATGCTACCAATCAAAGTGGGACCTATTGTGAAGAATACCTTTTGTTAGGTTCTAGATCGAGATCTATCCTATAACATACTCTTGGGTCGTCCATAGATCCATGACATGCAAGTTGTTCCATCTACTTATCATCAATGCTTGAAGTTTCCATATGATGGACAAGAAGTAACAATACCAACTAATCACATTGGCAACCAAACTTTCTCTCACCTAAGGGAAACTCAGGACACATTCATCCCACATAATAGAGAGGCTTTGGACATTTCTACCTCCAAATACAATGAACAAGCATGAGAAATGATAAGTAATTTTGGCACCAAGCTAAAATTGAAAGATAATGGGGTGGGAGAATATTCCTTATGTATTTCTAATCTACCCATATCTCTGAGATCCCATGGACAACCATCAACATCCATACAACAGGCTACAATAGCTTAGCCTCAGCTTTAGTTCCCATCATCAAGTTTAATGGAGTATTTATCAAAGAAAATGAAATGGAAGATAGAGCTATCCTTGATTGGCTCTATTAAGATGAAGAAGAATCAGTACAACATGTCAAGTTACCCACACAACAATATGGAAAAGGTTATGTGATAATGTAGCAAATGGGTTATGAGGGAAATGGCCCTATCGGAAAGAGAAAGGAGGGTATTGTTGAACCTATCCAACCGAAAACAATGCACCCAAGAGATAAAACTGGGTTAGGATATGGTGAAGATACAAAGGAAGAAGCAGTACAAAGAATGTCCAATGAGGAGTTAGCTAAAATAATTCTTAGAATTCAAGACAATAATTCTGACACTGACTCCAATGAATATGAATGGGACACCATCTTTGATGATAAATTCTAGAGAGATAAACAGGGTGATGTCATACAAAAATTCACACCCATATTTCTACAAGGGGAAAGCTCAAGGCCTCCACTTGATTACATTCTACTAAGAGATCATGACTCAAGTGAGAATGATTTGATTCAAAGTGAGACAGATCGTCAACATGAGGATACCATTATAGATATTTTCCATAATGATGTTAATGATAGCATCATGACGTTAATGGCTAGTGACCTTACTCATCCTAATGATCCATTTCCTTTGATCCATCCCAAACTCATTGATTGGGAACAAATTGCACTAGTTGATATCCCAACTTTT
This sequence comes from Sequoiadendron giganteum, assembly GCA_007115665.2. Lineage (NCBI taxonomy): Eukaryota > Viridiplantae > Streptophyta > Pinopsida > Cupressales > Cupressaceae > Sequoiadendron > Sequoiadendron giganteum. The sequence continues at coordinate 438,408,608 of CM021102.1, read as the reverse complement.
CCAAATGACGAAACCATCATAAACTTCCTTTGTTCATCCCAACTGGAAACAAGTTCCACCAGAGAATCACAAGATTAGAGTTTTTGACAGGAAAGTGCCAATTTGCTCAGCTATGAAATAAATAACATAAAAGAAATATCTAATGGTGAAAACCTAACAAAGGCAGTATTAGATCAAGAAAAGAGAAAAATAAAAAGCGTATCTAACGATGAAAACCTGTCAAAGGCACTGGAAGATGGGAAACTTGACACTCTTCCCAAGCACTATCAGGAAAGGTCTTCTATTCTAATAGAACCATTAGAGGTACTCAATATAGGTACTACGGAACAGCCCAAAGTCTTACAACTTGTTGCATCTCTAACAAAAGAGGAAATCCCGGGATTCACAGAATTTCTCAAGAACAATCAAATCAGTTTTGCATGGTCCTACATAGATATTCCTAGATTAGATCCAGATCTCATCATGCATCATCTATCTATCATGCCGGGGGAAAAACCTGTGAAGCAGAAACTCATAAAAATGCATCCACATGTTGCATTATTGGTTAAAGAGGAGTTAAAGAAGCTTTTAGATGTCGAATTCATTCGGTCTATTGACTATGCAAAATGGATCTCCAATATCGTACCTATTTCAAAGCTAGATGGAAGAATCAAAATTTGTACAGATTTCAAGGATTTGAACAAGGCATGTCCTAAGGACGATTTTCCTCTACCAAACATAGATATGATCATTGATTTGATTGTTGGCCATGTGATGTACTCATTAATGGATGGATTTTCTAGATACAACCAGATAAAGATTGCACTTGAAGATCAGGATAAAACAACGTTCACATGTCCTTGGGGTACCTATTGTTGGAATGTAATGCCATTTGGATTGAAGAATGTAGGAGCTACATACCAACGAGAAATGACAATTATTTTTCATGATATGATGCACACATTCATGGAGGATTCTGTTGATGATCTCCTCGCCAAATCTAACACTAGGGAAGGACACATAACTATCTTATCTAAAAAAATTAAAAGAATGGAACAATTCAAAGTGAGACTTAATCCAAAGAAATGTGTCTTTGGAGTGAAATATGGAAAGCTGCTAGGTTATATTGTGTCAGAAAAGGGATTTGAGGTGGATCTAGCTAAGGTACAAGAAATCCTTGATATTCCACCACCAAGGAATATTAGTCAACTACGCTCTTTGCAGGGACGGTTACAATCCATCAGAAGATTCATTGCGGAACTAGTAGATAAAAGTCTACCATTTACTCATCTCTTACACAAGAATGTTCCATTTAAATGGGAAGGAAAATGTGAAGCAGCGTTTCATTAGATAAAGCATTATTTAATGAATCCACCAGTGTTGATTCCACCAGTGCAAGGTGCACCACTCATATTGTATATTTCTACCATGGAAGTGTCCCTAGGAGCATTATTGGCACAGGAAGACAACTCAGGAAAGGAGTGAGCAATCTATTACATCAGTCAAACTTTGACAAGTCATCAGCTAAATTACACCTTCATTGAAAAATCTTGCTTAGCAGTAGTGTTCACTTCTCAAAATTTATGACACTATATGCTATCTCATATAATAAAGCTTGTGGCTAAGATTGATCCACTCAAATATCTTCTAAGTTAGGCAACCTTAACTGGAAGGTTGGCTAAATGGGTCATGATCCTGAGTGAGTTTGACATTCATTATGTGGATCAGAAAGCTATAAAGGGACAGGTAATCGCCGATCAGTTAGCAAAAGCACCAATGCCAACAGAACACCCAATACACATTAATTTTCTTGATGTCGATGTATTCACAACAGCTATTAAACATTCATGGGCGCTCTGTTTTGATGGTTCCTACACTCAACATGGCTCGGGGGTAGGGATTATTTTGATTACACCTCAAGGACATACAATTCCAAAATCTTGTCAGTTAATGTTCCCTTGCACAAACAACATAGTTGAGTATGAGGCACTATTAATTGGAATGAGAATTGTAGTAGATTGTAAAATCACAGAACTTCAAGTTTTCGGTGATTCACAACTTGTTATAAATCAAATCAATTACAAATATCAAACTAAGGATGACAAGTTAATACCATACAAAAGGATGGTGGATGATTTCAAGAAATACTTTGTTGATATCAAGTTCATACAAATTCCACGTATTGATAATAAAATAGTGATGCCATGGCTACAATCGCATCACTACTCTAGTTGTCAGAGAATAAAGCATGGTATTATTTCTTGGTGGAACAATTGTTTTCTCCCGCCTATGACAATCCAGAAACTCAAATCATTGACCACTTAACCAGTTCTTATTCTCCCTTGTATGGCCAAATCTACACTTACCTAAAGAATAGTATCTTAACTTTAGACTTGTCTAAAAAACAGAAAAGGAATTTCATCCGTCAAATCCTCTCATTACACCTTAATTGCTAATGTCTTATACCGGCGTGGTCTTAATGGTACCCTCCTTAGATGTCTCGAACGCAATGAATCGGAAAATGCCTTACAAGACGTACATGGTGGCATTTGTGGGACACACTCAAGTGGACTAACCTTAGCAAAGAAACTTGTTAGATTGGATTACTACTGGCCGACCATGGAAAAAGAATCATTCATCTTTGTTAAGAAATGTGAAAAATGTCAAATTCATGGGAATCTCATTCATTCTCATGCTCAGGAATTACAACCCTTCACCACAACATGGCCTTTTTCTCAGTGGGGATTAGATCTAGTTGGCAAGATACACCCATCATCTTCAAATGGACACAAATTCATTATCACAACCACTGAGTATTTTACTAAGTGGATTGAAGTTGTTCCCCTAACAACTGTTACTGGCAAACAAATCTCTTCATTCATTTTGAGCTATATCATCTGTCGATATGGTATTCCCAACTCCATTATCACAGACAATGGAAGACCCTTTAAAAATTAGGATGTTGATGAACTTTGTGAAAGATTTCGCATCCAACACAGGTTCTCTACACCTTACTATCCACAAGGGAATGGTCAAGATGAAGCTTCAAACAAAATGATTCTGAATATTTTGAAGAAAACAGTGAATGAGGCAGGTCGTGATTGGCATGTCCGATTAAATCTAGCTTTGTGGGCATATAGAACAAGTATTCACACACCAACAAGTGCTACTCCCTATGCTTTGGTCTATGGAGAAGAAGCTATTCTACCACTAGAAGTTGAGATTCCCTCACTTTGAGTATCACTAAAGGGGCTAATCAATGATCAAGACTACAGAGTATCAAGGTTGCAAGAGCTAGAACTACTTGATGAACGACATCAAACTATAGTTAATCATTTAAAGGGATATCAACAAATTATGTCCTGTACCTACAATCACAAAGTCAAACCATGAGCTTTTCAAGTGGGTGACTTGGTTCTCAAAGAAAACCCTTGTAATCAACAGGATCGGGAAAAGAAAGGCAAGTTCGAACCTAATTGGGTGGGCCTGTTCATTATCGTTGCAACATATGGATCAGGGGCATATCAATTGTCAACATCAAAAGGGGACCTGTTTGAAGATCCAACCAACAACATTCACCTGAAGAAGTTTTATGCCTGAAAAATATTAAAAAAATCAAAAAGAGCAAAAATACAAAAAAATCAAAAAGAGAAAAAATACAAAAAAATCAAAAAGAATAAAAACTCGTTGCCTTGATGAAAACCTGGCAAATAGGCGTCTTGGTAACAACAACAAAAAAATCATAAAATCCGGAAAAAGTGCAATAAAAAAAGCAAATGGTGAAAACCTAGCAAATAGGCATTGTTTGTGATTTTGTTTGGCTCTCTCATCTATTGGGATACATTCTGCATATTCATCTTTCACCAACATCACATACATGCCTAGCCATTACATCCACATCATACGTCCTAAAAATATCCTTGAAACGACAAGGATTTCATCATGGCTTGATGATTAAGGTTATCCTTAGCAGTAGTTGTGTCTAGCAGGAGTTAGAGTGCAAGGTCATTAGGGGGTAATTCGCTTCTTGGAGCTTTTTGGCAGACGAGCAACAACATGTGTCAAGAATTAGAATATCAAAAATGACAAACATGTCCAATTAAACTGAGTCTACATGACTGTTTGAAAAAAACCTAAAACAAATTGGATGATCTTAATCTGACTAAAATGAATGAAAAACTTAAAGCATAAGTTAAATTGTTGTTTTGACATTTGATGACATCATTTCTTTGGAGTGGTTCAATGATGTACTGAACTAGAATCACAAGGAAGGAGTATGATTTTTCTTTGCTTGTTGTCTATAATCTAATCATTAGTATTGTGCAAATTTGTCGTGGGACATGCTCTACAACGTATCATTGATGACATTTTGGCATTTGCATAGGAAAATGGTTAATTTTTATCTATTTATGCAAATAATACTCAAGTCATCTTGGTTCAATTATACCTCGATGCTTGTATTAACTTGCTACATCAAACATCATGAAAGCAGTACTCAGGTAATCATTGGTGCTAATATCCCCTTTGATGCTTGTACTAACTTTCAACATATCAAAAGGCTCAATGATGAAAAATCATGCGCAACATTGGTTCATGGAATGACAAAATAGGAGAATGGTTCATTAATATATTCTAGGACTACATGATTCATTTAGATTTGCATTCTAGGGGCTATCTAAGTAGATTTTTGAGGGTTGGCAAAATTTTCATATATCTTTTAAGACAAAAATTGAGTACACTTGGAAATTTATTGCATCTCATTGCATTATCATTCATTACATATCATTTCACCATGACTATTCATTCAGGATATCATTATCATTGCATTCCCATATTTTCCATTTTCACATTATTTCATTTCATTATCATTATTATCATTATCATCATTATTCGATATCATTTAGTTCATCATGATCATTATACATCTTTCAATATCATATCATTTTCATCTCATGTGCATAATCATTCATAAAGTACATATCATTTATTGATCATTCATCTCATATTATATCATTTCACAAAATTTGCATTATCATTCGATTCACATCATTTTGGATAAATATACATTGATAAAAGAAAAATCCATTTCATATCATCATTTTTGGTTATCATTTTTACATCAATTGCATTATATCATTATGTATCATTTTGTTATCATTTATTCATTTCATTTTCCAACATCACTTATTATCATTCATTTATTCATTATCATATCATTCATTATTATCATTTATTTCACCATCATTAATTTTTCATATCATTTCATTTATATATCATTTTCATTGTCAATGTACATCAAACATTATTTGCATCATCATGTATTGAGAAAAATAAAAGGCACATTCATTTTCATTCATACATATTGCATACATCATGCAGAATCTTTAAATCATTTACATTGCATCATCATTGCATCATCATCATAAAAATCATAAACATCATAACATATAGAAATAAACATGCATACATAATCATTCATCATAAATCATCAATGACACATGCATATCGAAACACCACTGCATATCATAAATCTCATCAAAAGAAATATCCAGGTGTACAAGGATATCAAATGTTTTAAAAAGATATATAAAATACAATGAATAGATGTATCCATACTCATCACCAAGGGGCATCCGGAAGTGGAACATGGCTATTGCTACCTCTGGAGGTGGTTGGTCTTTGTGGGTCTCTACTTCCTGAAGCCCCAATCTCTTGTCTGACCGACTGTCCCACACTCCTGGTGTGACTGCGTGAGTGGGTCCGTGACCGAGTGCCTGACTGCGTGTATGCTATCCTCTGCTTAGGCGACACTACCTCAAAGTATCTCATTCGGTAGTACTCTGCCTATCAAGCAATCTCCAGTCCCTCTGCCACAACCTCTCCAATGAAGGTGCTCTCAACTGACCTGAGGAGTCTCTCTGCTACTCCCTCTGCCTGAATACATCGCTCTCTGAAGCTATCCCGCTCTGCTGTGAGCTGAGCTATCTATGAGTTAGGAAGTGGTAGCTGTGCAGCCTGTTCCTGTAACTGACTGATGGTAGCCTGTGCCTGTTCTAAATGACTTCGAAGAGTCTAAACCTCTACCTACAAGCTATCCAACTATCCCTGTGATGGAGCTCTAATAGTGATATGTGGAGCCGAAGTACTCGGCTGGTCCACCACTCTAGTTATGCGAGGTCTTGTCTTGAAAGGGACGTTGAAGAAGAATCTATGTCCATGCCCACCACCTCCACCATTCCCGTCATCACCACTACCCTCTGAACTATCTGACTCCTCCTCCACCTCATCCTCCTCATCCACCTCCATCGCCACCCCACCTATATCCTTGGCCTGTGCCTATGCCTGTGGTTGCCATCGTGCCTATCGTATCACTGGCCCACCTAATAGTGGGACAGGCTCATCCAGACTGGTAAACCTTAGAAATGGATGTGCATAAAAATAGGTGGCATAGTCATTTGTCATATGTGCATTTGTAACCTCAAGATGAATAGCCCAAAATTTTGGCTGCAAATCCAAATACTCAGCCCTAGCTGCCTCAAAAGTAATAAATGAACCCCACTCTGGCACATCCTCCCAATGCCTAGCATAGTGTGCCACACCCTGCATCATCATCTGTACCCGACCATACTGTCTTAATACTCTCAAAACCAGAAACCGCTCGATGATGAAGGGAGTCCAGCCAATCATGAACCTGGCTATCCCATAGTAACAAAGCTCTATGTTGTCCTCATCCCAGGCCTCACAGTCAAGATATGGTCTCGAGATGACAGTATCCATGTCATCCAATACCCTCCGCCAGTACTCTAACTTGCCCAGCATTGGATGGACAAGGGGACCTGTGTAAGCATATACATAAGGGTGGCCCAAGGGCGATCTCTCTGAATAATGGGGCAAGTAATAGGAAAATGCTTCCATGCCCAAATCTATAAAAGAGTAACTCCTATTGAGATACTCTTCCCATCCGTGTACACCACCTGATGAAGATTGTGGTATAGATGGGCAAGCATGCATGATCCCCATGCATATCTAGTCTGATGGAGAAGCATGTCCTCCAGAATCTGACCCCAACCTATCGATAGTCCCTTTGACCTATGATCAAGACAAAGGAATCCACTAATGAAGCCTGCTAGAACTAATGGCAAAGGGGCATATCCCTATACCATATCTCTCCAAGCAATCTCATATCCACCCACATGAGCATCTTGAAACACTCTCCATAAGGAATCTATCCCCCCAATCTCCTTGTGATCATAGATCACAAGATCACCAACTACTGGGATGCCTAGAATCCTGTACACATCCTCGGGTGTAACAGTAATAGCTTTAGTTGGCAAATGAAAGGTATTATGCTCACTATTCCATCTCTTGGCCAATGCAGTCAACAATGCCCTGTTGACCCTATACTGTGGGATCCTAAGCAAAGAACCCAACCCACATCTCGCAATAACCCCTATCTCTTCTTGAGATAGTCTGGGAATCATATCCCATGTATGGGGAAATCACTCTTTGATCTGGAGGATATTAAAATCCTCCTATAACATCAAGCACATCAACATAAACATAAAATCAATCAGCAAGGAATCAAGAAAGCATCAAGCAAATCATACAAACATCAACTGCAACAAATCAATATCCAATCAATCATTACTATTTGTCTTTCAAGCAGGAAAGAAAATTTATGAGCATTTCTACTATTTGTTTTTCAATCACGAAAGAAAATTTATCACATCATCTATTACTATTTGTTCTTCAAGCAGGAAGGCAAATTTATCATTATCTACTATTTGTTTTTCATTCACACATGGAAACAAATTTAACAGTCAATCAACTCAACATCCTATCATTACTATTTGTTCTTCAAGCAGGAAAGAAAATTTATCAGACTTATTACTATTTGTTCTTCAAGCATAAAGACAAAATTATCAAATCCGGCTAATCTATTCTTGATGTTATTCAAAAGAATAAAATTAGCTGGCTAATCTAGCAACAATCATCAAGCACATATCAATTTCACTTCAAAAATTCAAATTCGGAAAAATTTCATGGATGCGCTAAAACAGTCCATCAATGCACCAAATCATGAATGTGCAACTTTATCCATGGATGTGCTAAAACAAAGGTTCAATGTGCTATTTCATTAAAGCATTAATCTATCTAGTCTATGCGCTACTCTATGAACCATCTATGCGCTATTTGAACAAGGGATGCACTATTCTATCAAGTCCGTTGCGCCATTTTGGTCAATGCGCTAATCTACTCATGAATGCGCTACTGTATCTGTCGAAGTGCTAATTTGGGAACCTATGCACTAAATCAGAAATTCTTTGTGCAGGCATCTATGCGCTAAACTACGGCTCGCATGCGCTAAAGTTAAATCCTATGCACTAAAATAGAACGTTAAAAATTGAAAAAATCCAAAAAAATAAAAAAAATCTTTTAAAATATGATTTCAAATTCATGAAAGAGGATCATATCAACTTATTGGAGGTCCATATGCAGCTGGTCTCTAATGACAGTGGGCTCGCTCGAATCGGTGGCTCTCATAACGGATTGGCATCTCAAAAATTCTTCTCAAAGCTCTAAAAATTGTAAATGGCTACTGTTCAAATGACAATGACTTTTCACCTTTTCCACCTTTTAAGGGGGTAAAAATGGGGAGTTATTATTATTTTTACTATGCAACGTGCTATTTTGAGAGATAAATCGATATTTCTCTCCAAAAATCATCTTAATTCTTTCAATCATCATCAATATCATCTGAATTACGTGATTTATCTCTCGAGGGGGCATATAGCATCAGTCAATTTTTAAAGTCAGGGGAAAAATTCTTTGAAGCAATGCATAAAACACATCACTTCAAAGAGGGGCAAAATGTATACATCTAAAAATGGTCACAGTTAATCAAACCTATTAATTAATTAAATATGAATTATTTAATTAATATTCTAAAGTCATCTACATATAAATAAATTTTTTAATTTATTTATATCATTCATTTTTCTAATTTTTCTAGTTTAAATTAAATAAACAAGTTTATTTAATTATTGTTATTTTCCTCTTAATTAAATTAAATAAATTTCATAATTTATTTATTTAATTATCATTTTATTTCTAAAAGTTTGAATGTTTAAATTCGAATTATGGAATATCCTTCTAACACTTCACATTTAAATTAAATATTGTAAAATATTTAATTACACATCATTTTCACCATTCACATAATTAAATATTGTAAATATTTAATTACATACTTTTTTCACCTCTCACATAATTAAATATTAATTATTTAATTATGAAATTTTCCAAAATGCATGTCACACATAATTAAATAAATTTATTTATTTAATTAAGATTCATCCTCAAACTTCAACTAACTTATCAATAAATGAAAAGACAAAGAGCATGTTTGTCTCCATTTTTGAATGAAGATAGTTTCGTGGGTTGAAAACATTCTCCATCTTTCTCTCAACCTTCCATCTTTCTCTCAACCTCCAGAATCTCACACCGTTCATCTTGACAGGTTTGAAACTCAACTGTTGATCTTTGCCAACTAGATTCTTGCCTTCTAAAAATCTATAAATACAACCATTTCGTGAGTAGATTTCATCCTAGCTTTTATGTGTAATTACTATAGTTGCATTCGAATCAGCATTTTAGCAATTTCATATCATAGAATTTCAAGTTCATAAGCATAGTTCAAATCATTAGCAAGGGACATGCATTTTGTATCAATCTTGTTCTCCCAATTTGTCATTCTAACAAGCTACTGCTTAAACCAACTGAGAGCCAGCATCTTGAATCGAATCCTTGGAGTGGACAATGGGACGCATTTGAAGGAGCTACTGTTATTTAGAGTTTTGCATTTGTCTTTTCTAAATTAGCTTCTTTCAATATAATGTTTCATTGGTGTGTTAGATTACTTTCTAATTAGTACCACATATTCTAATAACACACTACCATTCAATAGGTAACTCAGCAAAATCCATCTGTCAACCAGCCTCGAGCCACTCACCAACCTCAAATCACTCAACAACCTCAAATCCCCACTCAGCCTCCTTATCATCAGCCTCAGCCGCAAATCCAAGCACAACCTCAACAATCTCATCATTTCATTCCTAGTAACATGACGCAATACATGTACCATCCACAAAGAATGTTTATCCACAACGTCCTACGCCAAATCCTAATCTTGGATATGCCCATCATATTCCACAACAAACCATTTCCCATCAGCGGTCCAATACGCAACAACCTCTGCATGCATCCCAACAATATACCTCCTATAATTATCAATGTAATCCATACTATGCTTCATAGCTACATCCATCATACCAACAAGGTGCTTCCACTTCATACTATCAAGCACCTTCATCATACCAACAAGGTGCTTCCACTTCATACTATCAAGCACCTCCATCATACCATCAAAATCTTCCACCTTATCATCAAATTTACACCAATCCATCATCACAACCTACATATACCAATCAATACTAGTTGAATCCATCATATACACCTCTGCCACCTTACGATCAAATTATGTCCACTCCATCCACATCTTGCCAACAATATGATCCCTACAATCAATCCAATCTATCCAATCCACCTTTATCAACACCTATTAATAAGGAGTCGGAGGAAGTAAAGGTCATATTGAAAGACTTACAAACAGGTAATTCTAAAAATTCTTTCAAATTTGAGGATATTTGTCCTTATCCATTTGATCCCTCCATTTCACTCGTTCCTTTCCCTAAGCATTTTAAAATGCCCAAATTCGATAAATACAAGGGAACAAAAAATCCTAAGAACCATCTCCAACAGTTTTACTCACATTGCCAAGAGGTCCTCCACAATGACAACTATCTCCTGTGATTATTCCCTAGGAGTCTAATGAGGGCAGATCTTCACTTGTTTATGGGTCTTCAAAAGGGGTCAATTGCTTCTTTTGTCGATCTTTCAAAAAAAATCATCTCCCACTTCTCCTTCAACTTGTTCAAGGACATTGATACATTAGACCTTCTAAAAGAAGCCGAACACAAGGGTGAAATTTTTTCTAGCTACCTATAGAGGTGGCATGCCTTGGCTAGCCAAATGAAATCTTTGCTTAGTGAGAAGGACCTTGTGACTCTGTTTGTAGCCAATGTGCATCCATAAATGAGACATAAACTTAATCTACACTGTGACTCAACCTTTTCAGAGGTTATTGAAAAGGGTCCCATCATTGAGAGAGTTGTCATCGCCAATGGGGCAAGTTAAAATTTATAATGCAGAGAGATAGAATCCATTTGGAGACAAATCCCGCTACTGGAACAAGAATAAAAACACAGTTAATGATGGTTTCATAGATACCAAGCATGTTTAGGTAGCAAACACTTCACAATGACCTCAATATACTCCTCCACCACAACCAATGTTGAATCCCATATCTGTGCCGCAAGAGGAACCTCGTCCTCTCCAACAGTCCAATCAAAACAATCAAGGCAATAATGAGTGCAATAGTAAATGCTCTTTCACTGCTTTGGGAGAGCCCCTAAGTCGTATTCAATAGGATTTTACAAGAAAATTATTCAATTACATATTCAGTGACAAAGCCTTTTGATGAATCCAAGCCAAAGCCTACCTAGTATAGAGAAAATGAGTATTGTGAATTTCATAAAATCAAGGGTCATTCCCTCAAAAAATGTCAAGGGCTCAAGAAATATGTCCAAGATCTTATTGATCATAGGGATATATAGGTAAATACCAGTCATGAATCCTCATCCAATGCTCAATTACAGATATATCAGAATGCATTCCCTAACCATAACCAAGGAGCTAGTACGTCTAATGCCAATCCTGGGACAAGCAACAAAAATGGTCAAAACAACAGCACTAACAACATCAACTACAAGAATGTACCTTATAAATATGATGGCATAGTTATGTGCATTAGCCAAGTAGAGCCTAGTGTCTCCATGATTCATGTCAAAGGAAAAGATCCTCAGTGTGTTGTTACGACTCGCCACACCTTCATTTCAGTCCCTTGTTCTTCCACGTCAACCCAATAGGCTCCTGTAAGCACACAGTGCAATATTCTTGATCACCTTGGAAAGACACCAACCCAAATATCCATCTTGGATTTTATTAAGTCTTCTCCTATACACCAAGAAACTCTCGCCAAGGCCTTACAAGATACCCAGGTACCAAATGATATAAATCCCACTTAGTTCCAAGCTTTAGTGGGACACCTATCTTCATCTTATTAGTTGGTTTTCAGCCAAAATGACATGCCTGCCATCAACCCCAACCAGAATCACTCACTCCATATTGAAGTCCTCGTATCAAAATAAGGTAAAAAGGGTCTTGATAGAGAATGTCTCTACCCTCAATTTGTGTACATTAAAGTTCATAAAATAGGTTGGATACACCTCAACTGACTTAAAACAATCAAGTCATTACTATAAAGGCCTATGATAATGCTGAGAGAGATTCTGAAGGCACTATTTTCCTTCCCATTCAGGTTGGCCCCATCATGTAGTACACCATGTGCCATGTTCTTGATCTTGATCTTCCATATAATCTCCTCCTTGGCCACCCATGGATTCATTCTATGCAAGTTGTTCCATCCACCTATCCCCAATGTCTGAAGTTTCCTTTTCAAGGAATGGAAGTGATCATACAAGTTGATCCTCAACCATTTGAGTATTGTTGAACTTTAGAGTCTTCCTTCCCCCTTTCTCACTATTGTCCTGGAGTTGAAATGGGGGCACCTCAGACATCATCATCAAATCCATTTCAACATCCATCAACCAATGCCATGACCACCACTTCTGAATCCACCATCACTAAGTTCAAGATCATTGGCAAGGGTTGTGGGGAATATGAAATGCAAACTGCACTTAATGTGGCCACAATTCCACCCTCTCCTCACTCATTTGGTCAGCCTTCTCAACCATCATCAAATGAAAAAGAAAACACACTCACACTCACTTCCAAGAACACGGGCTTGACAACATTCAGAGATTTGGGTACTCTTCAAGATCAAATGGAAGATGATATCAACCAATGGGTTTACCATGAAGAACCTAAGCCATCACCCCCTCTTGTGGATTATTTCCAGGAGACTTATCACCACACGTTAAACTTGGCTGACAAATAAAATTACCAGGGGGGTGGTCTTGGTATCGAAGAACAAGGACGACGCCAACCTAGAGAACCATCTATGCAAACCAAAAGGATAGGCCTAGGCTATGACATGAAACAAAAGGGTCCTGTGGTATCAACTAGTACTTTCTAACAATGTTGGTTTGGATAACGGTCTCCTTGAACCCATACCTAAAGAATATTCCATCATACTTGTGTACGATGACATAAATCTCTCTTCCATGTTTGATTGCATATCCATCTACACTATTGACCTTCCCCTTCATCACCCTAACCTTGTTGACTAGAACCTATGTAGTATCGCACCCATTGACACCTTTCCTTTAGTGGATGCTTATGTAAATCTTATGGGATTGGGGGAATATGAATGCCCTAACTACAAAAGTAAAAAGAAACAAAATCCAAATGGGTCATCAAGTGAAAACCTCCCTGAGGTTTTTTTTTACTAGGAAAAAATTAAAAAAGGTGTATTCGAGTGTGAAAACCTTAGTGACACACTGGAAGATGGGGACGTTCATCTTCCCCTTGTAGGTTCTCAATTTTCTGAAATATCTTCTATTCTTATCGAGGAGACACGAGAAGTCAATTTAGGGACATAAGAAGATCCTAAAATTACTTATGTAGCCAAATCCTTATCTGAAGAGGAGCACTCCACCATTTTCTAGCTTCTTAAAGATGGCATCATTAATTTTGCATGGGCCCATTCAGATATGCTAGGCCTAGACCATTCTCTAGTTGTACATCAGTTGGATGTTCGCCTAGATGCCAAACCCGTCAAGCAAAAGTTACAAAAAATGCATCCTCAGGTAGCCCTGCTAGTCAAGAAAGAATTGGAGAAAATGCTAGAAGCTAGATTCATTAGACCCATTGACTATTCAGATTGGATATCCAAAATTGTACCTATCACCAAACTGAATGGAAGTATTGGGATCTATGCAAATTTTTGAGATCTCAATAAGGCCTATCTTAAGGATGACTTTCCTTTGCCAAACATTGACATGTCGGTGGATATGATAGCAGGACATGAAATGCTATCCCCCATGGATGGTTTTTTTGAGTTATAATTAGGTTAAGATTTCCCCTAAGGATCAACACAAGACTGCCTTTACTACACCTTTGGGCCCATTTTTCTATAATGTCATGCCTTTTGCTCTAAAAAATTTAGGGGCAACATATCAACATGCTATGACAGTTATCTTCCATGACCTCATTCATATTATAATGGAATATTATGTTGATGACCTATTGAGGAAGTTGAAAACAAGAAAGGAACATCCTACAGTCCTAAAAAATATCTTTGAATGATTAGAGCATTATAAACTACATCTGAATGCTAAGAAGTGTGTCTTTGTGGTCACGTCAGGAAAACTTATAGGCTTCATTGTCTCTAGAAGGGGCATAGAGGTTGATCCAGCCAAGGTCAAAGCAATAATGGAAATTCTCCCACCACACAATCTTAAATAGTTGATAATTCTTCAAGGAAAGTTGTAATCCATCAGGCGATTTATAGCTTTGTTAGCTGATAAGTGCCAGTCATTCTCACACTTGTTGCAAAAAGATACCACCTTCAAATGGGATTTGAAGTGCTAGCTCGGTTTCAACAAAATCAAAGAGTATTTGTCTCATCCCCCTGTCCTTATGCCCCCAATTCTAGGAAAACCTCTCTTATTGTATATTTCAGCTACCTCAGTGGCACTAGGGGAATTATTGGTCCAACATGATGAGTCTTCAAAAGAATGCACAATCTACTACAACAGTCAAACATTGGTGGGATACGAGCTTAACTATTCTCTGATGGAAAAGGCATGCTTATCTATTGTCTTCTATTCACAAAAGCTACGCCATTATATGCTCAGTCATCTAATAAAACTGATATCAAAAGTCAATCCACTCAAGTATCTATTATCTAGAACTGCTTTAACCAACCACATGGCTAAATGGATCATGCTTCTGAGTGAGCTTGATATAGATTATGTGGATAGAAAGGCCATCAAAGGGAAAGTAATGGTAGACCAGTTGGCAGATGCTCCTTTGGTGGATGCTTATCCTTTGATTACATAATTTCTTGATGAAGAGGTTCTCACAATCACAGAAACATCTACCTAAACGCTCTACTTCGATAGTTCATATACACAAAATGGATCAGGGGTAGGTATCATGTTTGTCACACCACAAGGTGACTACATACCAAAATCATTTAGGTTGGCATTCCCATGCACAAACAACATAACAGAGTATGAAGCTCTCATCACAGGTCTTCAGATCTCTACCCAATGGAATATCACTCATTTACGAGTCTTTGGTGATTCCCAATTGGTCATTAAACAAGTAAATGATGAGTTTCAAACTAAGGATGCTAAGTTGTTACCCTATAAGTGTATGGTGGATGATTTCAAAAAATATTTCACCTTCATCCAATTTGAGAAAATCCCAAGAATCTAAAAAAAGGTAGCAGACACAATAACTACAATTGGTTCCTTAATTGACATGTCGAAATATCACACAAATTTCTAGTTCCTAGTTGAAAAAATCTTAATCCTAGTATATGATATCCCTAAAAGTGACATGGTGTGTGACATTGTAGGTCCTAAATCACCATGGTATCATGACATCTACACCTATCTCCATGACAACATCCTACCTCTTGATCTCACGCGTAATCAATGCAAATCCTTTATCTAATGTGCCTCCCATTACACCATAGTGGGAGATACTCTTTATTGTCATGGGTATGATGGAACCCTTCTTAGATGTATGAATGAGACTAAAGCTCACACCGTGTTAGAAAAAGTACATAGTGGTATTTGTGGGGCCCATTCTAATGATATGGCCCTAGCCAAAAGAATTCTCAGAGCACGGTATTATTGGCCTACTATGGAACATGATTCTTGTGAGTTTGTAAAGAGGTGCTTTCCTTGTTAGAAACACACATATTTGATTCATGCATCTGCGCAAGATCTACAACCCATTGTAGCACCATGGCCATTTTCATAATGGGGTTTTGATTTAATCAGCAAGGTTTACCCTCCATCCTCTGACGGCCACACCTTCATCATCACAACTACTAAATACTTTACTAAGTGGGTGGAAGAAATGCCACTCACTCAAATCATTGGTATTCAAATTTCCAAATTCATCCTCTTCCATATCCTCTGTAGGTATGGAATCTACTCCACCATCATCACCGATAATGGGAAGCCATTTAAGAACAAGGCCATGAAATTCCTTTGCGAAACCTATCACATCCAACACCATTGGTCCACTCCATATTACCCCCAAGGTATTGTTCAAGTAGAGGCAACCATTAAGACCTTGATCAAAATCCTAAAAAAGGTTGTTAACAACACTGGTCGAGATTGGCATCTCCACATCCATCCTACCCTTTGGGCTACCTCCATGTACACCCCCACTGGTGCCATGCCATATTCCCCTATTTATGGTGCCAAATTTATCTTGCCAATTGAAGTCCAAATCCCATCACTCTGCATCTCTTTGAAGAATCTAATAAGTAATGAAGACACTCGGGTCGCACGCCTTGCTTAATTGGAACTCCTAGATGAAAAACAAATAAAAGCATATAATCATTTGCAAGCCTACCAACATCATCTTAGGCTAAGGCTACAAAAAAAAGGTTCATCCTTGTCAATTTAATGTTGGTGACCTAGTCCTTAAAGAAAATCAGCGAAATCTGCAAGAACAAGACAAGAAAGGTAAATTTGAAGCAAATTGGCTAGGTCCTTATGTCATCATAGCTAAGTATGGTTCCAGTGCATACAGGCTCGCTACTCCTGAAGGAGAACCCTTGGAGGAGCCCATCCATATCATGCATTTGAAATTTTTTTATGCCTAAGTCAGCTAGGTTATCCCATCCTACAAAAACACACAAAAAAAATAAAAATGGTCAAAAATACAAAAAAATCAAAAAAGTAAAAAAAAATCCAAAAAATAGTAAAGAGAAATAATTCATCCTATGGTGAAAACCACTCTTCGTGGCACCTTGGATAAATATGTCTGGTGAAAACCTGGCAAGAGGTGCCATTCGTAGAGGGCTTAATCTTTATGTACCTTGCGTCCTAGTTACTTTATCCCTCCATTCATCTTATTCTTAGGTCCTACCCTGTCATCCAATTGATCCTTATCATTTCATCAGCCTTTCATCATCCCTCGCATGGTATTTCATGATTGAGCATTGGACGATCCACATCGGCTATCTAGAATCCTAAGATTTGTATCCTTCATTTGAGCTTTTCATTGCCTGTACATCGTGTCCCATCGTCAGTCTCACATCATCATCTAGGCTCATCCATCATGTTAGTCATCATTAGATCCCATCTTGTCTTTGGTCTTTTCTGAACTATGTTGCCCCTGCACTTTCACGTAGGCAAGGTCAATCATTTGATCAACCCCTGGGGAATTTTTCCATCCATCTTTGTCATTCATCATGATCTTCATTGTCCTCTTTATGCTTTTATCCATGGCCTTTTGTTAAACTATGAGGGCTCTGTGCTTTCACATAGGCAAGGCTAATCATTGATCAACCCCCAAGCCCCTAGGTCTTTAGGGTGTGTCTGTCTCCTATCTTTTTTTCTTGTTGTCTTGTTGTGTCATCAAGTACATCCCTATCCTGGCTGGTAATTACAAACAAATTTCATTAATATCATTAGATTCAGTTATTTTCAAATATCCCACATCATGTTGATCCTTTAGTTTAGTTTCCATCTTTGGTCTCAACAGGATGCATCCTTCCCAACAAACCACGTCAATCCCATCCATCCTCTTGATCCTATGGCAAAGGATGTTTAAATTTTATTGTGATATTTTGATGCTCTTAACATGTTTATCATTTGAGCTTCCTATCATACCTCGTCAGGGTCACCACGATCCATCAGATCATGGTGCGCTTTTGAATAGTAAACATAGGGGTGTATCTTGATCTTTTGTTTGCTTGTTGTCTTCCTAGTTATCTCGTGTAGTACCCATCGATATCCCTATGGTCTTATGTTACATTAGGGAATCCTTTGTGCTTGTGGTTATCCCAATGCCTGGCCCGACTGAAGTCCCTATGACTTTGGGGTATTGGGATAGCCTTTCTTGTCTGTTGTGTTTGTTTTATGCATTAGACATATATTCACCTTAGTTCCCCATACTCTGGTGTCTTGTGTCTTCTGCTATAGCAAAAATTAGTGCTCCTAAATTGGCAAATAGCATTACGATTTGCATTTCATACATCATTTTATCGCATTGCATCTATCCCCCATATTTCTCTAACCTATGACTAGTGATTTTGGTTGTGCAAGAATTCACTTCCCATCTACTTTTCTTCTCAAGATCCATACAATTTTGACAAGTGTAGTTCCACACCTACCACTCCATACTTCTTACCTTATTTTTATAATTATTAAAAGGAAATTACTTGCCATTAAACCCAAGCAACCCAGCTCCATCACTATGCCTGCCCTTATTTACACTCATGTTCATGCTAATTTAATTCAGATATTAATGTTTGTAGGGAATTTAGTTGCATCCTATCTTGTGTAGCATTGTCATTATCATATTCATTTTAAGTTGTTTAGATTGACATAGATTTTTTATTCTAAGCATCCTAAATTACATAATCATTTCATCAAATATTAGTCCATCTTATTATATGCATTACATTATACACATTGCATTTGATGCATCTATTACATCCTAGTATATTCCATTCTCACATCATAATACTATAATCCATGACATAAATCATAAATCAAAGGCATACATATCATACATCGCCATCTACATCACAAATCACTAGTCCATCATCATATCATACATAGCCACCCGCATCACAAATCATTATCATTAGTCCATAATTACATCATACATCACATCCTACATCATATGTTAGGAACCATACATATCACATAGATCATCATAAATTCATACACATATCATAATTACTCATAATATCTAGTCATGAATCACATCTCATAAACACATCCACATATAAGCATCCATAACATCACAAATGCATAGCATAAATAAGGGCATTGCATCATACATAAATACCAAAATATCCAAGTCCATAATAACATCCATAATAATTTCCATCATAATAATAAATACATGTCCATCATATGTCATCAAATAAAATACAAGTACAAAGTGCCCCCAAAAAATAGGGACCACATCAATGAATAGGTTGCTCTCTATCTACTCTATGTTGTGGAACATGTGGCCTCTTTCGCTATCCCCTACATATCCACCCTGCACCTATCAAGCATCGGGATCCTATCCCTCTTGTCCTTTAAACCCCATGTTTGCCGCATCTAATCTCAGTGGTGAGTTTGGCACTGACCCTCTATGGTGGGGAGTCTCTTTGTAGTTGTAGCCTCATGTACGTGTCCCCACTATCCGAGATGGTGTTGGCAGCTATGGAACTACTCAGACATATGGTGGTATACGGAATGATGGATCTGAAACCTCCATGAAGTATGCCACCATGTAGTAGTTTTACTCCCTCATATACTCATCCCTCCCTATTGTCTGTACCTATGTGGCATCCCGCTCTACCCTATACCTATCTCATAGCCCAAACAATAATATCCTCTCCTACTGCCATACATCATGCACCATCCACAACCGATCTACTTGCCCCTGTATCTGTGTCATCTCCTCCATTGCTATGTCCCTCTCACCTAACAACTAGTCTATCTGCTCTTGCATCTGCCTCATCTCCTCCACTATTGTGTCTCTCTCACCTTATAGCTAGCCTACCTTCCCATGCATCTATATCATCCCCTCCATTGTTGTGTCTCTATCCCTCTGTAGCTAATCTATTTTCTCCTGTAGCTATACTAGCCTCTCCACGGTCGTGTCTCACTCTCTTTGAAGCATTTGAATCTGTCTCTCTACTACCTCTGCCCTCTCTAGGATCACCCCTGAATCTCCCATCGCTACCTCTGCACACTTCATCCTCTCCTGGAGCTAGTCCCACTCCCTCCTTAGCTGATCCTGCTCCCCCTTAGTTCATCTCACTCTCTCATCCACTCCTCTATCAACCTACCCCTCTCCCTCGTCACCTCCTCCAACTCCCTCTAGGTATCTACTAGCCTCCTCTCAAGCTCATACCTTGCTACCTCTATCTCCAAGACCTCTCGTCCTACCTCATATACTATGGATTTGAAAGCCATATCCTCCATGGTTTGTGCCCTGTCCACCTCTTCCCATAATCTCTTCCTATCAGCCTCTAACCCCCTGAGTCTCTGCTCTGTGATTTGCATCCTATCCACCTCTTCCTAAAGTCTCTCCCTTTTTATCTCTAATCCCCTTAGTCTCTACTCTATGATCTATGACCTAGCTAGAGCTCCTATTAGTAGCATAGCTAGATCCTCTAGTGGAGGCGGTACATAGGGCACCATCGCTAAGGGGTGAACCTCTAGAAAATCCACCTCCATCGCCACCCCCTGTCCTCTCATCTAATAATCCCTCTCCTTCTAACCCTCCTCTGTGCAACTGGTCTTGCCTCATCCTCTGAACCATATCCCTGTGACCCTACTATTGGGTACTCTGTCATCATCCATCTTGACACATGTCGAGCCCATCATGTTGCATACTGCACTATGGTACTTGCATCTGCCTCCCCTATTGTCCTTCTAGGAAAGGCCACCGCCTTTTACTCCTCCTACATCTATCTCACAAACTTAGTAGTGATCTGACTCCCCCATAGCCACTCTCGTGTGATCCACCTAAACCTCTATGGCGTTGCTAGTATATCCTGCTCTATCTAATACTACCTCAAAAATCTATCTACCCTATGGATCTCAACGATATATGACTCCCTCCCGACCATGTAGCATACTAAGAAGAAGTGGCCCCAATGTCTCCTCTCATCATCTCTCCATCCCAAAAACTATTGTGTCATGTACAATCTCCATATGATATGGTCCCCCTGGAGATTGACTAATCTCCTCCTCCATCCCTCTAAGTCGTTGATATCTAAGTAGAGAAACCACCATCTATACTCTACCCCATACCAGTATGCTACTGGTAAGGTCTCATCCTATGTCCAAGTGAACCACAATCTCCACCCTGGTCACACTAATATGCTCCTTCATCCATATTTGTAACAATCTCACATGTGTGATACTTTGCGCCCTCTTGTAGCATACTACGAGCATGTCCTTTTAAAACTGCACTAGCATGCAATTCCCCCATGTGAACTCCCCCTCTTGCCACTCCACTATATGTCTCATAACCTCAATAATCTAGAGGCTGCGAAATCTCCCACTCTTGTCCAATAGTAGGATACCGCGAATCAACTCACAAATTTATAGTGGTAGGGTCGACACTCCCAACCTCAATCAACCATCTAGGTCTAGCTCCATCCCTTGGGTAGGTAGATCTATCCATCCAAATAGGATCCATAGGAACCTCTCCTGATCTCGTGTCTTGCATCACGTCCAACTCACCAATCATCATGTAATCGGTAGTCGCAGTATCCTCCAGACATCCTCTAGAGTCATAGTCATCTACCCTATCAGGAGATGAAAGGTGGAGGTCTCTGAACTCCACTGCTCCATCAAAGCTATCAACAATGCCTTATGTGCCCTGATGTTGGGATAACCCAGCATATGTAATAGACCCACTTGCGCCAACGCTTTGTGATCCTCACCATTCATCACCCAAGTGGTTGCCTCTAACATGGTCGAGTGCCTCTCCCTTGTGCACAGAACATCGAATCCCTACATCCATAAAGCCGCATATCAATCCTACTTATTTTATTTTTTCTTCTCTTATCTACCCCCTACCCCTAGATAATCTTCTTCTCTTATTTTCTCCTTTTTTTCCTTCCCTACCCCTTGGGGCATGTTTGTCCCTTCCCCAGAGTGGGTTTTCCCCTTCCTTGAGCCAAGATCGCCCCACCCCCAAGGCAGGTCCGCCCCTTGCTTGGGGCGGTTTTTCCCCTATTAGAGTAATAAGTTATTTCACTTAATTAATTTAATCATATTGGTTAATTAATTAATTCACTTATCACTTTAGGTTTACTTAAGCTAAACTTAGGCACATTAATAATCATTTATTAATTATTAAGTGTGCACACTAGGGTTTCATTTAGGGTTTTTATTTCCTTTCTTAAGGATTGATCTCATTGTAATTATTCAATTCTCTTAATGCATTTTTCAGCTTGAGGCTTGCAGAGCATCTTTGTTGTTCTGTACATATTTCATTCTTTGTGACATGTTATTTCTTGCAGGTGTTCACTAGGGTCTGTGAGGTTAGTTCATCAACTTCTACATGGTATCAGAGCTTGAGATCTGTAGTTGCATGTTTGTCTTTTGAAAGATATAACCTTATAGTGATCTTCAACTGTAAGGGTTTAGATAGACATCTTTTTTGCAAGATCTAGGGGTAGCCAATTTTTTTGTTCATTTTTGGGCTAAATGAACATCACCATTGTGTTTAGAGTGCCCAAAAACCCTAGAAACGCCTGTCATTTTATCAATTTCTAAGAAGTTGAAAAAGGCCAAAAAAAATTGCCAGGGAAGCCGTACGGCCTCCCCATCATGCACTCTGAGTTTGAAAATGACACAAAAATAAAATAAAATAGTGGTTTTTACCTGCTGAGTTGGTGCCTCTAGTTTTCAAGTGCTCCACCACCGCCGCTCAGCCAAGCAGCCACGAGAGGACCACCCAGCCCAAATGTAGAAGTTGATAAACCAAACTCATAGACCCCAATGAACACCTCCAAGCAATAACTTGTCACAAAGAATGAAAGATGTCTAGAACAACAAAGATGCTCTCCAAGCCTCAAGTTGAAAAATATATTAAGAGAATTGAATAATTACAATGAGATCAATCCTTAAGAAAGGAAATCAAAACTCTAAATGAAACCCTAGTGTGCACACTTAATAATTAATAAATAATTATTAATGTGCCTAATTTTATCCTAAGTAAACCTAAAGTGATAAGTGACTTAATTAATTAACCAATATGATTAAATTAATTAAGTGAAATAACTTATTACTCTAACACTCCCCTTAAGATGAACTTAGGAAGTAGCTAAAAACACTAAGGAAAATATGCATGAAAGAAAAGATGGGTCCTAGAAACAAGGACCTGATTAGGTACCCATATACAAATGCAATGCAAACTAAAGAAAATGGGGTAAAGGAGAAAACCTAGTGGGAACAAAACCCCTCCCCAAAATAGAGTGCAATAAGGTCATTTTTCTTAGATTGTTTAATTTGAAGAGTTATCATGGGCTTTCCTACTCACCATTTAGTTGTAATGCTGGAATGGGGTAATTATGAGTCATGGGAAAAGGGAATACTTACACATTGTAGGTGGCTTAATATTTTTCATTATTTGTATGATCTCATACCTGAACCAACCACTTCAGGGGGAAAATTAGCTTGTGATATCACTAGAGATCGCATAGTAGGACTTATATTGTCTAGTGTTGGTAATGACACTGTGTGGGCTATATCAGACATTGATTGTCCCCACCCACTTTGGACACAACTTTGGGAGATCTATGGATACCCCAATCCATCTCCATTCCCAGAGGATATTGCTTCAAATTGTCCCTTACCCATTGCTTGGAGAGAGAATATACCCTTTGATCATGATACTTTAGAGGAGCTTGAGTATTTAGATATTCTTGCATGTTCTGATGTATTAAAGGCTTGTCTCACAATTCCTACTCTTCAGACTAATATTACACATGTATCATCCATTGTTCCTGATGACATCAGTATCGCCACATTGCAAAAAATAAATTAAAAAAAATAAAATGAAAAAAACAACTAAGTGATGAAAGATGGAGGACTCCATAAGACCCCCAAAGGACACCATCCATGACAAAGATAAATGAATGAACCCCCCCAGAAGAGAGGAAGACATAGACCACATAGCCCCCCATAATGAAGTAGCTCCAAAAAGACTCAAGAAAACACATCTCCTAAAAGAAGTTAGAGGGAAGAAACCGCATGGATGCAATCTCTGAAGGTGAATCCGGTGTAGCCCAAAATGTCTCCATAGAAGCAGGTGTGACCTTAACCAATGAAGAAGTAAAATTAGGTGAAGATTGAAGAGAAACCTCCAAAGATGAATGATTAACTAAGTCTTGCTGCACTGAAATAGAAGAAACCACATCTGTAGTCATAGAAGTATCAACAACTACAACAATAGGAGGAGGAGATGGAATGGATGGATCAAGAACTGGATCTGAAGTGAGAACACCAATGTTCAAGAAGCCACATGTCTCCTCTAAATTATGATTCACACTAGAAGTGTGATGAAAAGTTGTAGGAACAAAAACACCATTAGTAGCAAAATCTTCAAAGAATACAACCGAGATAAGTGATCCACCACCCTAGTAGAAATAAACTCTCTAATCTCCAAGTCTCTGATGATAACAGAATCAGGTGTGAACTCCACATATCTCCCATTGCCTCCATGTGTGATCTGATATATGGAAAGAAGGTTGTTTGTCAAATGAGAAACACACAAGACATCCTGAAAAGTGTTGTCCCAAAAAATAATAGACCCATTCCCTATAACACTCATGTATGTATTGTTTCCCATCAGAATAGGAGACATAGTGCAAGGCTCAAAGGTAGTGAGCATAAACTGTGAAGATTCCATATGATGAGATGCTCTTGAATCTAGAAGTCATCTCCCTAATCCAAGACCTAAATAAGCACAAAGAGAATGTCCCTTCATATATGATGAAGTATGTAAACCATTTGTGCCCCTATCATGTTGCTTTGAAGAAGAAGAATGAGGGGAAGGAGATGATGCAAACATCCTAGAAGGAAAATCAATCTGATATTTCTAAAGAAGATGCTTCAGCTCATCAATGTCCTTTTTATAGAAACTATTTTCTCCATGTCCTTCCGTCTTGCAATATGCACATGTAACCTTCTCCTTCTTAGATGATTTCCCCTTAGAAGAGGAGGATGAATTTGAGGAATCCTTTTGCTACTCATGAGATTTGGAATCTTTTTGTTTTTGTTTCTTGCCTTTTCCTATAGAAGCCTTCTGATCTTTGGGCTCCTGAGATGCAATGAGTGCCTATGATGAAGAGGATTCAACTTTCCCATGCTAGCCAACTTGGCCTGCTCTCAAGTGAGATAAGATGCAAAATAATCAAAAGAAGGCATAGTAAATGTAGTACCAAGTGCATCCCTAGTGGCATAAAAGGTAGATACAAAAACTGAATAATTTGGTCCGAGCTTAGAAAGAATGGACAATATCAACTGAGAGTCTTCCTTTTGAACACCACACTATGAAAGTTGAAATCTAAGAGACTTAATATTTGTGAATAACTCTTGGATGTTGTCAAAATACTTAGGATTTAATCTAATAAGCTCATTCTCCAAATAAAACCCTCTCATAGTATCCTGCTTCCCAAACAAAGACTCCAAAGTAGTCCAGATCTGATTGGGTGTAGTGAAAGACTTCAGATGGAAGAGTAGATATAAAGAAATAGACAAGAATAATTTCCCAAAAGCCTCATCACATATATTGAACCATTTTCTCTTTTCAACACTTGTAGGTTCAACCTCTATACCCATGGTCACCCTGTATAACCCTTTGTGCTTCAAATGAATCTCCATTTGTTTTTTCCAACCAAAGTAGTTGAATGAAGTAAGGGGTACAATATTATGTGAATCCATAATGAATAGAATAGTAAATACTCTCAATGAAAAAAATAGCTCTTTGATCTTTAAAAAAAGCCTAAATTGCATGTTTCCCAAGAAAATAACAAGGAAAGAAAAATCTGAGATCAAATAAGAATACCAGATACCTGGTAAATATTCTGGAAAATCAAGTCTGATATCTATGTAGAGCACTGAAACAACTTTATGACACCTATTTTTTTGCCAAAATGGACTCCAGACGCAAAAGTTACGCCCCCTGACTAAAAAAAATTATGACTTTTACATGCGAAAAAGGCATCAAAATGGAAAAAACAGAAAAAAATCAGTACCACAACGTCGTGCTTGGAACCATCTTTTAGGTGATATCTCATTTTCGAACAACGAAGATCATACAAAAGAAAATACGCCTGATTCTGTGAAAGTGCTCCAGAAATTCCCAATAAGCCTTGCATGTAGCACTTGGGGCTAAAAACATTTCGGCCCCTAGTCACCAATATGACCTCAGTGGGGCTTGGAGTCTGGTGGGGGCTGGGAACAGTGTGCTTGGTCCCTAATATGACTGGTGTAGGGGCTAGAGTAGCCCACGAGGGTTGTGGGAGGCGGGCAATGGTGTGGAGGGGCAACGCCACTAGGCTAGGCAGTCCTCGCTTACGCTGGGGAGTTGTTGCAAGGTGTGCGCCCTTGGTCTCCTTGGTTGTTCAACATGACACTCGAGATTTGTGACATGGTTTAACCGCCTCCCCTAGTTCTTAACTCTGGCTTGTATCGAGCATTGATAGGTTGATCTTTTGGTGCAATGGCAAGGCCAACAATTGGTATCAAAATGCAAAAAACAAATAGAATGCAAAAAACAACTAAGGGTTCACCCCTCTCTTGGGGCGGTCTCGTTTGTGGGGTTAGGTTTTCCCTTGTGTGGGGCATTCCCACCCATGGGGGTGGGTTTTCACCTGCGTGGGGTGGTCCCACCCATGGGGGTAGGTTCGCCCCTCCGCTGGGGCACCACCACCCTGAGTGGTGGGTTTGCCCCTCCATGGGGGCGCCGCTGCCCAAGATGGGAGGTTCACCCCTCCTCAGGGGTGTTGTCACCCAGGGCAGTGGGTTTGCCCCTTCCCTTGGGAACCGCCACCCCAAGCGACGGGTTCACCGCTCCGTGCCCACTTTTTTTCCCTTCCCCTGGTAGGTTCGCCTATCCAACATGTGGATTCGCCCAAATTCTTCCCCTTTTGAGAAAATTCAGCCTTCACATGAGAGAATTTTGCTCTTCTCGCCAAGCCCTCTAGGGGCGATTTGGCTCTTCGAAAGGGTGATTTTTCCCATTTTTCAAAACCCATTTCAATTCTAACCCTATTCTAGCTACCCAAAATCCACATATATTGCAAATTTTCAAAATTAAATGAAAATCACTGAGACTTGTTTTTCTCTAACTTGGCGGGGTACTACATGGTCATAGTAAAATTGTCGCACCTCCTCGCCCCAGTGGATGATCACATCCTCCATGATGTTCTCATCCCCACTATCATAGGCATGGGCCATCCTTGTCACCTTCTTCTTCTTTCTCTCTGACTCACTCAATCTTCAACTATGCAAATGGTGAATACTAATCTCTAAAATCACTATATATTCCCTTTTCCCCCCTTTTTAAATTTTGGGTATTTTTACCCTTTATTTAAATTATTTTTCCTCTGATTAATCCTCTATCTTCTGTGGGCCGCCATTTGGACCCCGTTCGTCCATTTCACTTTGTTCAAAATCCATTTGTTTGGGTTTTTCGAGCTTTTCCATGTGGTACCCTCCATTTCTTCATATCGAGAAGTCGCCCAAGGCCCCTTTTTCTTCCCCATCTGCCCTCTCGAGGGGGCATACCTTATCATTTTCCTCCATTCTTCCGTCTTATCCATTTTCCCATGACACCGAGGTATTTTCTTTCATTTTATTCCATTACACATCCTATACCATCCTTCCCGCACTAGGGCATTACCTTTCTATTCTATTCCTCTATCGAGTCACCTATATTTTATTTTTCTTTGAAACACTGTTATTCTAATAGTATTTCGAAGAGGGGCAAAATGTAGACATCCAAATTTGACCTCTCACATAAGGTCAAATTCATCCATTTCATCTATCACTTCGTCTTCCCCATCAACACTAATTAAATCATTTATTTAATTAATGTTCCTCTCTTTTCTAATGTTCATAAGGTATTTAATTTGATTAATTAAATACTTTGTCATTATCCCCTTTCCTCTTTGAATTAAATAAATACTCTCATTTATCTAATTTAGTCATTTAACATTTATGAATTTAAATTAATTTTAAATTCATTATTTTCTCTCTCCTTGTCTCATCCTCCATAACCCTTTCTTAATCTGGATTAATTTAATTAATCTATGATTATGGATGTGCACACCCTTAATTGAGATTAATCTCACATCCTCCATCATAACTCACTTTCCTTAATTCTTCATTAGCCACCTAATCCCTTGTTTGCACAACTTAATCACCTGATTAGGTCAAAGTAATCCTTATGACATTTATGGCATACCCACAAGTCAACCCTTGTATTAAATGCTTTCTCTTTGTAGAGAAGGAAAACCCTTCCCAAGGTGAATTTTAAATTCACTTTTATTCTTTCAAGGTCTTTTAAGGAATTTTGAATTTCTCAAAAGTCACATCACCCACATGCAGACAAGGACCTCCTTTATGAGGAGATGTTCAAATATGCTTATCACTGGTGGAAAATTATGAAAAATGAAAAAGGTTCATAGGCAGACCTCAATTAGCTACATTTCCATTAAGATCGATAGTGATTGAAGAGCCCTTCTAACAATGGGGGTTATATTTCATGGCGCGAATCAATCATGTTTCGAGTGTGAGACATACTCATATTCTAACAGCTACAAATTATTTCACTAAATGGATTGAGGCTATTCCTATGAATCATACAACATCCAAAGTAGTCTATGATTTTATCAAAGAAAATATTCTAGTTTGATGTTTCATCTTTAGAATTTCTTATGTTCTGCTATGATCATGGAATATCTCTCTCCCGTTCATCAGATTATTACCCTCAAGGGAATGGGCAAGCTAAATCTAGTAATTAAAATATGGTGACTATCATAAGGAATTTCTTTGATGAAAATGAGTGGAATTGGCACAAGAAATTATATGAAGCCTTATGGTCTGATTGAAATATGTCGAAGAGAGCTATTGGGATGTCCTCGTTTGAATTAGTTTACAAGATTGGTATAGTTATTACTTTCCCCCTAGAACTAGCTACCATAAAATTGCAAATGGTCCTTGAAGATTAATAGTTCTAGAATTATTTGGAAAAGAGAATAATGTATATGAGTGAGCTTGAAGAAAAGAGAGAAGACATGGTGGATAGGATTACTATGCACCAAGTGTGGGTCAAAAAGATCTTTGATAGGAGAGCTAGACCCAGGAATTTCATGAAAGGTGACATCATTTTATTGTGGGATAAGAGGCGAGAACCAAAAGGAGCTCATGAAAAACTTGATTCCTTATGGAAGGGTCCTTTTTGTATTCATCAAGTGCATGAGAATAATTCTTTCAAGTTGGATTACCTAGATGAAACTATCTTTCCCTTTTCATACAATGGGTAGGATTTGAAATTGTACCAAATCTGAAAGCAGGTATCCCCTACCTTTGTATTCTAGTAGTTAGGAGATTTTGGTTTGAGCTTCATTTTTGGTGTGTGTGTTCCATTTTTGTTTTTTTTAATCCTTTGCCTTGATCCTCTTTCTCATTCATTTTTTAGACTTTGTTATTTGGTCTACAAAACCAGAGATCCTAGGTTCTTCTACATCTTGGTTAGTCTACATCCCCCATTAGATCTAGTTGTTGCCTAAGTTTTAAGTTTTGTTCTAAGTGTTTTATTTTTCAAGTATCCTTTTGATTTTCAAACCTTTTCTATCTCAGGTTTTGATCTTTGATCAGTTTTATGAACTTCATTGGTTTGTGAACTTGTATTCACAACTCTTCTCTTTATCAACTTTGTTTTCCTTTAAATCATTTCCTTTATGTGTCAATAATTTTGATAGTTTTCAAAACCCTTTCGACTATCGCCCAAGTTCTAGAACTCTTTTTTTTTGTGAAGGAGTTCTTTTTCAAAGGTTATTATTAAAACATGGTGGGTTTTCAGTGTTTTTAAGAATGTCCATTGGTACCAACATTAAGTTTCCAACCATGCTTAATCCTAACAAAATTTTGGCAATTTTATCCTAGGTGAAACGTATTGAGAAGGGATATGCTAATAAAGGATGATCTTGTTGAGGTAGACTAAACTTTTCAAACTCCATCGATTATTGACTATCTCTCAAAAGCTATTCAAATATCCAAATTTGTTGAGTGTACCAAGGTCATCTGATATTATTGAAAAGTGGCATATGTGTCAGACATTAAATTCTACCAGTACTAAAGTAGATGAAATAAATGTCCAATCATGTAAAATCAAGTCGTCATTTAAAAAATAATCATTCTTCTTGGAAAGTGTGATCTCAAAAGTTGAGAAGAACAGACATACAAGCGACACTTGAAGAAAAAGATTGAGCAAGAACAAGTGACATGTTTTCCAGATGAGTGGCATTTCTAGAATTTTCTCTGTTGATTGGCAATTATTTTTCATATCATAGCACAATTGAACTTTTCTTTGAAGAGAACACTTGGGAAAATGAAAAACAAATATTTGGGGTATAAGCTTTTGGTTGTCCTAGATAGTTCTTTGCCTAAAATTGGTGATACAAGGTTAGGGCATATAAATTTAGATGCTTTTGGGAAATAATTCACAAACCATATAGAAATCCTAGTACTCAAAGGGTGGTAGAAAGTGGTCTCCTTGAGGTTGTTGCATTCCTAGTAGCGGTATAGTTCATAGAACTGGTGTTAGAATGTATATCTCATTATAATCCAACAATGAGAGAAATCCACATAGAAGATAACAATCTCTTGGTGAACTTGGATAGAGCTACAATAAGTGGGTGTTTTAGGCTATCAAAAAGAGAATTGTATTCCCATTTCAATTTTACCATATCCCAAGGTTTATTTTTAGAAAAAAAGAGGCATTATTTAAATTGCATTGTGAAGGAATGGTTTGATACCCCAAAGAAAGGAAATCCATAGCTTCCCAAGAAAATGCACAAGTCACATTTTAGAGAAGAAATCTTGGACATTATTGTGTTATTACATAGGGTAAGAGAAAATATGAATGTAAATGATTTCAAAGAGTTGATGTATTTCTTCATATAGGTTATTTGTGGTGGCACACATTATCTAGATTAGGCCACTATAATTAGTGATTGATTGGATGATATGATGATGAAATTTATTTTTATTAGATCATTTTGCATGTCCTCTTACGTCTTCTATGTTTTGGCTTTCACAAGACCTTGGATTAGCTTAAACCCTGTCGAGGATTTTGATGAGAAAATTCAAATTTATGATTATTACCCTGATTTGGAGCTTCAAAAGAGCTATAATAATTTCCACACGGTAAATGATGTGTTCAACATGAAGTTGTTCAAGGAGTTATATGGTGATCTAGGTCAAAGAGTATCTCCCAAGGGTTTTGAATTGGTCACCAAGTATGGTAGGCTCTTTATACAGTTTTAAACATTTACCTATTTGAAGGTTGGTGGATTTGGTGACTTTCCTCTAAAACTTCCCACGTATGTAGAAGATAAATTCATCCTGATGGAGGTTTTCCATTAAGTTTTAGAGGTAAACAAGAGATGTGTGGATAGGAAAAAGGTTGGGATTCCATTCCCAATTATTTTAGGGTATTATGAATGCAAGTCTTAGTCAAATACCTTTAACTTGAGGAGATAAATTGAAAAGTTCTCTTTTGGTACCTATGAGAGGAGGTTCCCATTTGATAGTAAAAATTATGTGAGAAATAATCTTCAGCTTGGTCTCATTTATTATCATATGCCTCACATTGAATATTTTTGGGTAGATTGTGTGGGTGATCATGAGGTAAGAAGGAATTGGACTAAACTCTCCTTAGTGCAAATATTCAATTTTAAATTGAGTTGGAATATAAGTGGAATACAAGATGAAGACTCAAATTTAATTGATCCAACCTATGCTCAATGGGTACATACATTGAATTTGTTGCTTATGGGTTATAATAGAGAAAAAAATAAAGATCTTCAAGTAAAAAATTCAACAATCTTAAGGCGAAAAATTTGGTTAGCCAAAAAGAAGGGAGAAACTACCAAGGCTCCATCAAAGAAAAATAAGGGATTTCATGAACGAAAGTGCTAGTCATATAGGAATGAGGCCTTCTACACCAATACCATTAATAAATCTTACATCTTTGTTAGGTAGTAGTGGGAATGGAGATGATCCTCCCAAGAAAGGTAAAGGACTTGAAAAAACTCATGTTGAAGGCCCTCTTCCCAATGTCATAGTTGAAGAAAAAAGTGGTGATGATGCTGAGAAACAATAGAAATAAAGAAATCAAGGAAATAGAGCTCTATATAAACTCACATTCAGCAACCTGAGCAACCCCAAAGTGGAACAAAAGAGAATGTGCAAAAAGGTAAAACTTCAATTTCCTCTCCTCCAAGTGTACACAATGTGATGAGATCTCCCCTTCTAAACAAATCTCTTTGTTTCTATACACCCGGGACTTCCCAAAACCTTGATAAACCTCCATCTACACCATCTTAGTTAGAGAGATCTCTCTCAAAGAAAATGAAGACAGTTCCTATCATGTTACTAGATATGGATGTTGTGGGAAAACTTATGTAGAGAACTCCTAAAGTAAAGAAATTAAAAACTACTGCTAGGTTGATGGAAGATTAGGCTTTTAGACATTTGGTTATGGAATTTGCTTGACCTTCTATATAGAAATACCCTAGAAAAGCTAAGGTAGCATACTGCAATATGATCAAATTAGATTTAGGCCCTCCTAGTAGGGATGGAGATATCTATAATCTTTAGGTCACTAGCTTGAGGTTGGTGGAGAGAACAAAAAAGGATAAGAAAGATAAAGATGAACTAAATAAATCCATAGAGCTCCTATCTAATTGTCTTAGAACTCTAAAGGATCCTTCACCTCAACCTTTGAGTCAGGCTAGTCTTGCCTTTGATCCTAATTTTGGTTGTTGGGAAGGCTATGATGAGCAGGATCTAAAAAGATAGTTATTTACGGGAAGGTTGTCCAAAGCTAGGTTCTTAATATCAAAGAGAAGGGGCCTCCTATGATTGATAAATTATGGAAAGTGTATGATGAATTTATGGCATTAAGGAATTCAATCAAATTTGAATTGATCATTTGCAAGCAGGAGGAAACACATTAGCTATAGATTGATCACGAGCTTACTTATATCATTTCCATGGGCATGGAAAAGGATATTGTTGAGAACATCATTCCATGAAAAAAAGATAATTAGGCTCTCATGTGGAAAACAAGTATAGCTTGGAAGCTTGAATTCACAAAATCAAACTTATTAGAGCAGAACAAATTATTGAAGGAGTGCAATTTCTTAAACAATAATTTTATCAAGAATTTTACTGATTTTGGATGCCCACTAATGAAAGGAGATAAGTAAGTACCTACCACACTTGAAGAGTTGAAGGATTCCTTCTTCAAAGTAGTTGATACCTATTCAGGGGAATAATCATTTGATAAAGAGATGCTAAAGAAATTGGTCAAGATTGATTCAACATTATCATGGCACAAATACTCCCCTGCACTCATTACATGTAAAATGGAGCCGATTCTAATTTCCAAAGCTACTTGGTAGTTGAGAATGAGAAATTTAACTATCCCACAACATAAAAAAATTCTTGACATTGTGATAGCCCTGAAAGATTACCAAGTATGTGTGGAAACTGCTCAACAAAATTTGTCTAAAGAAGAAGCGCCCGCCTCTTCACATACCTAGCTAGCTCAACATTAGAAAATTTTAAGAACTTATCTTGTTTTATCTTTAGACATGTTCTGAACTTGATTATTTTAATTCTTTCAAGAATCAATTATTTTTAGTTATTTTCACATTTTTTATGGCAGTATGCAACTATAATTTTATACCACATCTGTCACTTTTTGTGAGGCATCTAAAGCCTCCCACATCACAATCATTCCCTACAATGCATCTATCTACTTTCTACATCACAATTATTTATGTGATGCATCTTTTGGAAACAATGATGCATTTTTCTAATTGAAAAGGTATAATTTTAAAAAAAATTATTTTCTTAATGCAAGTTTATTTAGATAGATTACAATTTTTAGGTTACTAATATATATTGGTAGATTTGTAGCAACAATTTGGAAAATATTTACTTTGAAACTACTAATCTCATTTTTTGTAGCTCAATTGATGAAGATATTATTGAAATTATTGATTAGTTTGATACAGGTTCACTTACCAAAGACTAAAATTGAAATTGTGTCTTTGATTTCTAGAGTAAATAGTTTTTTGTTTGGGTTTAAAAAGAACAATTGTTTTATGTGTCTGGTAGACTAGTTATACATATTCTCTTCCCTCGCGCCTTGTAAAACCTTGGGAATTATAAATATCATTGGTTTTCCATCTATTGTTTACCTGAGGTGTGATGTTCTATGTATGCTCTCCCCTCACAACCTCTAAGAACAATCTTGGATATCAAAAGCAATACCAAAAGTGTTTATTTCAAGTAGACAGACTTGCTTGGGGACCTCATCCCCCCAATTTTTGATCTCAAGAATTTTTTTGGTGAGTTAGATAAAGAGGGGAGAGCAAAATATGTGCCTCAAGGAAAGCTAGAATCATTTGAGTTAAGCCTCATGATCCTCGATCCATCAAGACACATATACATGAGGAGATCAAATGAGACCCCTCCAATATCAGGAACTATTAGATGAGTTTTTTATTCACAGTAGACTCCTACTAAACACCTTTTTAATTATAATCCTAGGATCCATTGACTTGTAGAATGTTTGTAGTGTATTGTATAGTACCATGTGTGAAGCTACTCACCATGTACTCCCTTAAGTAGAGATAGAAATATTTGGGTTGGCTATTTACAGCCTCTTAGGGAGAGAAAGAAGGTGAGCCTATTATTGTATTGGGCCTATGTCACTAGACATCTAGTTATCTGCTTCTGCAAGAAAAGGTGTTTTTATCTAATATTACAAAGTATTATCACTTCGATGTAGTGAGCCTATATTTAAGTTTACACACCTAATCTGATTAATTAAGTTGTGCTTGTCTTCAACTATAATAATTCTATGGTTTACCATTGACACCATTGACCTTTGGGCTTTAAGCCTTGTTTACCAAGAGTCAAAGTAGTTATTTTTGTCTTATGAGTGTTTATGAGTGTATTTTATCCAAATCTAAAAACATCAAACATAAAAAATAACTTAGAAACACTTGAGTTTAGGAAAAAAGGTAGTGTTACACATATGTTAGCTTATGCACCACATTTGTATTCTAAAACGAATTTGTAGCTCATCAGAGTGACACATCTATTCACTTTTACACCACATCTATTTTTTGTACCACATTTATGTTCTACACCGCAACTATCATCTTTCTATAATGCAACTATTAAAAAAAAACTAGAAAAACTAGAGCACCACAACTGTCTAGATCTATACAGCATATGTTACCATCAAGTAATTTTCCAATTTTGTAACGCAATTATTTTTGATAATATAGGTTTCATTTACAAGGTGCAATACCCTTAACACGAAGAGCCAAAGGGCTAGATTTCATCAAATCAAAATAACAAAAATTATCCAGTTATAGCATATAGACTAGACACAAAGACAACAAAATGAAAAAAAATAACAACCAACCAAAATATAAATAGAAACCCCCCATCACCTAGAAATAACCT
Source organism: Sequoiadendron giganteum (assembly GCA_007115665.2). Taxonomy (NCBI): domain Eukaryota; kingdom Viridiplantae; phylum Streptophyta; class Pinopsida; order Cupressales; family Cupressaceae; genus Sequoiadendron; species Sequoiadendron giganteum. Next base: position 438,372,987 of record CM021102.1, on the reverse strand, counting down.
CCCATTCCTCCATGAGGAATTTCAACACATCTTCACTAGTTAGAATATTGTTGGGGTAAGAATCAACCATCTTGTTAACTTCATCCTTCAATAATGTCGATAGAGTGGTAGTTGAGTGATTAATTACCTTGATGGTGAATCGGGCCAGTCCATTAAGCTTTCTTTCCAGGTGCAAACACAATCAAGTAGACCACCAAAGTCTTCTTCCTTTGAAACATCTGACCTATTCGTCTCTCTGCCAAAGCATGATGATTTTAGGAGTCTGGTGTGGACTCCTCCACAATCATTTGATTCATCTCTAGAAAGTGACTAGGTCCTTACATGTACTCCTACATTTCCTCAACTGTGTCATGCATGTTGTCCTCTTGACCATTTCCCTACTCTAAGCTACTAGATATGTCATCCACCAAGACCTTTGACTTATGTTTATCTAGCCTATTTGACCTCTAAACACTAGCTTGTTCCACCCTCATGTAAATTCTCATGCCCACCATAGTTTCATCCTCAAAATATTTGGAATTAGAGTCATCCTCATCATTTTCCATGGGCGGTTCCTCAACATAGAATTTTATGCCCCTTTTCCCCTTCTTTTGATCAACTTTGGTTTTGGTATGCATTTTTCCCCTTGTTAGTAGGGGTGTTTTTTAATTCACAGAGCCCAACAGTGACCTTGGTTTGATCCAACCCAACACTACCCTTCTTATATTTAGTAGGAGGCTTAGGTTTAGTATCAATAGGAGGTTGGTTGGTAGTGGGAGGGAGATTCCTCTTAGAGCCCACAAAAATGACTAGGGAGGGTTTTGAAGGGGAAGGATCAAAAGCCTCGGGTTCCTCAACTTTGATGGAAGATATGGATTTTAGAGGGAAAAGGGGAGGGTGAAAATGGTAAAGAAGGATAAGACCTTGGTGGAGAGGTAATGGAGGGGTTTTATCATGATTCTTAGTGGCGAGTTCCATGGTTTCCTTGAAAAATATTTATGTAGTGTAGAAAAATGTATCCTTGACATTTTCACTCATTTGGGCCTGTTCTTGTGGTTTTTGACCTAGTTTTGCCTAGATTTAATGTTGTAATGTGGCTAATACATTCACATTAGGTCTCGGACCCTTGCAAATCAATAAGAATTCTAGGATGTCTTGTAAAAGTGTTGTGAAGTGTTATAACCCACTTTCACACTTTTCTAGGACCCTTTCATTATAGTTCACTTAAACAACCTCTTTTCATCCCTTTCCAAGCCTTATTTCAAAGTGTTGTAAAAATTTGTAACAAACTCTCACACTTTCCTAGGATTTTCATCAATAAATTGACCCTTTCTTATGATAAAATGACCCCTTAATGCACTTATAGGTCCTACTTAAGTGTTTTTTGGAAGAAAATATCATTAAGCATCATTAACTACATTTTAATTCCCGAAATCCACTTAAAATTTCCCAAGTGGACTAAGTCACCACCTTGGGCGACTTAGTCCCATTTGGCATAAAAATCAAAATTAACTCAAAATTCTGGTGGGATATTATCTTCTAAACCCTAAGGTCAGCCTATGATGTGTTATTTTTGGGAAATTAGGGCACAACGTGTATAAATAAAGGGTTTCCCCTCATTTTCACTCTAACTATTCCATTCCATTTATGTAATCAATCACTCATCTTTCATTTTCCTCAAGCAAGTTGGGTTTGATCATTCTAAGTCACCAAGACATCTTTCTGAAGCATTCAAGGGAAGATTCTTCAACAATCATTGCAGCAACTCAACATCTATCATCAAGGAAAGTTTTTGATTCCATTGTTTCATGCTTCATTTCATTATCTCTTCATTTTGGTTTAATTATCTAAAAGGGGTTTGACCAAGGCAAACCCCCAATGCCTCAACAATCAACATTTCTCTCTTTCTTTCTTTGTGTGTTTGCAGATTTAGCTACTTTGAGGGTTTAGAAATAATTGAAGAATAGGTTGAAGAATTGATGAGGGCATATCCTTATTTATTAGGTCAAGGTCTACACAAATAGACACCTACAGGTCGAATTCTACAGTTCCAAATCTGGGAAATTACCAAGAGAAAAAGTGCAGGTTGAGAGCTATAGGTTCCTCTTTTGAATATTTTGAAAAGTGAATGTGGAAACTTCCTCCAATTGTGCTGACTTAGTCCTATTGTACAGGTTTTGTAGAGATTTATATGGATCCAGATACCCATTTGGCTGAAACAAGCCCTAGAGCAATTTTTTAGAATCACCCCGAAAAAGGACTAAGTCACCTAGTTTGGCACAAGTGTCCCGCCAGGTTTAAAAATCTGTATTTCCAAAATTTCAGAGTTACTTCAAGTCTACAACATACTTTCAGGTGCACACCTTTTATTTCACGGTCTTCTATTTAGTTTTGCTTGTATTTTGTAGGTCATGTGTGCATATCACAATGTGTTTTCAAACATAGTTCATTTTCTAGGTTTTGCATTAGTATTTAGTCTCTTTGATCAATTTACACCATTTAGATCATTAAATTTAGACATAATTACATTATTCTTGAATGTGAACATTTTAATTTTGCTATCCCTCTCTCCTTTTAGGTGAAAAACCATAGAAGTGTTAGAGAACCCTAGGCGATACCAAAATATTTGTTACACTTTCAAGGGAAGAAAGTAGAAAAATAAGAAACTAATAAGAATCCCATGGAAAAGATGATTCAGTAGTGACAAATTATAGAAATAAAAACTTTAAAATGACCTTCTAAGGTGATATATTTCATTATAGTAAGGCACACCTGATCCCACGATGCAGGAAGTTTACTTTGGTCAAAACCCACATGGATTTTAGTGGGCCATTCATTCTCCTTGAAGAAGGTCTACAAACTATCCATGTCTTGCACCTTCAACGTGTTCTTAAGCTTATGTCAAGAAGAATAATGCCTCATGTCTTTGGTGATAACATCTTCATTAATCTCAAAATAAATACCTCCCATAGTAACCCTTCTATCACACCAACTATTAGCAAACTGAGCTGAGATTTTCTCATCATTTCCTTTTAAACACTCCATTAGGGAGGCTATACCACCTTCCACGCAAATGTTCCAAACCAAAGCATTCTATAAAAGTTTCTTGTAGAAGCCTTGCTCAGTTCTCACATGGTCACCAGACATGTTCAAGCATAGACATGAGTGAATGGTAACAAAGGTAAAATTATAAGATTTTTTTTCAAATTGCAGAAAGCTAGTGTAAGCAGAAATCTTATCAAAGGAATAAACATCGTAAAAATATGTATATCTTTCCTAATTAAGGTGATGAGATCTTCCCATGTACAATTAGGCATTTCTAAGGGACTTAGGGTAGCAGAGAAATTATAATCAATGATGAAGTACTTCGAGGTAGAATGAAAACCCATCATGAAATTTGAAGCAATAATTATTGGGCCATAATTAAACAAAGGTTTGAGAGAGTTAACAAATATTTTAGTTGCCCACACATTTGAAATAAATAATAAACTCTTAATATTGGGAGAAGCCTTGTACAAATGACAAGAAAGAACATTAATCAGGTGGGGATTCTAGCTAGGAAAGCAATACAACTCAGATCACATCCCAATCACCCAAACATACTTTTCCATCTCATCATACACTCTCCACATCATACCAAACACGAGGGTGAAAAGATAGTTTTCCCAACCCGTGATAGAGGTATTATTCTACATAAAAAATGGTTAAGTTTCTTTTACTCCTCAAGGATAAATCGTTGAACATTCAAGGGGAGGCTTTCCATATTCCTCCAACATTTTGAAGATTCCTAGGTAGATCCCAAATTGGCCAAAGAGTTGATAGCATTATTGCCTTCTCAGAAGGTGTGAGTTAGATTAATTCTTTCAAATTTTCTGAATAAGAATTGTTATCAATCACAATATACCTAATATTCCAACCCTAACAATAATTTTTATTGATGGAATCAATCATAGATTTGGAGTCTCCCTCAATATGTAGATTCTTTATAGTTAGATTAACAATAAATTTGACTCAACTCAAAAGAAATCATTTGTATATTGTCATAGAGGTTTGAATCCAAATACCACTAGCAAAACCAACAACCATTTTTCCATTATAATCTCTAATGATGCCCTTGATGCTAGCCAGTCTAGGATTTCCTTTCATAGCACCATCAAAATTAATTTTGTGTCACCCGTCAAGAGGGGGGTTCCAAATGGTGTTTATCCTAGCCAAGGCTTTTGAGTTGTCAAAGAAGTTGAGATCCAATGTCTTGTTCTAGGAGTTATCCATAGTGATTTCCAAGGTAGAGGGAGGTTTTTCTGGAGGTTTCCAAATATACAATGATATACTCTCAATAATTAGTCTAAAGAAAATAATAAAGACCTCCTTTGGGCTTTCTTCCACATTTCAGAATATCCTCTTATTTATTTCCTTTCATAAGCACTAGAAAACAATGGGGGGTCTTGTCACATAATTTATTTGGGTATAGGTGGTAATAGGGACAAAACCACTTATCCAAAAAGCTCTTAAGATCACCATTCATGGTCCAATAGATACACAACTTTTGAAAGGTAGACTCCCAAACTTCAACAACAAATAGATAGTGGAGTAATAGGTGAGGAACAAACTCTTCATCATTTTTGCATAGCATACATCTATTAAGGATTTGAAATCCCCTTTTTCTTAAGTTATTATATGTGAGGATCCTATTATGACTCACCATCGACAAAAAGAAAATTATTTTTGGCATAAGTTGCATGTTTCAAACACTATTCTGAGTTCCTTGCAGAGATAACAAACTGTAAGAAAACTTTACTGGGAGATTACCCTTGCTTTCCCTTGTCCAATAGAATTCATACTTCTAAGAAAAAATGGGTATTTTGGTTAGAGAGAGTGTCTTGAAGAGTCTTAGCAAGATTCCTTAACTCCAGGGAGTGAGGGAAGAAAATCTGTAACATCTTTCACTTCATGGAACCATGTTTTCCACTCAAGTATTCTATCACATTTTTACTAAATACGACAAAGGTAGGGGCCATCAAATTCCTAAATTCAAATTGATTGATAGGTATTTCAAGCAGTTAGGGGTCCTCCTAGAACTTAATTTTTCTACCATTAATTATTTTCCATCTCATCCCAGAGTGCGTTAGCCTTTTGACCCTACAAAAATTGTTTCAAATTAAAGAACCACATGGATGGTCATCCAAGAGACATCTAATCAGAGGGTTGTTATTCAGATACTTCACATCCATCAACTTGCACCAATCCTTCATATTCCTCAGCAAATCCCAACCAACCACTAGATTAGGGAGATAGACAGTATCCCAACTTATCAAAGCCAACTTCTTCTTTTCCTTTGTACCAAACCAAAGAAAATTCTATTGTATTCTTTCAAATTTCTCTGCAGTATATCTAGGAATTTTAAAAATGGATAGAAAGTACATAGAGATCCCTTGAAGAGTAGAAGTTAGGAGCTACAATTTACCAACATGGCTCAAGATGGAGTCTTTCCATCTAGCCAATTTCCTTTGCATTTTTTTCAATATTGAGTTCCAAGGTACACATAAGGAAGGGAAGCACACAAAAGGCCAAGGTACACAAAAGGAAAGGAAGCACTCTTACAACCTAGAACAACTATCACTCTATCTTGAAGAGTTTGAGGGCTATTGAAGAAGTAGATCATGCTCTTATTTTAGTTTATGCATTGACCAAAGCTAGAGGCATAATTATTTAGACAATTATTCCATTTCTTAGCTTTCACCATTGAATATTTCCCAAAGAGGATGGTTTCATCCACAATTTATTGAATAGCTAAAGGTTCAAGGGAAGTTTTAGGTTTGACTCCTTTAATAGTACCATTCATTAACATTCTTGAGATATTATAGCTTAAGACATCAATAACCATAATAAAGAGATAAGGAGAAAGGGGATCTCCCTATCTTATCCTTTTCCTAACATTGAAGAAGCCATGTGGGACCCCATTAAATAGAATAGAATACTTGACCATAGATATACATTGAGAAATGAGATTAACATTAGTCTAATTGAAGCCAAATCTAGCTAACACTTTGAGAAGAAAAATCTATAGAAATTTTTTATATGCTTTAACAATATCAAGTTTGAAAACCATACTAGAATTGTTACATCTATCCATAGAGGGGGGGATTTCATGTGTGGAAATGGCAACATCCATAATGTGGCGACTTGGGACAAATCCTTTTTGGTAGGGACTAATCATTTTTTCAAGAAAAGGTTTTAGGCAGTTGACAAGGATATTAAAGAAGATCTTATATATGTTGTTACACAAGATAATGGGCCAAAATTCAACCATGGTCTAGGGGTCTTCATTTTTGGGAAAAAGGGCCAAAAAGGTATGGTTTGGTTGTTTTAGAAGTTTTCCCAACTTGAAAAAGTCTTTGGAAGCAAGGAATATATCAATCTCCTAGTACTCCTAAAAGAAGTCTAGAGGAAAACCATCTGGTCCAGGGATCTTGAAGGCTCCCATGTTGAAAAATGCTAGCCTGAATTCCTTAGGAGTGATAGCCTTGAGAATAGTAGCATTATCCAAGTTGGTTAAGGTAGGGGGAATGTAGTTCAGTAATTGTTCATCAAAAGCAGAGTTAGGAACAACAGTAGGCTTAGAAAAGGCTTGTTGAAAAAATCTAGAGGCCAATTGACCAATCTAAGAATGAGTAGTGATTTCTAGCCCCAAATTATCCTTCAACTTCTTTATTTGAATCATTTTCATGTGTCTAATAGTAGACATGTGGAAGAAGGAAGATTTGTGGTCCCCTTCTTTTAAAAATTTAATTTTGGACTTTTGTTTCTAGAATATTTCTTCTTTTTTCAAAATTTTATCCCATTTATTATGGTAACCCTTCTCCTCATGGTAGGTATGTTCATTAACATCCCCATTTTCCATTCTAGTTTGGTTTTCTTTAATTTTAAATGTGAGATCTATTTTGTGGCAGAAGACATCCCCAAAAACCCACTTGTTCCAATCTTTCACCATATCTTTGATGTACATAAGTTTTTGAAAAACTCTAAACATGGGAGATCCATGAATAGGGACATTCCACCAACTAGAAATTTTATTTTTAAAGTTTGGATGAGAACTCCACATTATCTCATAATGAAAGCGGAAGGGTACGACATCAAAATTTTCATTCAAGATGAGAAGGAGAGGGTTGTGATTAGAAATAGTCTAGGGGAGAGCCTCCAAACTGGAGCTAAGGAGAGCAACCTAGTTAGGGGAGAACATGAACTGATCAATCCTAACCTGTATAAGGTTATCTCCCAGTCTCATGTTGTTCCAAGTATAGTTTTGACCCTATAAATCTATATCCACAAGCCTAGTAGTACTTAAAATATTTTCCAATTCTTCCATACTATCAGAATAATCCATAAGGGTATGTGCAGGATCATGATGGGCCAAAAAGTGGTGATATGTAAGTGATATGATGGCCCATGTGGCTGATGTCTTTGTTTTTACCCAAAATTGATGAAATGAAAAGGGTTTTTAGAGGAGATTCTTAGCTTTCCACCAATATAAATTATTCTTTACTTCGGATTTAATAAATAATTATTATTCATTTTCTATTAAAATTACGAATAAAGTCCTGATTGATAGGTTGATTGAAAAAAATCTATAACTTTAAAACGGTATCACATTTTTTGAATACAAAACATGTGTCACATTATATGCTTTGCATACTATAGGATTAAAAAAAAAAAAAATTGAATTTCATGAATTTTTGACCAAGTTAAGGTGGTTAGACAGATGAGCTTTTATATTTTTTAAAAGTTGTAATAAAAAAAATCATAATTAATTATTGACTTGGAAAAAAATTATAAAAAAATATGCATCACATAGGGACATGAGTCCTCTACTTATATCTAAAATCTTATAAAAAATATTATCATTTTATTGTTGTTAGGGTGGTCAGACAGACACCTACTTCTTATTTTTACCCTAAAATTTAAGTACTACTGCATTGAAATTTCAAATTTTCACCAAATAGATTTAAAAAAATAAAATAAAGGTGTAGTAGTTTAGAAACTAAATTCACTTTTCTTCAGGTTCTATTTTTACATTTTTTTAAAATAATATATATAACTTATTCAAATTTTTACGTCAAGTTGTCTAACTCTGATTTTTTAACTTTTTATTGCCACTTAAGGGCCTATTTTTTCCATGATGATCCTGCACATACCCATAAGACCCCCACATTTTTGGAAGGGTATAAAGGAGAGGTGAAGTCCCCTATAAGAAACTATATGGCCTCTTTATTATTCTAAATCCTGTCAATAATTTGAAGCCATAAAAATTTCCTAAAATTCCTCATATTAGGGGCATAAATATTGATTACAATCTAGGTAGACCTAGAATGGGTGAAATAAACACCTAAGATATTCATTATTTTAAATATTTCATATCCACTTAGTCTATTTGGATTCCACATAATAGAAAGGCCTCCTAAGGCCCCATCAACATTACTAAAAGAAAAGTGAGCATCAGGCCAAATATTTTTAGCAATGAGTTCAAATTTTGTTTTTTTAATTTTTACTTCTTGTAGTAACTATATCTCAACCTTGTGCTCCCAAACATAGTTTTTATAGGGCTAGATATTTATGAGGGTTGTTGAGCCCTCTTATATTCCAGGAAATAACATTCATTTTGACATCTTGTTTGAGGATGCTTCCAATGTACTATGTTTTCTAAAAGCTATCTCCTTGAACATTTCTCTGTTTCTGGTTTGTCTCTCATTGGGTTTGCCAAGTTTGGTTTCAACACCAACATCAACCTTCCTTTTTTAACCCTTTTTATTTGAATTTATCGATCCATCCTCATCATTGGTTTGACTATTATTCTGAGATTTGATAAATGTGTTTTTCAATAGAGTTTTAAAGGATTCTTTGTTCATGACCACTTTAGGTATTTCTCCCTCTTCAAGATCTTTTGTCAGCTCCTGGGTAAATAGGAGATTTGGTAAATCTGAGGTAGTATTTTCAACCTCCTTGCAAGTTGTGGTCATAGCAAAAACTTCAACACTACCTTTCAGGTGTCATTTAGTCATAGTCCATCTTCAAACCATATCAATGGTTGGGTGGAAGGAGAAAAAATTTCCCACTACAGAGTGCTCCATAGATGAAACTATTCTATCAATTGTGGAATCTAGGATAGAGATTTCAATACTAAAGAGAATTCACAATTTTAGGTTGAGAGTAAGTTTTAATAGTAGAAGGACTTTGGGAAAAGTTGAGTAAGACATCCTTCCAACCCTTGGACTCCAAAAAGATAGAAATCATAGGCACCACCGCATAATCCACAAAAGGGGGAGGGAACCCCAAGGAATGTGAGAGTGTAAGTAGATAAAGTAGAGCATGCCAGGAGGGGGAAATGGGGGGAGACCATGGGTTACCCCCAAGGAAGCATCGACCATGCACGCAGGAAGTTAAAAATAGTAGAGCAAGAAAGAAGAGTGGGTTCGAGGATCTATAACACATTTGTTATTGTTATGTAACGTAATTATTTCTTTATATACCACATCTAAGACATTCAGTACCACATTTGTATGTTTTCCTTATGAATATTTTTGTACCAAGAAATTAGAGTTTATTCTTGAGGATCTAGATTCCAAATTTTATTTACATAATGACCTAACATAGAAACCAAAGACTTATCCAAATTAGTCTTGCATTTTAAACATTTTCCCACCATTTCTTAGCTTAAATTTCATTTTTAGACTAAATTCACCGTCCAAAATTATGGACATTCATCATTACATTTTGAAACTAAGAAACAAATCATATTACTGGTCAACCCATAAGTTATCTTTTGAATGTCTTTATCTCATACTCTCACACTATCTCATCAACAAGTAGGACTTGCAACTCACGAGTCTAGTTAAGGTTTGACTTTTTATCAAACACAATCCAACTCAGTTATACTTTTTGAGGTTTATATATTTTATCTGATCACCTTGGTCCTTCATAATTTATCAATTATCCTTTCAAAATCAAAAATCATAGCATTTACAAACATCCTTCAAAAATCAAAAAAATCCTAAAAATATAGTTTAAATTCCATACTCATTTTTGTATCCTTTAAAATAAAAAATCCTAAAAATATAGCATAATTTCACACTTATCTTGCATCCATCAAAAATTAAAAAATCCCAAAAACATTAAAAATCCAAAAATTTCAAAAATCCCAAAGTCTTTTATGGTCATAACGAGATCACAAAGAAAAAGAAAATAAATGGATCCCACAAATGACCATGCCTTTAATCCCACTAGTGTCATGCACTTTGGGTCATCCTTTAATGAAAAACCAAAGGTACAACTTCAAATTGGTGCATCTTTTGATGAGGAGTTTACCTTGCATAATGTGGAACAAAATCTAACCCAAGGAAATTGATGATTCTTCACAAGATTCTCACATATTGCATATACTACAAGAACTTATATCTACTAATCCCAACAGATACTTTTTGTCACTTGCACAAAATGGAGCTAAACTTCCTATATATTTTGAAACTTCCACTATAATAGATAAAACATCAAATGTTGTATCTCTAGGACAAGGTGAAGTTAATGTGACATCTTCATCACACAGCACCACCTCAGAGCGGTTGAATACAAGAATGTCATTTGGACATACCTCCCATAATAAAAAAATTGCAAACATGCCTCCCACACCTACATTCAACACACAATTCATTACACAACAACCAACCAATAAAATCATCCCATAACACCACAAATCAAAATCCACCCTAAAACTCTCAAAGGATAAACCCTTCATTTTAAGGGTTGTAGGTAAACATGACCTTTACTTCACAAAAACATAACACACCCCTGACTTGGAATTGAACATTCTTCGGATCCAACAAAAATTTAAACCAACCTCCACCACAACAATCTAACTCAAATACAACATTCACATCTAACTTCAACCAACCTCCACCACAAAAACCACCTAATCCAAATCCCAACATTCACATCTCACTTTTACCAAAACACCCAACCCATGCAACAAATTCACTTTAACATAATTAACCAAAACATGCATGGTTCCACTTCAATTGCACATCATCAAACACAAAATCATTCATAAACCCTTTATAGGTTCAAACATATTACCAAGAAACAAACATATCTCATGCAACACTGTCACTAATGGAGATATTAGCTCAACAACTACAAAGCTTGTAACAACAGATTTTAAATAAGCAGGTTACCATAAACAAAAAGACTTAATATGGGACTTATTTCCTTATCCTTTCTATAGGAGCATATACATGTCTCCTTTCCCCTCAAACTTTATTGAATGAAAATATGATAAATACAAGGGGAAGGGAGATCTTGTAGAACATGTGAAAGAGTTTCATACAACCTCATTAGATGTTGCTTATAATAACTCAGACCTAATGAAAAAATTTCCAAAAATTCTAAGGGGAAAAGCATTAGAATGGTTCACTCACTTACCTCCTAGCATCATGACCTAGAGTGAATTGGCTAATAAATTTGTACTGCACTTATACAACATCAAAAAATGGCATAAAAATAATAAACTTATGCAAAACTAAATAGAAGGAGGGAGATACATTCACTTCATTCTTACAGAGATGGATAAGCCTTGCTATAAAATTTCCTTTTCATATTCTAAAAAAGAAATTGGTACAAATCTTCAAGGAAAACCTCAATTCAGAAGTAATGTTTCATCTCTAAGTTATTGCTCAAACATATTTAAGGAGGTTATTAAGAAATGAATCTCTATTGAGAAATCCCACATTAGAAAAGGGTTGCTGAATTTTTTTAAGGAGAATAACCATCATTCGAGAAATTCAAATGATAAAAACAAATTATGGCCATCAAACAAGAATGTGAAGAATGATGTTGTAGTAAATGCAAAATTGGTGAATAAAGCTCGCCCTATTGTTAGACTTAAAGGAAGTTATACACCTAGAAATTACCAATCATAAAATCATGAGAAAACAACAAAAACTATTCAAAATAATACACAACTTGGTCCTCCAAGAACTAATCAACCAAGACAAAAATGAAAACCCTTAGGGGAATCCATTGAATTATTTTTAAAGAAGTTATTCTTCCAAAATATGGTCCAACTCCCTAAAATAAGACACTATGAACCATAACCATTCAAACCATATCGGTGGAATGATAATGACTTTTGTGAGTGTCATAGAGCCAAATGGCATAAAACCTCTTCATGCTTCAAACTTAAAAATACTATTCAAGACCTTAGAGAATAGGGAAACATATCATACCATCTTGATAATCCATAGGGATCTTCTAATTTCGATCATACCATCTTTAATGATCCTCTTCAAAATCATGTACTTGGAAAATCCTCCAGTTTAGGGAACACCAAGGACCAATCCAACTACATTGATATTTACTATGAATACATGGTGAACCACATCCACTATATGGATAATAAAATTTCTACCATTACCTTTCAGAACAATAATCTTGAGTGTGTGGTTACCAACTGCTAGTCCAAAGTGACTCTACAAGGGGTTCACTACAAGATCTCAACTGATGACTCAATACAACCTTTTGGATCATCTAGGAAAAACTCATGCTCAAATATCCATTCTTGAACTATTGCGTGCATCCCCTAAGCACAAGGCTATCTTAGATAAAGCTTTGTAGGATTCTTTGGTTCCCACAGACCTAAACATTAACCAATTTCAATCCATGGTAGGGTTTTTAGCTACCACACAACACATCACTTTCATAGAACATGATTTTACTTCATAGAATCCCCATTATAATGAATCCCTACATATGGAGGTATATATCAATAAGCAAAAAAACAAACGAGTTTTGATAGATGATGTCAGCCTTAACATTTGTATGCTAAAATTGGTCACTACTATGGGATTCTCTAGAGCATGTATAGATGTATAAAAAATGATCATTATAAGAGAATATGATGATGTGGAACCCCATTAACTAGAGTAGAATACTTGATTGTAGATATACATTCAGAAATTATATTATTAGTCTTATTGAAGCCAAATCTAGCTAACACTGTGAGAAGAAAACTCCATAGAACTTTTTCATATGCTTTGAAAATGTCAAGTTTGAAATCCATACTAGAACTATTACATCTATCCATAGAGTGAAGGTTTTCATCTGTGGAAATGGCAATATCCATAATGTGGCAACCTGGGACAAATCCTTTTTGGTAGGGACTAATCATTTTTTCAAGAAAAGGTTTCAATCAATTGACAAGGATATTAGAGAAGATCTTATAAATGTTGTTAAACAAGCTAATGGGCCTAAATTCAACCATGGTCTGGGGGTCTTAATTTTTGGGAATAAGGTCCAAAAAGGTATGGTTCGGTTGTTTTAAAAGTTTTCTCGGCTTGAAAAAGTCTTTGGCAACAAGGAATATATCTTCTCCCACAATATCCCAGTACTCCTAAAAGAAGACCGAAGGAAAACCATCTAGTCCATGGGTCTTGAAGCCTCCCATGTTGAAAAATTCCAACTGACTTCCTTAGGAATGATAGCCTTGAGAATAGTAGAATTATCCACATTGGCTAAGGTAGGGGGAATGTAGTCTAGTAATTGGTCATCAAAAGAAAAGTTAGGAACAATAGTAGGATTAGAAAAGGCTTGTTGAAAAAATAATGAGGCCAATTGACCAGTCTAAGCACGAGTAGCAATTTCCACCCCTAAATAATCCTTCAACTTCTTTATTTTATTCCCTTTCATGTGTTTGAGAGTAGAGATGTGGAAGAAGAAAGAGTTTTGGTCCCCTTCTTTCAACAATTGAATTTTAGACTTTTATTTCTAGAATATTGTTTCTTTTACAAAATTTTATCCCATTTAGTATGGTAACCATTCTCCTAATGCTAGGTATGTTCAATAACATCCCCATTTTCCATTCTAGTTTGGGATTCTTTAATTTTAAATGTGAGATCTCTTTTCTAGTGGAAAACATCCCAAAAAACCCACTTGTTCCAATATTTCACCATATCTTTGATGTACATAAGTTTTTGAAAAACTCTAAAAAATGGAAGAACCATGAATAGGGACATTCCACCAATTAGAAATTTTATTTTTAAAGTTTGGATGAGAGATTCACATTATCTCATAATGGAAGGGGAAGGGTCCGACAGTAGAATTTTCATTCAAGATGAGCAGGAGAGGATTGTGATTAGAAATATTCTTGGGGAGAGCCTCCAAACTAGAGCTAAGGAGAGCAACCCAGTTAGGGGAGAACAAGAACCGAACAATCCTAACCTGTATAAGGTTATCTCCTATTCTCATGTTGGTCCAAGTATAGTTTTGACCTTGTAAATCTATATCCACAAGCCTAGTAGTACTTGAAAGATCTGCCAAGTCTATCATACTATCAGAATAATCCATAAGGTCTCCACATTTTTTGGAGGGGTGTAGATGAGAGTTGAAGTCCCCTGCAAGAAACCATGTGGCCTCTTTATTATTCTGAATCTAGTCAATAATTTCAACCCATAGAATTTTTCTAGCATTCCTCATATTAGGGGCATAAATATTGATTAGAATCCAGGCAGACCTAGATTGGGTAAAATGAACCCCCAAGATATTCTTTGTTTGAAATTGTTCATATCCACTTAGTCTATCTAGATTCCATATAATACAAAGGCCTCCTAAGGCCCCATTAGCATCACCTAAAGAAAAGCGAGCATTAGGCCAAATATTTTTAGTAATGAGTTCAAATTTGGTTTTTTCATTTTTACTTCTTGTAGTAACTATATCTCAACCTTGTGCTCCCAAATATAGCTTTTTAGGGCTAGCTATTTATGAGGGTTGTTGGGCCCTCTTATATTTTGGGAAATGTTGATGGTGTTTTCTGCAAGGCAACAACTCAGACAGAATATTGGAATCATATCTCTCTTGAAAGGTAATTTTTTATCAACAAGCCTCAAGAGATAACCCCAAGGTCTCTAATGTCAAGTCTTGAAAATGAATAAATAGCTCAGATAATATGTGAAAATATTGGTAATCACAAGGGGCCTTACATGACAACTACTGGAGGTTTCAAACTCATCATATTTTTCAATATTTTGATGCTTTTAATCCTAAAACTACCCCAAATTCAAAAGAAATTGAAAAAGATAAGGGTTCAGAGAAAGAGATCCTATTCTAAACCGACTCTTAGATCAATCACAATAATGATGAATTTTGCAAATGGACAGATCCCCAATGAAACCAATTTATTTTTGATCAAGGGAAAACTTGCAACTACACATAAATGGTGCAACCTTCTAAGGAAATTGAAATATTCTCAGACTGTGAATATTCACCCACATGCACAACTACTGTCATAATGTAAGCAAGCATTCACAATTGAACTTAGCATAAAATGAGGCCTAGACTAACTTTACACAACAACTTGCAATCAACAAACTACCAAAATTATGGACTAGAAATCGATCAACATTCTTCACACTTCACCATTTTCATGAAAGAAAAGAAAGCTAATATTTAACATGCATTGATGACCTTTTAGAGAAGATTTGAAAATATAAAATAATAGAACCATGCAAGGTGGTACAACACAAGAAAGAACACTGGAAAACAATGTCTTTGCTTCTATTAAATCACCCCAAGTATGCAACAATTCAGTATTCTTACTGTTCCAACATTTTCTCTCAAAGAACTCACTCATATCTCAACTACAACTATTACAGTAATGTTTATCCCTTCTAACAGTATCTAACCCCATATAATAAATCTAAGGGCTCAATTTATAGCCAAGAATACCCAAGGCGACCAAAAAAGAGGGCCCATAGAGCCAGGTCAGCCAAGCATCTGAATTTACTATGTTTAGCTAGCCATGCAAGGCGGTTGGAAGATTCCATTGAATAAGACAAAAATACATTTTAGAAATTCGTCAGTGAGGTTTTTAGGTAATTTAATACCATCAGGTGCATCCTATTTCCAGAAGAAACCCAAAATTCGTAAGCCCCTACCTTTCTAACATGGATTCCAAAGTGGTGCCATGTTGGCTGGCGTCCTCTGTCTAGCTGGCATTCAATTTCTAAGTCATTTCTTTAAATTTCTCCAATATATCCTTTCCATCCACTAGATTTCACACTAGAATAAATTTAATTTTTATTTTGTGACCATTAAATTCCTCCAATTATTGTGGCATCACTTTACTCCATTCAATTTGCAACTCTTGGTATTTGTCCAGCTTGGAAATATAGATGGCCACATCTTCTAGGTGCTCTTTCGCTATTGGAGAATTATCTGAAGGGGCGTAAATCTCATGCCACCAAGCCTATATTCCATGAACATTCAAATTCTTTTGGCCAAATTTCCTTCTTCCAATCATTATCTCTAGGAAACTAACATTGCTACTATGAATCTCTTTCATTTCTCCCTCTAGTTTCATGATTTTCTTCAAGACTTTATTGAGTTCTTTCCTATAATTCCATACTTCAATCCACTCCCTCACTTTCCCAATCTCATCCTAGGAAAAGATATTCAATTTGGTCAACTGATCCTTAGGAATTTGCAAAATTTTCTTCAATTCCTCTATTGTAAGCTCATCAACCTTTCCACAGTCTGCAAAAAATTGTGAAGTGTTCCAGAAAATTAGAGGCACTGATGTGGACCTGGAGAATTTGTCCAATTACATCATCTCCTCTCTTTCTAACATCTTGAAACCATTCCTGAGTATTATGGACTTTGTTTTGAGAGGAGATAAGGGAGGCATACCATCACCAACAAGCATTTCCATATGCACCTCTTCTTCAATAACCCCTCTTTCAACAATTTTGGAAGACCTATGCTTAGGAGGGCTTCTCCGAACATATACTTGTGGTTTTTCTCCAGAGCTCTCCACTTCTAAAATCTTTGTCGAGGAAGGGGAATTAGTATCTATGTCATCTTTCTACACTTTGGATCCCTTTTTCCTTTTAGTGATAGGCCTTACCTTTCTTGTTGGTTGTGTATTCTTCCCCTCTTCATCTTTCTTTGTGTTAGGAGATGACTTCTCTCCTCGCTTTGATGGAGCCTAGCTCCTGGTTCTCCTCTTTATTGACACTAGATTATCCCCTTCCTACTCTTCATCAATATGGGGTGCCGATACACCACATTTTTCTCCTTCTGCCTCCCCCTTAGAGTGGGACTCCAAGTCTCCCATTAGTTCATATGTAAAATTTGTGCCATCAACTTCCAACTCTTGCATCCTTAGTTTCACCATTGCCTAGAGTAGTCCTTGACTGGTACAGTTATCCGATCAAGATACGTTGCTTCTTCCTCAAACCAACTTATTGATGGAAAAGGCCTGTTCCTATATGGTTCATATTCTTGTCACTGTAACAAGTCTACGTCATCATTGTGTACCTAATTGGGCACTTCTATTACTTTGTACATCCTTATCATTTTGAGGGGAATTCAAGAGAACCTCCTTCTAAGAACTTTGAGGTCATCCCTGCAGTTGGCCCAGTAGTCTTCTATGTGATCTCTATGCCTTAATTTTTTGTTAGCTATCTTCACAACTCTACCATATGGATCAAACCTACCTCTAGCTAAATAAGAGTATAACTCAAACTGTGTCAATTATTTCTTAGAATTTTGGGCACTTTGGAGGGAAGGGCATGATTCTAGAGTTCCAATTTTGAGTGGGAATTCTACCCTCAATCCCTTTTTCTTGATAATTTGTTGTATGATTTCTTCAAAGGCCACCATTTTCCTTGTGAGTTCCAACATCATAAGATTGTTGGTGGGATATCTGGGAAATGTAAGTGGAACAATAGGAGAACCTTTTACCCGAATGTCCGTGAACTTTAGGAAGTGAATGAACCATTGTCCATATTGTTTGATCAATTCCATAGCCTCAATGGATATTCTGACATGAAGGGCATCCTGCAACAATCTAGGAATGTACATAAAGAATGCATCATTTTCCCTTCGGTAGTTGGTGGTTTTATGTTGCAATTGAGGATACACATTCCAAATCTTGTCTTTTCCTAACGTTCCTTTGTAGCTGAGCCCTTTGTACTTGGTTTTTCTTGCCAACATGTATACCAAATAAGATGTCATGGTAAATCTATTTGTTTCCTAAACACTCCTCAACTAAACATCTAGCTTGTTGCTTATGATTCTCGCCTAATGGTAATGCTTGTTGGCCACAATTGGTGTAATGGGGTAAAACATCCATGTTTGGAAGATATGTGCCTCCTCGACACCCATTACCCTACCTAGGAGAGTTATGATATCATGGTACTCTATTTTGAAGTCACTTCTATGTAGCTGCTTTGGCAATTTGGAGAAGTGATATTTGGGCTTTTGAATCCATGCATTGTTCATCATCTCAAGGGCTCTATTTAGGTCCTTATCATAGAATTTGGTAGCCTCTCCAATGTATCCTTTCTCTGATCAGATGGTGATGTGAGGCAATGTTAAAGACCTCTACAATAGACTCCTCAGTTAGATTAGCCATTACCCTTCCTTGTGGCCCAACTATGATTCTTGTGTTGGAGTCATAGTATTTTTCACATTCAAGGACTAACTCTAGGCATAATTATGTTGGGAGAAACCCTGCTACTTGTGCCATACCAGTATGGGTGAGGACTTATTCCAATTGTGCAGGAGCATCACCATACATCCTCTTATGAAAATCATCGTAATCAACGTGCCCCATGTTTGTGTCTTCAATCTTGGCCCAAACAAAAGATGTCTTGGTTTCTGGCCAGGTGCCTTTGAAGTCATACTTCATCCTTTCTTGTCTTTTTCGGACCTCCTCTTGAACTAGAGAATCCTTTTTCTTGGCGGCCTTGTCGGGACTCAATTAAGCCTGCATCTATTAGAGAAGATCCATAATCACTCAAATGCAAATAAACTTGTAACATGCCCTTTATTTAATGAAATCCATAACTAGTAATATCATCAAGAAAATGCAAGAGGAAAGATTAAATTCATCTAATGACATGTAAATGAACCAAATATGAACATAAATGCTTAAATAAAATCAAACACATGCATGCACATCAATTACACTTAACTCGCAAAGAACCCAAGAAAGTTCGGATAATTCAAGCAAGCTCGAATTTTCAGACCAGACTAAGGTTCGGCTAATCCAAGCTAGCTTGGATTTTCCAAATTTTTCTAGTGTGTGCATATTACCCTTTAAATCACATGGCATTGGAAAGATTAAGTTTCAACAGTAAAAAAAAGCTAATTTCCATCATAAGATGCTAAAAATTTCCCTTCAAGACAATTTTTTTTAAAGTCTTAGCTTGTTTCAGGGATTAGGGAAAAGAATTTGCAAAGCTCGGGAATTTCAAGGGACCTCAGATTGGCCAAGTTGATCAGGATTTGGATAATCCGAGAAAGCTTGGAATTACCGAACAACGGGAGTGGCCTTTGGAATTTTGACGTGAGGTTTGAGGAAAATTTCAAAAAATCCAAGGGGGCTCGGATTCTTCAAGTGGATTAGAGCTCAGAAATTCTGAGCTACCTCAGAATTTTTGAGATTTGCTCGGGATTGCAAAATTCATTAAGTGTTGGCTTTTTTTCTCCTCGTCGAACAAAAAGGAATGGAGGTGGAATTATCCTTGTGTTTTTCATTTGTTTAATACTCTACACAATTCGAAAAACTATTTAATATTATTTCCATTTGAATCGAATGTACGAATATGGCATTACAAGACCTAAGGTCTACAAGTCATGGCTTTGAAACCAAGCATCATTTCATCATTTCAATACACATCGCAAGAAGATGCATGCAACAAGACACCCAAGGGTTTCTGCTGATCTTAATTCATCAAATGCATGAAAATTAAAACCTATTCTCGAATTCTCGAAAACTAATACTAGAACCAAGAACCTGACAATGGTGAAAATGTGGAACCATTCAAACTAAACCTGAAGGCTTCTATGAATGACCAAATACGAAAAACAAACCAAGAGAGCCTGAAATGGAATGAAATCATTCAAAAATTATCACTTTCATACCTTAAATGGATGCTCAATGGAGAGAGTGATGGAAAACTAGCAAGAATTTCTCCCAAAATCCCAAGAAGGACTCCCAAAAGCATGCAAATTGAAGGCAAAGGCTTGATTCGAGGGAAAGATGGAAGAAAAATTCTCTCACCTTGTCAGTAGTGAAACCTAGAAAGAGGAAATGGTCGACTAAACCGCTTTTTTTCACAAAAATAACTCATAAAGTCTACCATTAATGCCCGATAGTATGGTTAGAGGGGGGTCAGTGATTTGACAAGAGGCCGGATTTTGGGTAATCCAAGGTACCTTGGATTATCCAACTGGATTAGATTTTGGATAATTCGAGCTACCTCAAATTTTCTAAACTTTTTCCAGATAGCCAATTTCCCTCCGTTTTATGATTTCCAAGCACGTAGCTAATTTCAAGAGTGAAGGCATCATTGAAGTGTTGCAAAAGGCATCAAAATGCAAATTAAACATTGTGCACATGGGTGACCCAAGACCAACCCCTTAAGGGGATTAAGTCAATACCCTAAGGAAATAGACAAAGAAAGCAAAGAAAGAAAGAGGGTCCCCACCTCAATGAGGCGTGTGTGCAAAAATTGCACAACAAATGATGACTCCTACTGGGAAAATGCTCCAGAGCATTTCGATGATAAATTGGAATCAAGGACCCAGAATCCTAGTTCATTCCCATATTAAGCCACCTGACAAATGAAGCTTCAACATCGAGGGACAGGCAGATCCCTCCTATTCCAGAATCCTAGTGTGTGTATATGTATTCATTTCCTTCCCTTGGCTGCTACAAGAAACCAAGGTTAGCAAGGTCAAGCTATGTAAAATAATCTAACTTCAAAAGCATCTTGGATAGATCCTCATTTACAGCTAGGCATCCATAGCCTCGACGAGGTTATCACTTTGACCCTCTTGAATATACCTCTATTGCAATCCAGGCATCCATAGACTTGGTAGAGATAGTCACAGACTCCTGATAGGTTGAATTCACTTCTCTTGATATTCAATATTTCTCTTTTTCTTTCCTTTTGATTTTCTTTCTTTTCATTTCATTTCAACCCATGAATAATGAAGTTCACGCTCAGGGCTGAGAACCACAATAGGGTTGAGAACCACAATGGTGTTGAAGCAAAGTTAAGATATTTCACTTAACCAATCCTTCCACAAAACCCACAATAACTTCAAGTTTCTTAAGATGTGTTCATAAAATGTAAGATTCAGGCACATTCTAGAACTACTCAATCCAAGGACCTATCCACTTTAACATTAAACACATGTGGCATTAAATAGGGATTTCCACCGTACTTCCTTGGAAGGATTATTAGAGTTTGTAAAATAAATACTTGGAACAATCCCAAGAAGCATAGTGATCATTGTGCAAGTGCAACAAACCCAGAAGAGAACAGGGAGACCCAAAAGACCAAAACAAAAGCTAAAACAAACCCAAACTGGAAGTGAAAAGCAAACAAAGTAAAACAAAGGAAAGAACACCAACACCTAAACTAACTATTTACAGAGGGAGGGAGTTGCAGGAAGCTCAAGATAGGAAGTAATGCTTCGAATATTTGCCATTGACAGGTAACGAGACATCCTCCACAATGAGATTTTTCAGGCAGAAAGTATTATCTCCCAGTATTTCAGAGATTTTAAAGGGGTCGAGCCAAAGTTTATCAAAAAATTTATGTTCCCCCTTCTTATCATGCGCTTTGTCCCAGTACAGGACCAGATCAGAAATTATGAAAGCCTTAACTTTGGATTTTTGGTCAAACCACCTTTTGACAATGCCTTGATGTTTAGCAAAGTTTTCTAATTTTTCATCTCTTTTCTCTTCAAGGTGTAAGAGTTCAGTCAAATGAGCATCACACCTATCCCCTTCATCATAATACTCATAAATGAACTGCAAGGTGGGGATTTTCAATTGAATGGGAAATAATGGTTCAAGACCATACACAAGGTGATAAGGGGAGGATCCTATGGAGGCCTTTTGTATGGTATGATCTCTACCCAAAGAGAAAATCTAAGCTGGGTATGCCAATCTTTAGGATTTCTCTCTTACAGTTTGCAGATGACAATCAAAAGGTTTTTGTTTGTCGATTCAACCAAACTATTTCCCCGGGGGTAGTAGTTAGAAGAAAATTTAATAATGATTCCATCATCAAAATCCCACCCAAAAAACTTTAATGAAGCAAATGTAGGACCATTGTCACAAACCAAAGCAATAGGACAACCAAAACGATTAATAATACCTGATTCAAGAAAATTGATTATCACCTTAGATGTGTATTGTTTACATGCAAGAGCTTCATTCCACCTAGTAAAGTAAGCAATTATAGTAAGAATATATCTATGGCCTACAGGGGAAGGTGGGTTGATTGGACCAATGAAATCCAATACCCATTACGCAAATGGTCTTACCTCAGTCACTGTTTGAAGTGGAAGTGTTGCATACATTTCTCTACTTACTACAGTTTGACACACATGACAGGATCTTACATGTTTGTGTGTGTCCTTAAACAAATTTAGCTAGTAGTAACCTACCCTTAGGATCTGATTTGCAATGGATGGTGTGGAGCCATGACATGTGCCAAACTTGTTGTGGAATTCAGTCATCAACCTTTCAGCTTCCTCTTTTCCAAGACAGTGTAGGTACACCCCCTCATGATTCTTCTTGTATAGAACAACTCCTTTCAACATGAAACCATCACTTTTCAAATGCAGGGATCTCTATTGTATTGTTTTGAGATGATTGGGGCATTGCTGATTCAGGATATAGTAAATAATGCCATCATACCAACCACCCGGAGAAACATCCTAAAGGTGATAGTGTTGGGCTGTAAGATCGGGGCCCATTTCATCCATTTTCTTACATAATCCTTGCCCTCTCACCTATTTCATGGGTTGTATCTGAATTTCATACTCTTGCATCATTGTGACCCATTTTGCACTCCATTCCCTGAGTTCATTTTGCATTATTAAAATCTTAACTGTAGGGTCTGGTACTATTGCGTAAACTTTGTTTCTCTGGATATAGTGTCTGAACTTCTTCACAAACCTGAGCAAGGCATATGTTTGTTTTTCTACACTTGGATATTCTAATTCAGCATCTTTCAGTGGAGCACTCATGAATGCTATGGGATGCTCACTTCCTTGATCAGATTTCTAAGTTAACATACCAACACAAGAATGATCGGATGCAAATGAGTATATGTAAAAAGGCTTGGAATAATCAGGACTTATGAATACTGGGGCTTCAACTATGGCCCTTTTGATTTTTGCAAAAACCTCTTTTGCTTTAGTACTCCATTCGACTTTCACATCTTGCTTTAACATGGCATTCAAAGGTTTGACTATTTTTGTGAAGCCAATGATGAACTTCCTAACAAAGTTGATCTTTCCAAAGAAAGACTTCATCTCCTTCTTACTAGCTAGAGGTTGAATTCTTAATAGGGCTTCAATTCATTCTGGATCAATGGATATACCTTTCTTTGAGATTATGTGTCCTAACAACTTCCCTTTTGTCACTCCAAAGATGCATTTCTTAGGGTTGAGTGAGATACCAAACTCTTGACATTTTTGGAATACTTTGCACAAGTCTGAAATATGATCTCCATGTTTCTTTGAAAAAATAGTCAAATCATCCATGTAGATAATGATACACTTACCAATGATATCCTTAAAGGCTATATCCATGGCCCTCTTGAAGGTTGCCCCTACATTAAACAGCCCAAAAGGCATCCTTCTATAGGAAAAATTACCCCATTTTGTGGTAAAAGCAGTCTTATGCCTATCCTCATACTGCATCATGACTTGATTGTATCCAGAGAATCTATCTAAGAAAGACATCATTTGGGATCCATTGATGATCTGCAATACTTCATCCAATGATGGGATAGGATAATTGTCCTTGTCCGATGCACGATTGAGATTTCTGAAATAAACACAAAGCTGCATTTCCCCATTCTTCTTTCTTACTAGAACCAAATTGGCCACCCAGGTTGAGTGCCTAACTAGAAATATGATACGAGCAGATAGTAACTTTTTCAATTCCTTTTGAATGATAGGTTCTAGCAAAGCATTGATGGGTTTTCCTTTGTCTAAAAGGTTTGGCCCCTTGCTAGAGAGGGATGGTGTGTGTGATGATTGAAGTGTCATATGTCTTTAGATATTCATAACTCCATGCTATCACATCCAGATACAAGTGTAATACATCAATGATTCATCCCTTTTCCTCAGGAGTGCATAATTTTCCTATAAAGACATTCTTGATATTGTTTGGAGTCCCTATATTGTATATATCACACAGACTTCTAATGGACTCCTTCTTGGCTTGTTGTTCCTGATCTTTGACCCTATCCAAGTCAAATATTCTCTCCAGCTGCACCATTCCTCTTGGAATGGTGTTGGTCTTCATATTGATGACCCCTTCTAGGTCCATCTCTTCTTCTTGAGGCTCTGTTTTATGAATTATCTGAGAGGTGAACACATCAGAACTTGTGAAAAAATCTAGAATATGCTTGTCATCTTCGAACACTTGAAAATTAGTTACATTGTTGGGCACTGGCGGTACTAGGTGAGCTCCATAGTAAACTTATTTAATCCTAAAAGTGATAAAGGTTGCAATGTAATAGCTTCCCGAGCTAAAGAATATGTAGTTTGGTTCTTTCCCTGAGGTATTAGTTGAATGTTGAAGGAATAAAACCCCTCGATGATTTTCCATACTCTATGTCAATATTTAGTAATCAGTAATCACATAACTCAACCTAGGTTCCCTTTCCATCCTGATTTGGTTTGGTACTCCCTTCCAAGGAAGCCGCATATGAGAATGATCAGTTGATGTATAGCTGTTAAGTGCTTTGGTGAAATCCCTTCCTAGGATCGGGCCATAAGTATCAGGAATGTCTGCCACCTGAATGTTGATAACTTGTTGAACCCTAGGATCTGATGTGACTTGCATAGGGATCATATTCAATTCTCCTACCACATTCACCTCAGTCCTGTCCAGCTGGGTAACCTTTCATTGAGAAGCAACAGGTGTAATTCCTAAGGCTTGACAGATTGAAAAAGGCATAACATTTTTTGAGGCTCCTGAATCTAAGAGGCAATTATGCAGATTTTTTTTGAATATATGGATAGAAATCAAAAAAAGGAGCGGCTTTAGTCTTTCCCTAAAATAAACTTAGGGGGGGTATCGGCTTGTGCAACTTGGCCTTTATCCTTTTCCCTCCCTTTATCCTTAAATTTTCTTGGACCTTGATCTCTCAGTGGTTGCTGACCATAATTCGTTACCACTGCTTCATTGTCTACCCTACCCTGGGGAACTTATTTGGCTTTAAAAGATCCTAAGACATAATTCCTAATAACAGGAACCCTCAATAGTTCAAAATCTGAGAGGCTTACCTTCACTTTCCTGAGTTCCCCAGTTACATATTCGCCCAACTGTTATGTGCTAATGTCGGTGAGGATCTCCTTGAAACAATCCATCTGCTTCTCTTTTCCTACATCAACATTCCTTCCTTTCAATGAATCAGGTTGTCCTCCTTTTGAAATATATTACATGGGCACATGAGGATAGGCTGGATTATTACTGGCATTAGGATCAGGGGGCGTGGTGAAGTTATTTGGGGGAATAGAATTAGTAAATGGACCTCCAGCCTGAGGGCCTCTATTTGGCTAGTTTCTTAGGTCATATTTTCTTGTAGGCTGCTGGAACATCTGAACTTCCTCAACACCCATTTCTTCCTCATCCATGGGGCCATTATCATTCTCATTAACTTCTTGAAATAGCTGATAAATTTCATCCCCATTGCATACTTGTTCTGTCTCGCCATCTGATTCAACCACTTTTGGCTCCCTCTCATTCTCTTCACCTCGTAGGAAAGGAGAATGATTTAGCACCAATACTGGGGAATCATAAGGACCAGATGGTACCAACTCTTGATCACTAGAATTTTTCTCAACTTCATACTGGAAAATGGATGCAGAAGTTTGGAACTTAGGGCAATCTAACTTAGAGTGTTGACTAGTTTTGTGAAGTCTACACCACCCTGACAGTGCTACCTCTGCCAAATATACACCACCTAATGTTTTTTCTTGAGTAGAGGGTTGATCTAACAGGGTGGGAACACCTCCATTGTTTGGTCTTGTATTCCATGCCCTTTTATGCCTAGGAGGCTACCTTCTATCAAATCACAATCCACTCGAATGCCCTCTCTAAAATTTATGCCCAGATGGCTAACCTGTACCAAAGTTCTACCCATTTTGGACAAAATCTCTTGCTTCCCTATTATAGTTGGACTGCATATTCCTCTAAGCATCCTGGAGTTGGTTGTTTTAGTTCCTTAAATAATTTACCTCCATGTTCAACCTTTACACTTGTTTAGTCAACTCATCCAACCTTTCTTTCTCAGGATTACTATATGGTGCATGTCCCAAACTATTCTAATGAAATCCTAGTGGTACCCCTAGGCTTGAAGCTTGATTCAATACTTCAAAATTTTGTAGATAGGATGGTAAATTGGACTGCAATTGTGAGTTAAGGGGCTGATTGATACTTTTTTGTAGATAACCAATCATTGGTTGGATTTGATTTATCAGAGAACCCAGGTGCAGAACTAGTGGTAACTGTGGTTGCAGAGTCATGATAGGTGTGTGATTGGACATAGCTTGATTGACTGGATGGATCTGTCTGGGGTGAGCAACATGCCCTAATGAAGGCATGGGTCTTGGCAGGTTTTGTTTCAAATTAGTACTAACTTTAACTACCTCGATGTAGGCCACGAGCAAAGTGGCGGGTGGGTTTGGTCTCCATTTAAGGAAGGTGGTAGTGAGACTGTCGAGGTCTTCGTAATAAACTTCTAAGGAAGTGGCGTTATCTACATCATAAGGAGCTTGCAACCTGGTGTATGTAGGATGGAACCTATTTTTGAAGGACCCAATGGGTTCATTGATTTCACTTTTCACCCTAGTAAACTATAGATATAATTCATTGGAGCTAATGGGGATTTTAAACTTCTACAGGAAGGCAGTTTCTAGCTTAGTCCAATTGTGTATAGACCCTGCAGGCAAATGATTATACCAATAGAAGGCATCCTCTCCTAGGTAATACAAGAAAATTCTACATGAAACATCTTCATTATTAATACCTATATCCCTAAGAAAAGTCTAGAAAATCCTAATGTGTTCCTTAGTTGTCCTATTGGAATCATTGGTATGGGACTTGGAGTAGAAATGCTTGGGTTTCTTTGACATGACATTGTAGTTATTGAAGGATAGGGGTGAGGGGTTGTTTACCAAGAAAGCCATCAGTGGTGGTGGAGGTGGTTGTGGTTGATTGATGACCGGTTGAGGCTATTGGGTGGGAACCTCTTTAGAGTCAAATGATGAATGGTTGGATGTAGGCGAGGATGATGGGGAAGATGGAAAGGGATGAGTGGATGAGGATTCTTCCCTATTTTTGGCCCTTCTTGACCTGGTAGGGACTGGTAACTCTTGGAAAGCTATCTCTCCTAGTGTGGATCTGGTTCTTCTTCAAAATCTCTTAGGAGAAGTTGTAGATAGGAAACGCTCTAGCTTTTCTTATTCAACCCTCCTTCTAGTGCCAATTTGTTGATGGTTTTTTCTGCACGACAACAACTAAGACAAAATATTGGAATCCTATCTCTCTTGAAAGGTAAATCTCTATTGGCAAGCCTCAAGAGATAACCCCAAGGTCTCTAACATCAGGTCTTGACAATGCATAAACAACCCAGATAATATGTGAAAATGTTGGTAATCACAAGGGGCCTTATGTGAAAACTACTGGAGGTTTCAAACTCATCATATTTTGCAATATTTTGATGCTTTTATTTCTAAAACTACCCCAGATTCAAAAGAACTAGCAAAAGATAAGGGTTCAGAGAAAGAGATTTTATTCTAAACTGACTCTTAAGATCAATCACAATAATGATCAATGTTGCAAATGGATAGATCCCCAATGAAACCAATTTCTGTTTGATCAAGGACAAACCTCCAACTACACAGAATGGTGCAACCTTCTAAAGAAATTAAAATATTTTCAGACTGTGAATATTCACCCACATGCACAACTATTGTCATAATATAAGCAAGCATTCACAATTGAGCTTAGCATAAAATGAGGCCTAGACTAACTTTACACAACAACTTGCAATCAACAAACTACCAAAAGTATGGACCGAAGATTGATCAACATTCTTCACACTTCACCATTTTCGTGAAAGAAAAGAAAGCTAATATTTAACATGCATTGATGACCTTTTAGAGAATATTTGAAAATATAAAATAATATAACCATGCAAGGTGGTACAACACAAGAAAGAACACCAGAAAAAAATGTATTTACTTCTATTAAATCACCCCAAGTATGCAACAATTCAGTATTCTCATTGTTCCAACATTTACTCTCAAAGAACTAACTCCAATCTCAACTACAACTATTAAAGTAATGTATATCCCTTCTAACAGTATCTAACCCCAAACAATGAAGCTAAGGCTTCAATTTATAGCCAAGAATAGTTGAGGCGACCAAAAAAGAGGGCCCATAGAGCCAAGTCAGCCATGCATCTGAATTTACTATGTTTAGCTAGTCATGCAAGGCGGCTGGAAGATTCCATTGAATAAGACAAAAATACATTTTAAAAATTTGTCAGTGAGGTTTCCGGTTAATTTAAGACCATCAGGCGCATCCTATTTCCAGAAGAAACCAAAAATTCATAAACCACTGCCTATCTGACATGGATTCCTAAGTGGCGCCCTGTTGGTTGGCGTCCTCTGTCTGGCTGGTGTCCAATTTATGAGTTATTTCTTTAAATTTCTCCAATATATCCTTTACATCCGCCAGATCTGGCACTAGAATAAATTTAATTTTTTATTTTGTGATTATTAAATTCCTCCAAGTATTATGGAATCACTTTAATCCATTCAATTTGCAACTCCTAGTATTTGTCCAGCTTGCAAAAATAGATGGCCACATCTTCCAGGTGCGCTTTCGCTATTGGAGAATTATCTGAAGGGGCGTAAAAATTATTCCACAAAGCTTGTATTTTGTCAACGTTCAAATTCTTTTGGCCAAATTTCCTTCTTCCAGTCATTATCTCTAGGAAATTAATGCAACTACTGTGAATCTCTTTCATTTTGCCTTGTAGTTTCACGATTTTCTTCAAGACTTTATTGAGGAGTTCTTTCCTATAATTCCATACTTCGATCCACTACTTCACTTTCCCAATCTCATCTTGGGAAAAGATATTCAATTTGGTCAAATGATCCTTAGGAATTTTCAAAAATTTCTTCAATTCCTCCGCTATAAGCTCATCAACCTTTCCAGAGTTTGCAACAAGCTATGAAGTATGTTCCAGAAAATCAGAGGCACTAGTGTGGACTTGGAGAATTTTTCCAATTACCTCATCTCCTCTATTTCTAACATCTTGAAGCCACTCCTGAGTATTATGGACTGAGTTCTTCAATCTTTCAATCTTTGAGACTGCTTCTTTGGGCAAAAATCCTTCTGACAGAGCACTCTCACTCCCAATGGCCTACAATGGATTCATCAAATGTTAGACATATTTATAAACATCACTCAATTGCTTCTGCAGATTTTCTTTCTCCTTTGTTTCTTTATCCAGTATTTTCAAGATTTCCTGAGAAGAGTCTCAAAGTTGTTCCTTTTCTTGTTCCTTGATAGTCGGCCCCAGATTGATTGTTTGCACTTTGTAATCAAATAGCCTAAACTCGTCCTTGAAATTGTCACTAGCTAGTACTGCCACATGGATAATCTAATTGTTAAATTCATCACGGGCGATACTCGAGACTAGTTTCTCCCTTTTCCTCTGCTTCGGTTGCCCCCATTGTTCTAGTAGTTAGTCCCAATTCGGAGTCTCTTTCTGTACAACAATTGGCTTCTTACTTATTCTTTTCCCTAGCCAATCTAGGATGGTAGGTTGCTCTATATTTACCTTAGTATCAGTTTCCTCTTTAGCCCAAGGTAGACTATTAGCAATCTCTTCAACATTGATCTCCATATTAAGTTGATCATCAACTTTATCCTTCTCGGAAGACTTAGACTGTCTTCTTTCCTCCTGAACAACCTCTGATTCTACATTTTTACTCTGAGCTCCAGAAGTAGATTTACCCATTTCTTGCATCATTTGTCTCCATTCCCTGCTAGTGGGGGTAGAAATTTCCTCATCTTTTGATTCCTGAGGCTTGGGGTTATTTGAGACATCATCCTTTTCTAGATAAAATTCCTCTGATATATGTGTTTTGAGAGGAGATAAGGGAGGGATACCGTCCCTAACAGGCATTTCCATATGCACCACTTCTTTAGTAACCCTTGTTTCAATAATTGGGGAAGATCTATGTTGAGGAGGGCTTCTCCAAACATATACTTGTGTTTTTTCTCTAGAGCTCTCCACTTCTACAACCTTTTCCGAGGAAGGGGCATCAGTAGCTATGTCATATTTTTATGCTTTGGCTCCCTTCTACCTTTTAGTGGAAAGCCTTCTCTTTCTTGTTGGCTATAGAGTCTTCCCCTCTTCAACTTTATTTGTCTTAGGAGATGACTTCTCTCCTTGATTTGATGAAGCCCGGCTCCTAGTTATCCTCTTTATTAACACTAGATTATCCCCTTCCTTCTCTTCATCAGTATGGGGTGCCGAGACACCACCTTTTTCTCCTTTTTCCTCCCCCTTAGAGTGGGACTCTAGGTCTCCCATTAGGTCATATGTAAACTTTGTTTCATCAGCTTCCAACTCTGGCAGCCTTCGTTTCACCCATTTCCTAGAGTAGTCCTTGACTGGTTTAGTTATCTGGTCAAGATCTGTTGCTTCTTCCTTAGACCAGCTTATTGATGGCAAAGGCTTGTTCATGTATGGTTCATAGTCCTGTCGGTATAACAAGTCTACCTCATCATCTTGTGCCTGATTGGGAATTCTATTACTTTGTACATCCTTGTCATTTTGAGGGGCATTCGAGAGAACCTCCTTCTAAGAACTTCGAGGTCATCCCTTCAATTCTCCCAGTAGTCTTCTATGTGATCCCTGTGCCTGAAGTTTCTTTAGATATCTTCACAGCTCTTCCATATGGATCAAACCTACCTCTAGCTAAATGAGAGTATAACTCAAACTATGTCAATTATTTCACAGAATTTTGGGCACTTTGGAGGGAAGAGCATGATTCTAGAGTTCCAATTATGAGTGGGAATTTCACCCCTAATCCCTTTCTCTTGATAATTTGTTGTATGATTTCTTCAAAGGCCAACATTTGCCTTGTGAGTTCCAACATCAGAAGCTTGTTGGTGGGATATTTGTGCAATATAAGTGGAACAACAGGAGATCCTTGTACCTGAATTTACGTGAACTTCAAAAATCGAATGAACCATTTTCCATATTATTTGATCAATTCTATAGCCTCAGTAGATATTCTGACATGAAGGGAATCCTGCAGAAATCTAGGAATGTACATAAAGAATGCATCATTTTCCCTTCAATATTTGGTGGTTTTATGTTGTAATTGAGGATACACATTCCAAATCTTGTCTTTTCCTAAAGTTCCTTTGTAGTTGAGCCCTTTGTACTTTGTTTTCTTGCCAACATGTATACCAGATAAGATGTCATGGTAAATCTATTTGTTTCCTACACACTCCTCAACTGAACATCTAGATTGTTGCTTATGATTCTCACCCAATGGTAATGCTTGTTGGCCACAATTTGTGTAATGGGGTAAAACATCCATGTTTGGAAGATATGTGTCTCCTCAACACCCATTACCCTACCTAGGAGAGTTATCATATCATGGTACTCTATTTTGAAGTCACTTCTATGTAGTTGCTTTGGTAATTTGGAGAAGTGGGGTTTGGGCTTCAGAATCCATGCATTGTTCATGATCTCAAGGGCTCTGTTTGGGTCTTGATCATAGGATTTGGTAGCCTCTCCAATGTATCCTTTCTCCGATTAGATGGTGATGTGAGGCAATTTTAAACACCTCTGTAATAGAATCCTTAGTTAGACTATCCATGACCCTTCTTTGTGTCCCAACTATGATTCTTGTGTTGGAGTCATAGTGTTTTACACATTCAAGGACTAACTTCGGGCATAATTGTGTTTTGGGAAACCTTGCTACTTGTGCCACACTAGTATGGGTGAGGACTTGTGCCAATTTTGTGGGAGCATCACCATCCATCCTCTTATGAAAATCATCGTAATCAACATGCCCCATGTTTGTGTCTACAATCTTGGCCCAAACATAAGATATCTTGGTTTCTAGCCAAATGCCCTTGAAGTCATACTTCATCCTTTCTTATCTTTTCCAAACCTCCTCTTGAACTAGAGAAGCCATTGTCTTGGTGGCCTTGTCGAGACTCAATTCAGCCTGCATTTGTTAGAGAAGAGGCATAATCACTCAAATTCAAGTAAACTTGTAACATGCCCTTTATTTAATGAAATCCATAACTAGTAATATCATCAAGAAAATGCAAGAGGAAAGATTAACTTCATCTAATGACATGTAAATGAACCAAATATGACCATAAATGCTTTAAAAACATCAAACACATGCCTTCACATCAATCACACTTAACTCACAAAGAACCCAAGAAAGTTCAAATATTTTGAGAAAACTCAGATTTTCTAACCAGACTAAGGTTCGGCTAGTCCGAGCTAGCTCAGATTTTCCAAATTTTTCTAATGTGTGCATATTACCCTTTGAATCACATGGAATTGGAAAGATGAAGTTTCCACAATAAACACGAGCTAATTTCTATCATAAGACGCTAAAAATTTCCCTTCAAGACAAATTTTCTTAAAGTCTTAGCTTGTTTTAGGCATTGGGGAAAAGAATCTGCAAAACTCAGGAATATCAAGGGACCTCAGATTGGTCGGGTGGATCAGGATTCAGATAATCTGAGAAAGATCAAAATTATCGAACAGGGGGAATGGCCTTCAGAATTTTGATGAGAATTCTGAGGAAAAGTTCAGAAAATCCAAGGGGGCTCAGATTCTCTGAGCAGATTAGAGCTCAAAAATTCTAAGCTACCTCAAAATTTCTCATAATTTCAAAGATTTGCTTGGAACTGCAAAATTCATTAAGTGTTGGATATTTTTCTCCTCATCAAATGTGAAGGAATGAAGGTGGACTTATCCTTGGATTTTCCATTCATTTAAACTCCACACAATTTGAAAAAACTATTGATATTATTTCCATTTGAATCGAATGCATGAGTAGGGAATTACAAGACCTAGGGTTTATAGGTCATGGCTTTGAAACCAAGCATCATTTCATTATTTCAATATACACAACAAGACACCCAAGGGTTTCTACTGATCTTAATTCATCAAATGCATGAAAAATTAAACCTGTTCCCAAATTCTCGAAAACTAATACCAGAACCAAGAACCCGACAATGGTGAAAATGAGGAACCATTCAGACTAAACCTAAAGGCTTCTATGAATGACCAAATGCAGAAAACAAACCAAGAGAGCCTGAAATAGAATGAAATCATTCGAAAATTATCACATTCATACCTTAAATGGATGCTTGATGGAGAGAGTGATGGAAAACCAGCAAGAAATCCTCCAAAAATCCCAAGAATGACTCCCAAAAGTATGCAAATCAAAGGAAAAGGCTTTATTTGAGGGCAAGATGGAAGCGAACTTCTCTCACCTTGTAAGCAGTGAAATGTGGAATGATGAAATGACCTACTAAACCACTTTTTATTCACAAAAATAACTCATAAAGTCTTCCATTAATGACCAATAGTATGATTAGAGGGGGTTCATTGATTCGACAGGAGGTCAGATTTTGGGTAATCTGAGGTACCTTAGATAATCTGACTAGATTAGAGTTCAGATAATCTGAGCTACCTTAGAATTTCCAAACTTAGCCAATTTCAAGAGCGAAGGCATCATTGAAGTGTTGCAAAATGCATCAAAATGTAGATTAAACATTATGCACATGGGTGACCCAAGACCAAGACCCAAAAGACCAATCCCTTAAGGGGATTAAGTCAAGACCCTAAGGAAACAAATAAAGAAATCAAATCAAGAAAGAGAGTCCCCGCCTCAACGGGGCGTGTTTGCAAAAATTGCACAACAGGAAATAACTTTCATTTTGACATCTTCTTTGAGGATGCTTCCAATGTACTATTTTTTCTAATAGCTATCTCCTTGAATGTTTCTTTATGTTTGGTTTTTCTTTGATTGGGTCTACCAGGTTTGGTTTCAACACCAACATCAACCTTCCTTTGTTTACCTTTTTTCTTTGGAGATAACCATCCATCCTCATCATTGGTTTGACTATTAGTCTAAGATTTCATAGTTGTGTTTTTCAATAGGGTTTCAAAGGGTTCTTTGTCCATAACCACTTTAGGTATTTCTCCCTCTTTAAGATCTTTAGCTAGCTCTTGGGAAAATAGGAGGTTTGGTAAATCTAAGGTGAGCTTTTCAACCTCCTTAAAAGTTGCGGTCATAGCACAAACTTCAACACTACCTTTCAGGTGTCTTTGAGTCATAGTCCATCTTCGAACCATGTCAATGGTTGGGTAGAAGGAGAAAACAATTCCCTCCACAGAGTGCTCCATAGATGAAACTATTATATCAATGGTGGAATCTGGGAGAGAGTTTTCAGTACTAAAGATAGAATTCATAATTTTAGGTCAAGAGTGAGTTTTAATAGTAGAATGACTTTGGGAAGAGTAAAGTAAGACATCCTTCCAACACTTGGACTCCAAAAACATAGAAAACACAAGCACCACCGCAGAATCCACAAAAGGGGGAGGGACCTCCGAGGAAGGCGAGAGTGCAAGTATGGAAAGCAGAGCATGTCAGGAGGGGAAAATGGGGGGAGACCATGGGGTATCCCCAAGGAAGCATCCACCATGCACACATGTAGTTCAAAATAGCAGAGTGAGAAAGAAAAGCGGGTTTCAGGATCTGTAACGTATTTTTTATTGCTATGTAATGTAATTTTCTCTTTATATACCACATCTGAGACATTCAGTATTGCATCTGTATAGTTTCCTTATGAATCTTTTTTTACTGAGAAATTAGGGTTTCTTCTTGAGGATCTAGATGCCAAATTTGAATTACATAATGACCTAATACAAAAACCAAAGACTTATCCAAATTAGTCTTTCATTTTCAACATTTTCCCACCATTACTTAGCTTAAATTGCATTTTTAGACTAAATTCATCATCTAACATCATAGACATTCATCTTTACATTTTGAAACCAAGAAAAAAATCATATTATTGGTCAACCCATAGGTCATCCTCTCAATGTCTTGACCTCATACTCTCACATTATCTCATCAACAAGTAGGACTTGCAAATCACAAGTCTAGTTAACGTTTGACTTTTTATCAAACATCATCCAAATCAGTTATACTTTTTGAGGTTTAGATATTTCATTTAATCACCTTGGTCCTTCATAATTTATCATGTAGCCTTTCAAAATAAAAAATCATAGCATTTACAAACATCCAAAAAAAAAAAAATCTTAATCCTTAAAATATAATTTAAATTTCATACTCACTTTTGCATCCTTTAAAATAAAAAATACTAAAAACATAGATAATTTCACACATATCTTGCTTCCATCAAAAATTTAAAAAATCCCAAAAAGATTAATATCCAAAAATTTCAAAAATCCCAAACAAGTCTTTTATGGTCATAACGAGATCACAGAGAAAAAGAAAAGAAATGGATCCCACAAGTGACCATGCCTTTAATCCCGCTAGTGTTATGCACTTTGGGTCATCCTATAATTAAAAACCAAAGTTAAAACTTCAAATTGGTCCATCTTTTGATGAGGAGTTTACCTTGCATAATGTGGAAAAAAATCTAACCCAAGGAAATTAACTATACTTCACAAGATTCTCACATATTACATATACTAGAAGAACTTCAATTCACTAATCCCAACATATACTTTTTTTCACTTGTACAAAATGGAGCTAGACTTCCTATATATTTTGACACTTCCACTATAATAGAACAAACATCAAATTTTGTATCTCAAGGACAAGGTGAAGTTAACGTGACATCTCCATCACACAATGCCACCTCACAACAGTTGAATACAAGCATGTCATTTGGACATACCTCCCACACCTACATTCAACACACAATTCATGACACAACAACAAACCAACAAAAAATTTACACACCCCTAACCTGGAATCGAAAATTCTTCAAATCCAACAAAAATTTAAACCAACCTCCACCACAACAATCTAACTAAAATACAACATTCACATCTAACTTTAATCAACCTCCACCACAAAAACCACCTATTCCAAATACAACATTCACATCTCACTTTTACCAAAACACCCAACCCATGCAACAACATCAATTTAACACACTTAACCAAAACATGCATGGTTCCACTTCAACTGCACATCATCAAACACAAACCCATTCATAAACCCTTTATAGGGTCAGGCATATTACCAATAAAAAAACATCTCATGCAGCACCATTGCTAATGGAGATATTGGCTCAACAACTACAAAGCTTGTAACAACAAATTTCAAATAAGCAGGTTACCAAAAACAAAAAGACTTAATTGAAGACTTATGTCCTTATCCTTTCAATAGGAGCATATACATGTCTCCTTTCCCCTCAAACTTTATTGTACCAAAATATGATAAATGCAAGGGGAAGGGAGATCTTGT
Source organism: Sequoiadendron giganteum (assembly GCA_007115665.2). Lineage (NCBI taxonomy): Eukaryota > Viridiplantae > Streptophyta > Pinopsida > Cupressales > Cupressaceae > Sequoiadendron > Sequoiadendron giganteum. The sequence continues at coordinate 438,336,351 of CM021102.1, read as the reverse complement.
AGAGCATGTGACAGAGTTTCACACAACCTCCTTAGATGTTGCTTACAATCACTCATACCTAATGAATTTTTTTCAAAATGTCTTGGGGGACAAGCATTGGAATGGTTCACTCAATTAACTCCTAGGATCATGACCTAGAGTGAATTGGCTAATAAATTTGTAGCACGCTTTTACAACATCGAAAAATGACATAAACATAATAAACCTATGCAAAACTAAACCAAAGGAGGGAGAAACATTCGCTTCATTCTTACAGAGATGGATAAGCCTTGCTAGAAAATGTCCTTTTCATATTCTAAAAAAGAAATTGATATAAATATTCACGAAAAACCTCAATTCAAAAGTAATGTTTCATCTCCAAATTAATTGCTCAAACATATTTGAGGAGGCTATTGAGAAATGACTCTTTATTGAGAAATCCTTCATTGGAAAAGGGTTGGTGAAAATGTTTAAGGAGAATAACCATCACCCAATAACTTCAAATGATAAAAACAATTATGGTCATGAAACAAGAATGTGATGAATGATGGTGTAGTATATGAAAAAGTGGTGAAAAAATCTCACCCTATTGTTAAACTTAAAGGACCTTCTACACCTAGCAATAACCAATCGTAAAATCATGAGAAAAAAACAAACACTATTCAAAATAATACACAACTTGGTCCTCCAAGGACTAATCAACCAAGACAAAAATACAAACCCTTAGGGGAATCCATTGAATTAGTTTTAAAGAATTTATTTCTACAAAATATGGTCCAACTCCCTAAAATAAGACACTATGAACCAAAACCTTTCAAACCATCTTGGTGGAATGATAATGACTTTTGTGAGTATCATAGATCCAAATGCATAAAATATCTTCATGCTTCAAACTCAAAAATACTATTCAAGACCTTAGAGAATGGGGAAACATATCATACCATCTTGATAATTCACAAGGATCTTCTACTTTTAATTATACCATCTTCAAAATCACATACTTGGAAAATCCTTCAATTTAGGGAACACCAAGGACCAAGCCAACTAAAATCATATTTCCTATGAATACATGGTGAACCACATCCACTAGATGGATAATAACATTTCTACCATTACCATTCAAAACAATAATATTGAGTGTGTGGTTACCACCTACCAATCCAAAGTGACTCTGCAAGGGGCCTCTCTAAGATCTCAACTATTGACTCAATACAACCTTTTGGATCATCTAGGAAAAACCCATGCTCAAATATCCATTCTTGAACTATTAAGTATATCCCCTAAGCAAAAGACTATCTTAGATAAAGCTTTGTAGGATTATTTGGTTCCCACAGACCTAAACATTAACCAATTTCAATCCATGGTAGGGTTTCTAGCTACCACACAACACATCACTTTCATAGAACATGATTTTACTTCATAGAAGCCCCATTATAATGAATCGCTACATATGGAGGTATATATCAATAAGAAAAAAATCAAGTGAGTTCTGATAGATTATGTAGGCCATAATATTTGTATGCTGAAATTGGTCACTACTATGGCATTCTCTAAAGCATGTATAGATGTATAAAAAAGGATCATTATAAATGAATATGATGATGTGGGACCCCATTAACTAGAATAAAATACTTGACCGTAGATATACATTTAGAAATGAGACTAATATTAGTCTTATTGAAGCCAAATCTAGCTAACACTTTGAGAAGAAAACTCTATAGAACTTTTCATATGCTTTGAAAATGTCAAGTTTCAAAGCCATACTAGAAATGTTACATCTATCCATAGAGTGAAGGATTTCATGTGTGTAAATGGCAATATCCATAATGTGGTGACTTGGTACAAATCCTTTTTGATAGGGACTAATCATTTTTTCAAGAAAAAGTTTCAGGTAGTTGACAAGGATATTAGAGATCTTATAAATGTTGTTACACAAGCTAATGGGCCTAAATTCAACCATGGCTTGGCGATCTTCATTTTTGGGAATAAAGGCCAAAAAGGTATGGTTTGGTTGTTGTAGAAGTTTTCCCGAATTGAAAAAGTCCTTGGCAACAAGGAATATGTCTTCTCCCACAATCTCCCAGTACTCCTAAAAGAAGGCTAGAGGAAAACTATTTAGTCTAGGGGTTGTGAAGGCTCCCATGTTGAAAATTCTAGCCTGACTTCCTTAGGCGTGATAGCCTTGAGAATAGTAGCATTATCCAAGTTGGTTAAGGTAGGGGGAATGTAGTCCAGTAATTGGTCATCAAAAGCAGAGTTAGGAACAACAGTACTTAGAAAAGGCTTGTTGAAAAAATGTAGAGGCCAATTGACCAATCTAAGCACAAGTAGTGATTTCCACCCCCAAATCATCCTTCAACTTCTTTATTTGATTCATTTTCCTGTTTCTGAGAGTAGAGATGTGGAAGAAGGAAGAGTTATAGTCCCCTTCTTTCAACCATTGAATTTTGGACTTTTATTTCTAGAATATTTCATCTTTCTTCCAAATTTAATCCCATTTAGTATGGTAACCCTTCTCCTCATGGAAGGTATGTTCATTAACATCCCCATTTTCCATTCTAGTTTGGGATTCTTTAAGTTTAAATATGAGATCTCTTTTATGGAGGAATACATTCCCAAAAACCTACTTGTTCCAATCTTTCACCATATCTTTGATGTACGTAAGTTTTTTCAAAAACACTAAACATGGGAGACTCATGAATAGGGACATTCCACAACCTATAAATTTTATTTATTTTGGATGAGAGGCCCACTTTATCTCATAATTTAAGGGGAAGGGTCCGACAACAAAATTTTCTTCAAGATGAGCAAGAGAGGGTTGTGATTAGAAATAGTCTAGGGGAGAGCCTCCAAAATGGAGCTAAGGAGAGTAGCCTAGTTAGGGGAGAACAAGAACCGGTAAATCCTAGCCTATATAAGGTTATCTCATAGTCTCATGTTGGTCCAAGTATAGTTTTTACCCTTTAAATCTATATCCACAAGCCTTGTAGTGCTTAAAAGATCTGCCAAGTCTGCCATACTATCAGAACAATCCATAAGACCCCCACATTTTTCGGAGGGGTATAAAGGAGAGATGAAGTCCCCTAAAAGCAACCAGATGGCCTATTTATTACCTAAATCCAATCAATAATTTCAAGCCGTAGAATTTTCCTAGCATTCCTCATATTAGGGGCATAAATATTTATTAGAATCCAGGTAGACCTGGAATGGGTGAAATGCACCCCTAAGATATTCTTTGTTTGAAATAGTTTGTATCCACTTAGTCTATTTGGATTCCACATAATATAAAGGACTCCTAAGGCCCCATAAGCATCACTAAAAGAAAATTGAGCATTAGGCCAAATATTTTTAGCATTGAGTTCAAATTTTCTTATTTTTTCTTTTTTACTTGTTGTAGTAACTATATCTCAACCTTGTGCTCCCAAACATGGTTTTTAAGGGCTAGATATTTATGAGGGTTGTTGATCCCTCTTATATTATAGTAAATAACTTTCATTTTGACATCTTCTTTGAGGATACTTCCAATGTACTCTATTTTCTAATAGCTATCTCCTTGATTGTTTCTCTATTTTTGGTTTGTCTTTGATTGGGTATGCTAGGTTTGGTTTCAACACCAACATCAACCTTCCTTTGTTTACCCTTTTTATTTGGATTTAACCATCCATCCTCATCATTGGTTTAACTATTAGTCTAATATTTGATAGTTGTGTTTTTCAATACAATTTCAAAGCATTCTTTTTCGATAGCCACTTTAGGTATTTCTCCATCTTCAAGATCTTTAGTCAGCTCCTGGGTAAATAGGAGATTTTGTAAATTCAAGGTGGTATTTTCAACCTCGTTACAAGTTATGGTCATAGAAAAAAATTCAACACTACCTTTCAGGTGTCATTTAGTCGTAGTCCATCTTCAAACCATATCAATGTTTGGGCAAAAAGAGAAAAAAAATCCCACTATAGAGTGCTCCATAGATGAAACTATTCTATCGATGGTGGAATCTGGGAGAGAGATTTCAGTACTAAAGATAGAATTCATAATTTTAGTTATAGAGTGAGTTTTAATAGCATAATGAATTTGGGAAGAGTTGAGTAAGACATTCTTCCAACCGTTGGACTCTAAAAATATAGAAATCACAAGCACCACCACATAATCTACAAAATGGAGAGGGACCCTCGAGGAAGGCGAGAGTGCAAGTACAAAAAGCACAACATGGTAGGAGGGGAAATGGGGGAGACCATGGGGTACCCTCAGGGAAGCATCCACCATGCACACAGTCAGTTCAAAATCACAAAGCGAGAAAGAAGAGCGGGTTCGAGGATTTGTAACACATTTTTTATTGTTATGTAATGTAATTATTTATTTATATACCACATCTAATACATTCAATACTGCATCTGTATATTTTCCTTATGCATCTTTTTGTACTAAGAAATTAGGGTTGATTCTAAAGGATCTAGATTCCAAATTTGATTTATATAATGACCTGACACGAAAACCAAAGACTTGTCCAAATTAGACTTGCATTTTCAACATTTTCCCACCATTGGTTAGCTTAAATTACACTTTTAGACTAAATTCATCATCCAACATCATAGACATTCATCTTTACACTTTTAAACCAGGAAAAAAATCAGATTATTGGTGAACCCATAAGTTATATTTTGAATGTCTTGACCTCATACTCTCACATTATCTCATCAACAAGTATGACTTGCCACTCACAAGTCTAGTTAAGGTTTGATTTTTTATCAAACATCATCCAAATTAGTTATAATTTTTGAGGTTTAGATATTTCATTTGATCACCTTGGTCCTTCATAATTTATCATGTATCCTTTCAAAATCAAAAATCAAAAATCATAGCATTTACAAACATCCTTTAAAAATAAAATAAAAATCCTAAAAATATACTTTAAATTCCATACTCATTTTTGCATCCTTTAAAATAAAAAATCCTAAAAACATAGCATAATTTCACACTTATCTTGCATCCATCAAAATTTCAAAAAATCCTAAAACATTTAAAATACAAAAAATTCAAAAATCCCAAACAAGTCTTTTATGGTCATAACAAGATCATAGAGAAAAAGAAAAGAAATGGATCCCACAACTGACCATGCATTTAATCTCACTAGTTTCATGCACTTTGGGTCATCCTCTAATGAAAAACCAAAGGTACAACTTCAAATTGGTGTATCTTTTGATGAGGAGTTTACCTTGCATAATGTGGAACAAAATCTAACCCGAGGAAATTGATGATGCTTCAATAGATTCTCACATATTGCATATACTACAAGAACTTATATATACTAATCCCAACAAATAATTTTTGTCACTTGCACAAAATGGAGCTAAACTTCCTATATATTTTGAAACTTCCACTATAATAGAACAAACATCAAATGTTGTATCTCTAGGACAAGGTGAAGTTAACATGACATCTCCATCACACAACACCTCACAGTAGTTGAATAAAAGCATGTCATTTGGACATACCTCCCATAATACAACAATTTTTAACATGCCTCCCACACCTACATTCAACACACAATTCATGACACAACCACCAACCAATACAATACTTGCATCCCATAACACCACAAATCAAAATCCACCCAAAAAAATCGAAGGATAAACACTTCATTTTTAGGGTTGTAGGTAAACATGACCTCTACTTCACAAAAAATTAATACACCCCCAACCTGGAATCGAACGTTCTTCAAATCTAACAAAAACTTAAACCAACCTCCACCACAACAATCTAACTCAAATACAACATTCACATCTAAATTCAACCAACCTCCACCACAAAAACCACCTAATCTAATTCCAACATTCACATCTCACTTTTACCAAAACACCCAACCCATGCAATGTCAATCTAACATACTTAACCAAAACATGCATGGTTCCACTTCAACTGTACATCATCAAACACAAACCCATTCATAAATCCTTTATATGGTTAGACATATTATCAACAAAAAAATATATCTCATGCAGTAGCATCGCTAATGGAGATATTATCTCAACAACTACAGAGCTTGTAACAACAGATTTCAAATAAGAAGGTTACCAAAAACAAAAAGACTTAATTAAGGACTTATTTCCTTATCCTTTCGATAGGAGAATATACATGTCACCTTTCCCCTCAAACTTTATTGTACCAAAATATGATAAATACAAGGGGAAGGGAGATCTTGTAGAGAATGTGAGAGAGTTTCATACAACTACCTTAGATTTTTCTTACAATCACTCGTACCTAATGAAACTTTTTCCAAAAATTCTTGGGGGACAAGCATTATAATGGTTCACTCACTTACCTCCTAGCATTATGACCTAGAGTGAATTGGCTGATAAATTTGTAGTACACTTCGACAACATCGAAAAATAATATAAACATAATAAACTTACGCAAAACTAAATAGGAGGGAGAAACATTTGCTTCATTATTACAAAGATGGATAAGCCCTTATACAAAATGTCCTTTTCATATTCCAAAAAATAAATTGGTATAAATATTCATGGAAAACCTCAATTCGAAAGTAATGTTTCATCTCCAAATTCATTGCTCAAACATATTTGAGTAGGTTATTGAGAAAGGACTCTCTATTGAGAAAGCCCTCATTGGAAAAGGGCTGGTGAAAATGTTTAAGGAGAATAACCATCACCTGAGAACTACAAATGATAAAAAAAAAAATTGGTCATTGAACAAGAATGTGATGAATGATGGTGTAGTAGATGCAAAAGTGGTGAATAAATCTCACCCTGTTGTTAGACTTAAAGGACCTTCTACACCTAGAAATAAGCAATAGTAAAATCATTAGAAACAAAAAAAACTATTCAAAACAATACACAACTTGGTCCTTTGAGGACTAATCAACCAAGACAAAAATGAAAACCCTTATGGGAATTCATTGAATTAGTTTTAAAGAAGTTGTTGCTACAAAATATGGTCCAACTCCTTAAAATAATACAGTATGAACCAAGACCTTTCAAACCATCTTGGTGGAATGATAATGACTTTTGTGAGTATCATAGATCCAAATGCATAAAATATCTTCATGCTTCAAACTCAAAAATAATATTCAAGACCTTAGAGAATGGGGAAACATATCATACCATCTTGATAATCCACAGGGATCTTCTAATTTTGATCATGCCATCTTCAAAGATCCTCTTCAAAATCACGTACTTGGAAAATCCTCCAATTTAGGGAACACCAAGGGTCAAGCCAACTACACTCATATTTCCTATGAATACATGGTGAACTGCATGCACTATATGGATAATAACATTTCTACCATTACCATTCAGAACAATTATCCTGAGTGTGTGGTTACCACCTGCCAATCCAAAGTGACTCGATAAGGGCCACTTCAAGATCTTAACTGATGACTCAATACAACCTTTTGGATCATCTAGGGAAAACCCATGCTCAAATATCCATTCTTGAACTATTACATATATCCCCTAAGCACAAGGCTATCTTAGATAAATCTTTTTAGGATTCTTTGGTTCCCACATACCTTAACATTAACCAATTTCAATCCATGGTAGGGTTTCTAGCTACCACACAACACATCACTTTCATAGAACATGATTTTACTTCATAGAAGCCCCATTATAATGAACCCCTACATATGGAGGTATATATCAATAAGCAAAAAATCAAATGAGTTCTAATAGATAATGTAAGCCTTCACATTTGTACGCTAAAATTGGTCACTACTATGGGATTCTCTAATGCATGTATAGATGTATGAAAAATGATCATTATAAGAGCGTATGAGGGTGTAGAGCACTCTTTGAAGGGGAATATCGTCCTTCCTATCAAATTTGGTCTTGATATTCAAGATACAATCTTCCAATTTCTAGACCTAGACCTTCCTTACAACCTTATCCTCGGTTGCCCATGGATTCATGTCATGTTCATTCTATCCACCTACCATCAGTGCTTGAAATTTCCTTATAATGGAATTGAGATTACCATATCAGGTAATCCTAATCCTTTCTAGTATTGCAACAATCTAAAAGGGACCCCTAAGAATCAAGTACCTATAAATAATGAGGCTTGGCCATCCATCTCATCCCACTACATCGATCATGCATCATTGTCCAGCTCTCCATCTCCACCCATATCATTTCCTGAAAGAAAGGTCTAGGTCCATGCTGATGGATGTGGTGAATATGACATTGAAAACTTATTCTATGTGTGTAAGTTTCCAGTCTCATCAAAATATTATGGTAAGCCAAACCATATCCAAAAATATCCTAAGGTAATCATTTAGTATCAACCTCCTACTATCTTCACCAAGTGCGGTGAACTAGGAAAGGAATTTATAGATGAAGACCTCTCTACTTGGATCTAGAGAGATGAAGAGGATGAAAAACATACTCAGTTACCTATTGAACAATATGGAAAAGGTTTTGATATCATGAATCATAAAGGTTGTGATGTCCATAGTTGCCTAAGAGCACATAATCAAGAAATGACAAAATGTATAGAGCTCAAAAAGTTACCTAAGAACAAAGGAATTGGGTATAGAGCACTAAAATTGAATGCTCCTCATACTAAGTTACTTTCAAATAAACACGCTAACATTTTTTAAGTTGTCGAGACTTCTAAGAATCGTATCGAGACTAGCCTTCCCGAAAACCAACCTATCAATGGTCAAGCCTAGATATAAACCATTTGGGGCCTTGATGATTCCTTGATCTGTACCATATCTACCTCATCCCTATTTTTTTCTAATACAAATTATAACATTCCCCCAATTCATCATCTAATCAATTAGTACTAGCAAGATCCACCAAGTTTGGACATTTTTGAAAACAATGAAGTTATAACTGAGTTCATTAGAATTTGAGAGAGTATACCTCGATGGGATCATAAAGATATATTTACAATAGACCTTAACACAACTACCTGATTTGGGGAGTCTACTCCACCTTCTAGTCACAAAATTGAAAAAGAAAAAAAGAAAAAATCTCCAAGTGAAAATTGAAAGGCTCCTCTAGACTAGGAAAAAGAAAAAATAAAGGACATATTTGAGGGTGAAAACCTCTCTAAGGAACCTAAGGATGGAATGTTGGATCTAATCCCTATGTCATGAAAAATATCCACTATTGGTGGAAAAATTAAAGGACATAAATATCAGTATAGTTGAGAATCCGAAGATTATACACTTTGCAGCTTCGTTGATAGAGACAAAAAAATTGAGTTTCATTAGCTTCTTCTCCAAATGATAAATAAAATTTGCATGGTCTTATGCTAACACGCCTGGATTAGACATTAAGTTAGTCCTTCATCATTATCCTCTTATTCCAATGTGAAACCTTTCAAGAAAAAGCTAAGGAAGATGCACCCACATATTGCCTAGGTCAAGGTTGAACTAAAGAAATTGTTAGATGTTGGTTTTATCAGGCTAATAGACTACACAAAATGGATTTCAAATCTTGTACCAGTCACAAAACCAACAAGAGGAATTTGAATCTATATAGACTTCAGAGACTTAAATGAATTCTATCTTAAAGATGATTTCCCCTACCTAAAATCGATATGATAGCGGATCTTATAGCTGGGTATGAGATGTTGTCACTCATGCACAACCTCTCTAGTTATAACCCTTATGGAAGACTATGTTGATGACTTATTAGAGAAACCTCTCACAAGAGACAATCATTAAGATGTGCTTGATAAGATCTTCACCAGGTTGGAAAAATACAAAGTTAGATTAAATCTAGAAAAAGTGTCTTTGGAGTAATTTATGAAAAGATCCTTGGATACATCATTTCTCATAGAGGTATTGAGGTTGATCCTACAAAGATGAAAGCCATTGTCGATATTCCACTACCATAAAATTTCACACAGTTAAGAAGTCTACAAGGAAAACTACAGTCTATCCACATGTTCATCGCATAGCTACAAGACAAATGCCATACTTTCCAAAACTTGATTTGAAAATATGTTTCATTCAAATGGACCAGTCATTATTAGCATGCCTTTCAATAACTAAAGGATTACCTATTATTTCAACCAACCTTGATGTCGCCTATTGACCGAAAACCGCTCATCCTATATGTATTTTCTATGTCATCAGCATTAGGAGCTCTTTTAGCACAGAATGATGAAGATGGAAAAGACAAAGTGATATAATACATCAATCAGAAAATTGTAGGGTACAAACTCAATTACACTCTTGTGTGAGGGGTAAAATCATAGATGCAAACAAGATAAACGCACTTGAAATATGGATCTAAGCTAAGATCAAGAACACTAATCTAAGATCTAATCCTACACTTATGAAATGAACAATTTATAAAATTGAATTCAAACACATGAAAATGACATATATAAGCAATTGAATTCAAATATGAAATTGTTACCCATCTCATATTAGAGTGTCTTCTCTTGATGTTGGATTGTTCGTATCACTGTGAAGCCTCCATAGTTCGTGTGCAAAACTTTGATGTGATATATTGGTTGGTTGATCGAAGAAATTTTGAAGCTCTAATCATGGTTGTGAATGTCGACAATACTTCATTGTGAAAATGATGTTGAATCTTCAATTATTTTTTGTAAGGAAAGAGGTTTGTTATATAGAAAAAGTGATTTGAAATGGACGATCAGGATTCAACAATGTTGCATCAAGATCGATGGTCGAAAGGTGTTGAGAGGATTTAGACATGAATAGATTGTGCAAAGTAGATTGCACAATTTGTGTGATTAAGGAATAGATTGGCTAGTTACGATTTAGATTGATCAGTCGGGATTTAGATGGCTTAGTTAGGAAATAGATTGATCAGTCAGCAAATTAGATTGCTCAGTTAGTAATCATAATTTTTTCAATTAGAAAGTGGGTGAGGATAATTAATTAATTGATTTAATTCATTCATTCATTTTGGGAGTTGAATGTGCAAATCAAGTTTGAATTTTGCAAAAAAAGTTGCATTAGTTTGATTTGATTTTTGATGATGTTTTGAATAGTTTGATTTAATTATTCAAATTTTATAGGGAAAATGAGAATTAAATTATTATGATTTAATAATTTAATCGACTTAGGGGAATAATGTGATTTAGTGATGTAATTAAATAATTGGTGTTATTTAACTAATCAGAACGAAATAAATTGAGATCGGGACTTTATTAAATAAATGGAATTTATTTAATTAGTCAAAATGATGAAAACATGAATTAATTAAATAATGTCATTTTATTCAATTAATAGCAGAAATAGGGTTTTTAGGACTTTATTAAATTAATAAAAAAAAATTCATTCGTCAAGAATGATGAAATAGTGAATTAATTAAATAAATGTCGTTTTATTCAATTAATGGGGAAATTAGGGTTTTGGATGTTGTTTGACGGTGTTCGATGTTGTTTGATGTTGTTTTATGTTGTTTGATGTTGTTTAGGGTGTGTAATAGGTGTTAGATCAATTTTACATGTCTACATTTTTCCCCTCTTTGAGACAAAGTACTAGTTGCTTTGTTTCAAAGATTTTGATGTTAAGATCAAGTTTTCTTGAAAAAAAATTATGCCCCGACATTCAATGGAATAATGATAGGACATTTTTCTACCCCCTCAAGAGGTTGGCAAAAAAAATTGAGTTTTGAGGTCAGGCTCACGACACTATTTTGTTTCAGTTCATATGTGTTTAGGATGGTAAATTAGGTCTATAGGTCCCTCATTGTTTGTTTTGATGTTCCCGAGAGGTCCTAATTTGAATGTAGGAAGGTTCCCTAGGGGTAAAAGCACAAAGCTATGTCACACTTTATAAAGGAAATTAACAACACTGATCCAACTTTTAAACTTGAATCACTAAAAAGTGGCATATATCTTTTGAATTTTGAAATGATGTAAACTAGTATGATTTGTATTTTTTAGTATATTTTATGTTTGTATTTAAGAAAGAAAAAAAAAAAAATTAAACTAGTTTTTGATAAACTAACACTATTTTTTAGTTGTTGATAAAAATGTTGAAAAATGAAGTTGCATGAGACGTCAAATTTTTTATAGTAATTTTTTTTCTTTCAAATTTTTTGTGTGTATTTATAACTTGAAACTTTAGTGCATGGATATATTTTTTGTAGTTTTGATTAATATATATTTTTAAATAAATATTAAAATGTGTGTGAATCAAAAAATAGTTGTTTTCATTGGATGCCAACTTTCATATAAAATATTTATCTAAAATAGAAAAAATATATACCATCTTGAAATAGATTATTTTATGTAGTGCATCATATTTTTTTCAAATTGTTTTAATAAGTTTTAGTATTTTTCCTTAGCATGGTAATCAACCTAATATTTTTTGTTGATAACCTACTTTTAGTAAAAATAAAAAAAATAATATAAATAATAATTAGACTATTAAAATAAATATATTTTTGAAAACTACACTTATGGATCTACAAAATGATATTTTTATAAAAAAAATTAAATGTCATCTACATTACTAGGAGTTATTTAAACTTCAAGTTTTTTAAATAATTTTTTTTTGGTAAATTGGACTAAAAGTGGTGCTCCATCTATTTTTAGCTAGCAATTTTAGTTGAAAAAGTTGTGAAAATATCTCAGCTAGAATAAATCTTACTAGATCATATGTTTGGAAAAAAATGATTTTTAGTTAGAAATACTTAAATTCAATTGTGCTGATAAGTTGGCTAAAAATGTGACAACTTTTTTGCTTTTACCCCTAGGTAAAAATTAGGGTTTCCTAGGTGAAATTAGGGTTTTTTAGGGTTAATATAGGTAATTAGGGTTCTAATTTCCCCATTTGTTCTTTGATCCTATAGCTAATTCTTGTCTCTAGATTTCCCATTTTGTCAATTGTCGAGGAGAAATGTCAAGGATTTTGGGAGACCTACATCGTGTTAGGTCTCAAAAAAGTAGGTTATAAACCTTAAGAGGGTGTCAAGTTCTTTAGGAAAATTTTTGGCTAATGAATGGGGCTAATTGATATATTTGAGATCCCCTTGCACTTTAGGCTATGTCAGACCTAGGTAGGTATACCTAAATGATAAAGCAGATTTGAAAGTTATAAGTGTAATCTCTAATTTGGACAACCTATTCATAATGGCACGTAGAAGTGAAATGGATGCAAGGCTAATGATTAATTCCTACTATAAATTTTTTTAGAGTTGAATGTATGAATAAGGTTTGAATAGTGTATTGCTAAAATAAATATGAGTAGTTCCTAATCTGTTGGAATCAAGGAACACTGGGAGGGGGGGGGTGAATTAGTGTTCTGCAATTTTTAACTTTATTGATCTGATCCTTCAAGCATTTATAACATTCAATCAAAATAAATATGCATGAACATAAAAGTAAACAACCACAACACCATAACACAAGAATTTCTACGTGGAAACCCTATTAAGGGAAAAACCATAGTGGATGGCGATTCCACAATATGATCTAAGTATACTCAAAAGAAATTTTACAATAGGGGAATGCACTTGCATTTAGGCACACTTCCTAGAGCTCACTACTCAAATAAGACTCAATATCTTACAAAGATAATCAGATTAATTCCATCTAATAAATTGAACTAAGATAATAGCATCTCCCAATGCTTGATTACAGTTTCGATTAGGCTCAACAATTTATCTTCTATCCTTCTAACTGATTTTGTGCTTCTTCTCTGCTCTACTCAAACTCGCATCACAAAATCCTTAATGTACAAGTGAAACTATTCATAATCGCTTTTCTATTCAACTCTTCACATTTTTCATACCTTGTTTGCATCTACACTTCTTCAAAATGATATAATCAATCGCTTATATATATCCACGACTAAGAATTTAATTGCTTGTTGTCAACTTAAACAAAAGTAAAAATATATTCAAGCTTTCGGCTCAATCCATCTTTAATTCTTGATGCGCATCACCCAAAGTCAGCTCCAACATAGTAAGGACCTAAATGAACATTGCCGAACACAAAATTACTTAAGAAAATACTTCTCAAACATCTGTGACCTGTTATATCAATCAGGTCAGCCTTCATGCACTAATGAACCAGAAACTACTTTGTCGGATCTTCAAACTCGCACACGGATCAATACGAGCCACTAAGATTCAATAACAATAGAGATCATATACCAAAAAACATTCTCTAAGATATGCAACTCAAAATGATAACAAAAAATCTTCATAAGAATCGATGAACACAAAACTGTCGGATGCTCTATTCTTCCTTGACTGTCTTCAATCTGTATGTCAATATGATCAAATGACGATGTGTGGATCCAACCACAAACTAGGGTTTCCATAAATGAAAACACCAAATAATATTAGTAGTGTCTCTTGCCAACATAATCTAATTGGGTAAACAGAGTCAAGAGGTGGATGATGTGTGGGTCCTTTTCCTAGCTTAACTATAACTATTGGACACTTTAGATATTTATAGCTCTTGTATAAACATGCAAGATTGTAAGTTATTTGGGCTATTCTTATTTATCCTAGTGATATCCCCCTAAGCTACTGTGAAGTTTTGAAAGGATTTTAATTCTTATGTGAAGGAAACCAATAAATACAATCAGTTTAAAAGGACTTTAATCTTGGGCAGGAACCTATTAAAAATGACATCTTAAAAGGAATTTATTTCTTTCTCATAGAAACCAATCAACGAAATCACACAAGTACAACAAATGTGTCCCAACAAGTTAAATATATATTGATATACTTAATTTGAATAACATAGAGGGACCACTCTAGAGACAACCAAATAACATATAAGATTTAATATTAACACAATAGTTAAACACTAGAAATTGGGCCAGCAAATTAAATATTCTCCTCCATTATAAGCTTCAAAATAATTTTGGAATAATATCAGAAGCCTTAATTTTTGTGTATGCTAATCTACTGATGTTTTTCCTTGACTAGTAGCTTTTTCCACCTATAAAATAGTGATCTCTTCTTCCAAACCAGCAAATGGTGATAATAAGAATCTCTTGGGTTTTATGACACTTTCCTCCTTTGGAAATAGTCATTGCAATCTAGGCAACCTTTTTCTTTGGATGGAATTTTAACTTTATTTCGATCAATTTTTATCATCATGATGAAAGCCTGCATCTAAAAATGTCTTATCTAATATAGCTTCAAGGGCATCATCTGCCTAGTTCATTTAGAAGAGCTATTACCATATTCTTTACTTCTTTACTTTTAATGTTGCTAGTATGTTATCTCCTTCTTCAATGGACTAATAGGGTTTCCCCCTCAAATCATTATGAATCTTCATCAATTGAAAAACTATTAATAGTTTGCTTGCATTTTCCATTTTTTCTTTACTGTTTGAGTTGGGTGACCAAAGTGTTTTCCCCACATCTCTTTGAATGTTGAGACTTCAAGGATAAATGGCTCCATTTTGATTCATCTTCTAGGTCATCCTGAAGATGCGCTCATTGTGTAGATCTTTTGATGCTTGTTTGTACAATGGAGTGAGGTGCATTGCTATTCTTGCTTCCTTGAAAAATACAAAGCTTCAAGTTTCTCATAATATTGATATGTGGAAACTTATCAATGAATGGAATATGACTTTCAAAAATATCACCTTTCAACATTGTTGAGCTTGAGGATGCATTAGAACTATAACTCTTCTGATAGTAAATCTGACCCTTTGTAAATGTCAGACCTGGAGGGGAGAAAAGAGTTCAATACACAACATCCATGTGTCAGGCTCTCCTTTCTAGAGTCCTTTTGCAATTGTTTAATGAAGAATTTGATATTAAACCTCAACTGTAGTGGGTATTCATTTTTATTTCTAAATTTTTCATTGTGATAAAATGAGTCATGTAGCTTCTGGAATCGCATTGGAAAACTGGTTAAAACTTCTCCTTGAGCCATGAAAATGCACCAATATGTTGAGTTATGATAGGGGAGTATGGTTGCAGAGTAGTTTGGCATGAAGTTATGAGGATTGAAAACTGTCAACACTCCAAGTTGCTTATTTAGCATTTTTTGAACACTGTATCTATCTAAACTCAACTAAAACTCACCAACTTGCCCCTTTGGAAAAATATCAAATTAGATTCTGGGAAGCTATAACTTGTAGGATTGGTTCATTTAGGATCCATGAATATATATGCAAAAAAAAATTTCTCCAAACCTCTTCCTTCATAAAATACCGAGTGTCAAAGTTGACCTTTCTGAAGCTTCCTGGGAATGCAATCACAAAACTATGTAAAATCCATTTGGATTTGATTTTGAAAAAATACCAAATGAGGTGTTGAAGGTTTGAAAATTGTCATGAAGGTAGGTTGAGGTGGGAAGAATCTAAAAATAAAATCGGTTTATCATGAAAATCTCTCAGTTGATCAATATTGTCCTCCAAAGTTGACCCTTTTGGCGGATTTGACACTGTGCAACCAACAAACCTTTTCTGAACCTTTCAATTTGGTGTTTCAAAACATCATCAAATCAGGTCATGGGAAGGTGAAATCAAGTGTACACACTTTCATATGGTAGGTGAACATGTTTGTCAAGTGATTTGGTGTGAAATTGAATCAACTTGAAGTTATGGTTTTTCAAAATAGGCTTTTAAGGTAGATTTCACTAGTGTACTTTTGGGTGGTGAAATAAAATATTTCATTATGGGAGACCTAAATTTTTCCAAAATTTGCATGAAATTTTAGGCTCCAACATTGGCTTTGTCTAGGGATGTATTCCCCTTGTGAGAATAGCAAGAATCCAGACCTCGGGAGAGCAGACTGAGTGCTTTATTTATTTGGCAGCAAAGTCAAATTTCATCTCTTCTTTGAATTGGTATGATTTGCAAAATTACACCACAACTGATGGCTCAAGGCCACCCAAAAAGAAATTCCTTTATTTTCCTTTGTCATATACCTTATTTTGGTTTGGGTTCATCATGTTCCATTTGAAAAAATTCATGCAATGTGCCATGATGCACATACTGTCATTCGAAAGTTTCAAAATAACGCCACCTTCATTGCTACTCATATTTCCTTGTCTATTTTGTAGTTCACAATTAGGCATAACTTGAACATCATGTGATGAAATCATACCACTTTCACCATATAAGGAACATTTACTTTCAATGCAACTTCCTCCATCATTATGATTATTGTCATGTATCATGAAATGATATCTTAGCTTATTTGAAAACTGAAAGATTTCATAGTTCACCACATTGCCAGGATCATTAAGTATGATTTTATCATAGATTTGTATAGAAGACATGAAATCATCATAAGGCCATTGAAGTAAATGAGAAAGACATCTTCCAAATGCATGGGAAGGAAAACAATCATGATTGTTCATTCCATCATCCAAACACTTCTCACATAATTCTTAAATTCTTCAATATCAACATCTTCTGAGGCCATTAGATTTGAAACATTTTCCACTTATTTCATATCACCGATCGATAGTGACACCAAGTTTTGATCCATATAGTCATCATTATACACATTTGAATCGGTCAATGTTAAACATTAATTATCCATGATATGCAAATAAATATCTTCCTCATGTGAGTAAAATACCTTTAATTCTGATTTACATATCTCTTCTTGAATAGGTTCTTGATCAGCTTCAAAAATTCTTTTGTCATTGTGAAAACTACATATGGAATAACATGAATTGTACTCATCCATACTTTCATACAAATCACCTTCACTATCAAAGAAAATGTGGGTTGGGCATGACATTTCAGAATCATTCTTATGTGTATATCTCTAATATTCAATTGTCAGCATATCTGAAATTTGTTCACTAGTGAGTGAACATGCCTCTTCATTCATCTCATCGCTTATGTACTCTTCATCTTTTTATCATTACAAAAATGCTCGAGATCTTTGGATATTGACATATCAGATGCAATTTTATCAGCACTATCCTTTACTTGGAAAAATGTCATTTGATCTCCTTCTATTACTTGATCAGATAATGGTTTTGAAAAAAAAAATGAAACCATTTCCAGGTGTGCATATTTCTTCTTCATTAATGGTGTCATCATCAGTTGTACATGGATGTGTCTCATGTTCACTGTCAAGTAAACTTTCTCCTTCACTTTCATTATTACTGATGCATTCCTTTGACATGGTGTCCTCAACAACATCTTCCATATTGCAATCCTGATCCAAGGTGTATGATTGGTCTTCCATAATTTCATCTTCATTTGAATCTTAAAAAAAATCATTGCAATCTTCACTTGTACATGTTTCCTCTATTGCCTGCATCATTTGATCAGCTTCTCCATATTCATTAATGACATCACCATTAGATTCAACATTGCTAGCATCCACACACCTTTTCCTATCTATGATATCAATCAATTGTTCCAATTGGTCAAAAGTAACTGGTTTTAAGGACTTGGGCCAATAAACTCATTTAGGCTCATATATTCTCATGAATTTCTCAATAAGCACAGAACTATTGGGCATGTGTAATCAAGAGGTATTTGCATATAGATATATATCATTCGTTTGAGTAGAGAACATCCAGATTCTCCTTCGTGTCTCTTTAGGCTGAAAAATGTATCTAAGGGGGATGGGCACTATTCTGATTTCATGATGGGACTTTGAACTCTTCCTTGAATATGTGCATACTCCTCATCTTCCTCCTCAAATTATGATTCGAACATACATTTTCAAAAGAGTTTATATCTTCCTAAATGAGAACAGTAGGTTCAACAACATGTGCAATTTGTTGATGATGAATGTGGGGTTGATCATGGTGTGCAAGGTATTGAGGTGGGTGGTTTGGGAAAATAATGGTACCAGATGTCATTTCATTGTTTGGGAAAGATTGAGGCTCTAAATTTTGTGTATAATCTTCATAATTGTCATCAAAATGACCCAAGAATATCCTTTTGAGATCTCCCCATGAAGATATAATTTGCATGGGTAAGCTTTTAAACCACTCCCTTGCATCATCCCTCAAAGATCTTACAAATAATTTCATAGTGATATCTTCTGCAGAAATTTGAAATTTTTCAATAAACTCACAAAATAGTTGTACATGCTCATAAGTTGATTCGTGTGTCTCTCCATGAAATATAGGCACATGTTTTATAAGCCCAACGAGAAGATGATTTGGGTAGCCTTGGATGAAATTCAATGGTTTATCTATGTCAAATACCCTTCTCTGTAGATATGGTTGACATTGCTAACTTTTTTGATGGGGGGCTTGGTATTGATATTGATTATATTCATGGTCTTGGGTTGGTTGAGCATTTATTTTATTTGAAGCTTGTGGTGCATAAATGTCTTGTTGTGTATAGTGAGTAGTATTTTCATTGTCAAGATTTATAAGTGTACCATAATGTGTATGGGGCAAAAAGGAATTACTATACATGCTTTAGCTTGTAACTTTTATCTTTGACTAGAAATGTTATAATTTTGAGATGTCCTTTACATTCTTCATCAATTTTTAATAGATTCACCACTCACTTTTTCAAAAAGTGAGAAAATGGTAGTGTATTGAAATTATTCTTGATTTTATCCCTAATGGAATCCCTTATGAAGTCAGGTGAATACAAATGTGATTTTTATGACTCTATAACTACAAAGGCCTGGATTCAATATTGCTTAAGATTCCCCAGTGGAGTTGTCAATCTATTATGTCTCAAAAACACAGGTTATAAACCTTAAGAGGGTGTCAAGCTCTTTGGGAACATTTTTGGCTAACGAACAGGGTTAATTGATATATTTGAGATTCCCATGCACTTTAGGCTTTGCCAAACCTAGGTGGGTGTACCTAAATGATAAAGTAGATTTGAAATTTATAAGTGTAATCTATAATTTGGGCAACCTATTCACAATGGCATGTAGAAGTGAAATGGATGCAAGGATAATTATTAATTCCTACTATAAATGTTTTGAGGGCTGAATGTATGAATAAGATTTGAATAGTGTATTGCTAAAATAAATATGACTAGAGCCTAATCTAATTGGGTAAATGGAGTCGAGAGGTGGATGATGTGTGGGTCCTTTTCCTAGCTTAACTCTAACTCTTGGAGACTTTAGATGTTTATAGCTTGTATAAAAGTGCAGGTTTGTAAGTTATTTGGGCTCTTCTTATTGATCCTAGTGATATCCCCCTAAGCTATTGTGAAGTTTTGAAAGGATTTTAATTCTTATGTGAAGGAACCCAATTAAGACAATCAGTTTAAAAGGATTTTAATCCTCGGCAAGAACCTATTAAAAAGGACCTCTTCAAAGGAATTTAATTCTTTCTCATAGAAACCAATCAACAAAATCACACAAGTACAACAAATGTTTCTCGACAAGTTAAATATATATTGATATACTTAATTTGAATAACATAGAAGGACCACTCCGAAGATAGCCAAATTACATATAAGAATTAATATTTACACAATAGTTGAACACTAGAAATTGGGCCACCAAATTAAATATTCTCCTCCATTATAACCTTCAAAATGATTTTGCAATAATATCATAAGTCTTCATTTTTTTGTATGCTAATCTACTAATTGCTGATAATTTTTCTAACCTATTGATGATGGATTGATCTATGATTGCATCTTTCATATATACATCACATTTCCAAGGGTGTGACCCTTAGTTCTATATGATGCAACTCTTCATTTAATTAATTATCTTCGGTAAGAATAAAATATCAATTCTAATCTCCTTGACCTTTTATACTCCCATGAAAAATTAATTTCAATAATAATTATAATATTTTCTTTTGCTGATATTTTCTCACTCCCATTTACCTTTCACCTTTTGCTTGTATGTATTTTCACCCAACAAAATATTCTTTGAGAAGAATAATTACTCAATCCTAATTTTACTTTCAATTAATTCCCCTAATGAGAATATTTTATTTTTTATTTACCTGTATGTATTTTCACTATATTCCTCAAGTAAAATAACTACTAACTTTCTAACCCCCTGAGTGAAATGCACTTTATATTTTTCACATCAATATTACTATAATCACGATGAAATTTTTATTTAATCCTTATTTTCCTTTTCATGTATTTCGCTCTATTGGAGGGACCAATGTTTTTCTCTCGCTGATGTTCAATTCTCTCTTCGATAAGTTCCTCAAGCCAACTGTATTCCCCTTTTTAATTTTCAAGCTATCGTAGGGACCTGTTATTCTGTTCCACCAATTGGAATTTCTCTCGTCGATGAATATTTTCATTTGCAATACTGCACCATTTTAGGTTTTATTCCTTGGCTTCTTGCGCGAATGTGGGAAATGTCCGCAAAAGTGCAATAATATATTGGATCATCTGTGCTTTCCTTATTGTTATCTCTTTGTACACTATAGTCCAATCACAAAATCAGTGGTGCAACTGTATTCCATTAACATCCATAAAATATGGCATGTAAAATGACTCGCCTGAATCTCCCTCAAATCCAAAGCTTAGTGTACTCATTCCTTTCCATTACTTGGGAATACCCACTTCTTGGAAATGCAACTTCCCTAGTTTTTTCTCACTTGACAATAATGAAACATCTTGATCCTCAGCCTCATATTTCTTGCTATACTTCTTCAAAGTCTAGGCGATCTCCTCTAAGCTTATCGGTCTCAATATAATCATTGGAGTTCTTTGTCAAAGAATGCAAATGCTTTATGCAAATGATCATTACTAACGACCATCACTATGTATAGACTCGAGGTCGAACCATTATGTAATGCTTAGATTGAGGCATCTTTACTGTCAAAAAGTTATCATAGTATCAGATTATTCCTCTCATTCCAACAATTCCAATTTCCAAGTGAAAGGTCAACATAAGAATTCCTTGTGCCTCGTTCACTTTGTGCTACTTTGATTGTTTCTTTTGTTTTAGTTTGATGATTCCAAGTATAGATAAAGCATTTGATGAGTCTTATCCTCCCTGATCTCATCCCCAATTTCACCTTCCACTTGAGCAGCAAGCGTGATGGCTTCTCTCCCAACATTTAAGTGAAAAATCCATGTGTTGCAAGCATTCTTTTGTATTTGTATTCATATAACCACGAGGAGTGTTTTTTTGGATCATACATTCCCCAAAAAATTAGCAATCGTTGGAAAGTTGGTCTTCATGTGGGTAGTAGAAAAATCTATATTCATAGTCTTCTTGCATCGACTCCTTCATTCTCTTGTGATCTATAGTTTTCTTTACTATGCAGTAGTCTCAATTCCTCTAATAGCTTTTCCTTGACTGGTAGCTTTCGTCGCCTATAAAATAGTGATCTCTTCTTCCAAACCAATAGATGGTGATCATAAGAATCTCTTGGGTTTTGTGAAACTTTCCTTCTTTGGCAATAGTCATTGCAATCTAGGTGACCTTTTACTTTGGATGGCATTTTAAATTTCTTTCGATCAGTTTTTATCATCATGATGAAAGCCTACATCTGAAAATTTCTTATCTAATATAGCTTCAAGGGCATCATTTGTCTAGTTCATTTAAAAGAGCTATTACAATCTACTTTACTCATTTACTTTTAATGCTTCCCGTCTGTATCTCCTTCTTAAATGGGCTAATAGGGTTTCCCCCTCAAATGATTATGAATCTTCATCATTCAAAAAACTATTCATAGTCTGCTTGCATTTTCCATGTTTCCTTTACTATTTGAGTTGGGTGACCCAAGTGTTTTCCCTACATCTCTTTGAATGTTGAGACTTCAAGGATAAATGGCTCTACTGTGATTCATCTTCTAGGTCATCTTGAAGATACACTCGTTGTGTAGATCTTTGGATGCTTGTTTGTACAATGGAGTGAGTGCATTGCTATTCTTGCTTCCTTGACAAATAAAAAGCTTCAAGTTGCTCATAATATTGGTATGTGGAAACTTATCAATGAGTGGAATAGGACTTTCAAAAAGATCACCTTTCAAAATTGTTGAGCTTGAGGATGCATTAGAATTATAACTCTTCTGATAGTAAATTTGACCCTTTGTAAATACCAGACCTGGAGGGGAGAAAAGAGTTCAATACAAAACATCCATGTGTCAAGCTCTCCTTTCTATAGTCCTTTTGCAATTGTTTAATCAAGAATCTGATATGCATCCTCAATTGTAGTGGGTATTCATTTTGTTTTCTGACTTTTTCATTGTGATAAAATTAGTCAAGTAGCTTCTGGAACCGCCTTGGAAAACTGGTCAAAACTTCTCCTTGAGCCATGAAAATGCACCAATATGTTGAGTTATGATAGGGGAGTATGGTTGCAGAACGGTTTGACATGAAGTTATTAGGATTGAAAACTGTCAACACTCCAAATTGCTTATTTAGCATTTTCTGAATACTCCATCTGTTTAAACTCAACTGAAACTCACCAACTTGCCCCTTTGGAAAAATATCAAATCTAATTCTTGGAAGCTATAACTTGGAGGATTGGTTCATTTAGGATCCATGAATACATATGAAAAAGGGTTTTTCGTCAAACCTCTTCATTCATTAAATATTGAGTGTCAAAGTTGACCTTTCTGAAGCATCCTGGGAATGCAGTCACAAAACTCTGTAAAATCCATTTGGATTTTATTTGAAAAAAATACCAAATGAGGTGTTGAAGCTATGAGAATTGGCATGAAGGTAGGTTGAGGTGGGAAGAATCCGAGACAACAATCAACTCATCATGAAAATCTCTCAGTTGATCAAGATTTTCCTCCAAAGTTGACCCTTTTGGCAGATTTGACACTGTGCAACCAGCAAACCTTTTCTGAACCTTTCAATTTGGTGTTTCAAAACTTCATCATATCAGGTCATGGGAATCTAAAATCAGGTGGACACACTTTCATATGGTAGGTGAACATGTTTGTGAAGTGATTTGGCATGAAACTGAATTGGCTTGAAGTTATGATTTTTCAAAATAGGCTTTTAAGGCAGATTTCACTAGTGTATTTTTGGGTGCTGAAATCAATTTTTTCATTATGGGAGCCTAAATTTTTCCAAAATTTGCATGAAATTTTAGGCTCCTACACATCGTTCGGACCTGTTTCGGTAGTTTGGATGGCTCGTAGGTGTCAGTGGCCCGTATGTACCCTCTCACTTCTCACTTTCGTCTTGTTCTAGATTCTCGTATTTCATGTACAAAGTTTCCTCGGTCAATAGCAATTTTTTCATGATTTCAAAGAATCTGCATCATTTTCCTCACACTTGCTTGTCCCGAAAGCTCGCACTTGACATAAAACCCTCACTTTTGCTCAAGATCATCACCTTTGACCTAAAACTTTGCCCTTAAAAGTAGTGTAGTTGCTCTAAATCCTTGCCCTTGCTCTAGATCCTTGCATTTGTTTGTTGTTTAGATTGTTTCCTAGCATCTTCTTTAGATCCTCACACTTTCTTTGGATCCTTTCATTTGATTTTCTTGCCATTGACATAAACCCTCGCCCTTGCTCTAAACCCTCGCTTTTGTTGTTGTTTCTTTGCATTTTCTAAGCGTTAGCTTTTTCTAAATGTCGTTAGCTTTTTCTTGTTTTAGAACCGCAAGTGTCATTTCTCATCTTTATGTTGTTTCATGTTGTTTTACGTGTTCAAAACGAAACCCTAACATTGTGGGTTAAAATGATTGCAAGTGGTCCTTAAACCACTACAGCCAAGAGATGACCTCAAAATCTATTTGATATGATTTCCCATTTCGATGTTTTGGAGTGAGATTTACTAGATATGGTTGAGCTACGTCATGTTTGTTACATGCCTCCCATCCGGACTCATACAATAATGATGACCACACTCATGGAGCAGTCGCATTCAAAGATGTCCTCATTTTATTTACCCACAGGAGAGTTGACCATTACACTCAAGGATGTGTGGAGGATTCTTTGCATTCCCATCCATGGCGAGGTCGTGACATATCATGTTCAATGGAGTACCCATTCCATGTGCCGTGTGTTGGGTGTGAGACAATTAGAGGTTCGATAGTTGGAGATTGATTTGTTTGAGTTCGTTGGCAGTGCAAATCCTATTTCTCTTATCCTTTGTGGATTGGTTTTGGGATTAGTTGTTCCTGATAGGAGACATCGTCAGTTACCTATTGGATGGGGTATTTGTATTGAGGGTATGTTTGAGAATGATACCATATATGCTTTTGGTTCGTGTCTTCTCGCCCACCTCTACAAAGATATGGACCAGGTTGTATATCAGGGTAGGAAATCTATTTCTGCATGTGTTTTACTTTTTCATATTTGGGCCTGGTAGCACATTGCAGTTACTCAACCTGATGGGATACAGGATCGTACTCCTGATGATCTGTACTCGTATTGTTATGGATATTTCTTGCATTACACCTTACTCAAGGATCTTCCATACTGGCATCATGTTTGATGAGATGCCAAGTTTGTTGGCAAGAAACACTATGAATATCATTTGGTGTTGTCATTGATGGCAACCCTAGTCGGTGATTGGATCCACACGTCATCATTTGATCATATCGACAGTAAGATTGAAGATAGTCAAGGCAGAATAGAGCATCTGATAGTTTTGTGTTCATCGATCCACATGAAGATTTTTTTTTATTATTTTGTGTTGTGTATCTCATGGAATTTTGTTTGGCATATGATCTTTGTTGCTATCAAATCTTAGTTCCTCATATTGCTCCATGTGTGAGTTAGAAGATTTGATTGATTTATTCTCTTCTTATCTATATTGAAGCTGACTTCGTGAATATAACATGTCACGAATGTTTGGGAAGTAAATTTTTAAGTATTTTTGTGTTCGTACATGTTGATGTTGATCACTACTATGTTGGAGCTAACTTTGGTTGATGCGCATCAAGAATTAAAGATGGATTGAGCCGACAACTTGAATATATTTTTACTTTTGTTTGAGCAGACAATTAGCAATTAAATTCTTAGTCATGGATTTATACAAGAGATCATTCATATCATTTTCATATGCGAATAACGTGTGTCGATGCGAATTGTGAATATCAGAAGAGCAGAAGAGTGATAATGCATAGTTTCACTTGTGCATAAAGGATTTGTGCTGAGAATCATAGCAGAGTAGAGAAAAAGTGTAGAATCAGTCAGAAGGATAGAAGATCGATTGTTGAGCCTAAGTGAAACTATAATCAAGCATATGTAGATGCTATTTTCTCAGTTCAATTTCTCAGATGGATTTAATCTAATTATCTTTGTAAGACAGTGAGTATTCTTTGAGCAGTGAGCTCTAGGCAATGCGCCTGAATGCAAGTGCATTCCCATATCGTAAACTTCATTTTGAGTATACTCAGATCATACTGTGGATTGGCCATCCACCGTGGTTTTTCCCCTAACAGGGTTTCCACATAAAAATTCTTGTGTTATGGTGTTGTGGTTATTTGTTTCATGTTCATGCATATTTCTTTTGAATGAATGTTTTAAATGCTTGAAGGATTAGATCAATAAAGTTAAAAATTGCACAACACTAATTCCCCCCCCCCCCCCGCTCCCCCCCTCTCAGTGTTGCTTGATTCCAACAATTGGTATCAAAGCTAGTTCCTCTGAAGAAGTCTAACAACTTGGGGAGATCTTAGAAAGTGCTTCAATGGATTCAAGTAGACTTCAACAACAAATTTTGGTGGCACTAGATGATCTTGATCAGTCGAAATATGAAGTTCAGAAATTGCAAGCAAATTTTATGGATGCTAAGAAATTCATTGAATCATTGAAAGATAAAATCAATAAGTCCAGGGAGAAAAGAAAGGAATGTTGTGATCAGATTAAGCAAAATGACAGCAAAAGCATTGAAGATGAGCAGCTGAGTCAAGCCCTGAAAGAAAAGATAGAAGAATGTGAAAAGCTTACCAAAGATAATACATTCCTAAAGCATGAAATGGAATCTATCATGATGAGGATGACCAAGGATATTGAAGACAAAAAGAAGAATGAAGAGAATCTTGCACAATTCTTGAAAGAAAAATCTGAAGTATGTAGTTGTTTGGACAATGAGTTGGAACAATCTAAAAACAATGAGGAAGTCCTTGGAAAATAGATTGATGATCTCAGAGATGAACTTGCTACACCTAATGAATACAAGGAGAAGTTCAAGGTTAGCTCAGCCAAGCTTGATGAATTGATCAACAGTTAGAGGACTAATGGTGACAAGCGAGGTCTTGGTTATGAAGAAGGAGAAAGTTCCAAATCCGAACAAAGGAGATCTAGGCAAGAAAATCAGATAAATAGCTCGCTGGAAGTAATTTGGTAAGACAACCTAATGCTCAAAGATTCAATGGCTATTATTTTACCTGTAATAAGTTTGGCCATATGGCTTCTCAATGTAGAAGCAGGATGAATCAAAGTGGTCCATCATTCTCAGGTCAGTGCTTTAATTGCAATAAGTTTGGTCACAAGTCAAATGAATGTAGAAATGTGATGAAAAAATTTCATAGAGATGTCAAATGTTATACATACAATAGATTTGGCCATATTGCTAACTAGTGCAGATCAAAAGAAAATCAATGGAACAATTGGTATGGACAAAAAAATGTTTTGTGCTATAACTCGAACAAATTTGGTCACATTGCTATATTTTGTTGGAATAGAAAAGGTCTAGTAAATCAAAGGAGAAACATGCAGAAGGATGTTAAGGGAAAAATAAAAGTCACTACAGATGTGATCAGGAAGCAAATGCAGAAGAAATGGGTGATGAAAGGTCCCTCTGAAGAAGAAAATGTGCCAGCACCAAAACATTCTTCTGGTAATTCCTCTAGGAATTAGTTTTAGGTCTTTGGCCTAGGGGAGCTGTCAAGAAAATCTCTTAACCCCCTGTCGGTAACTAGCACTGTAATGTGGATGAGTACAGTAAGCACATAGATGCTCAACAGATGTTGTTGAGACTATTGGAGAGAGTATTATGTGGTATTGAAGGTCCGCAGAAGAATTGTCTGTCACAGCGCATGGAAATAGGGTAACTGGATGAGTTAGGGTAAAATAATTTATTGCGTCAAAAAGGGTTAAGTGTTTGAGTAATAAAAGGTCATTTTTATCTTTCATTTGCCCCTTTGCATTTTGAAGAAAAGAAGTTTGGAGAGCTATGAGGTGAACTTTGGAAAATTGAGGCAAAATTCAAGTGTGAAGAAGCTTTCAACAATCTAACTACAATCCGATGAAAAGGTATTTATCGAAAAATCCTCTGAATTGGTGAAAATGGCTACTCCATTGGTAGTCAAAGTTAAGGACAGACCCCATCCCAAATTCAAATGGCATCCTTTCAAGTCTATCGAGACCGACCCATTAGGTTCTTTTTCATTTGTTTCATACAATTTGTTACACACTGAAGATATTAGGGCATATATTCACGCAAACATTGAAGAGCTAGGAGGCTCACAACTATTGAATTTGTATAACAATCATATTATAGGAGAAGACTTCTACGTCAAGCTAGAATTCAAAACCCTAGAAGAGAAGAAATTTGCACATATTGTTAAATTCCCCTTGTTTGAAGAGAACGAATGGGTCCAATATATCTTGAGCATAGTTCATGATGGATTTATGTGGTCGAGTACACCCTTCAAGATTACAAAGGAGGCTATAACTGTTGTTACAAGTTTAAATTCCTCTGGTGGATTACGGATTTTGAAGTCCATAAAGAATCAAACGGTTACTAATGCAATAGGATCAAAGTATGATAGAAGAGCCATGACAATCGGAGATATCATTGAAGCGGATGTGAAATTTGCATCAATGATCATTGGTTACACGATTTATCACTCAAGTCGGGACAATTTTGTATCTGGTACATCCATTTATGTAGCATATCAAATTCTAAAGGAGAATGCAGATTATGACTTGTGCGAGTTACTCAGGTGTCAACTAATAGAAAATCTTGGTAAGATCAAGAAGGAAAAGAAAAATTCTTTTAATTGTGGTAATTTGTTGTTATGTTTTTTCTTTTATTTCATGAATGAAGTTTCGGGTGTTGGGAAAGTACATTGGCAAGGTGGTCATCTTGTAGCTGTTTAGATTAGAGAGATGTATGGAATTGGAAGTAGTCAAGCCAAAAAAATTGTAATCTGGTGATACTTCAAGAATTCTCAAAGTATGATGCATGCCAGAGAAATAATTCCTACTTCTATTGTGGAGAAGTATAAGGACACGATTTTTTTTATGGTTGATATTGATCAATGCCTAATGGAAGCAGCAGATCCCAAAACAGTCTGGATCATGCCAATGGGTTATGAAGTTGAAGAGAAAAATCTAGAAATATATGCACAACATTTACTGAATAAGCCTTCGGATCCATCAGAAGAGAGATTTGGTACTTATGCAGAAAATAATATACAAGTGCACAATGAACTTAGAAAAATTTTGATAGTTAGAAGAGTTAGAAAAGAATGGGTATATCTTCAGAAAAAATAAAAGAAGCTAGAAGGAAGAGAGAAGAAGTTGAAGTAGAAAAGAGCTAGCAAAAATTGAATCTGCTAGTCCAGTAGAACCATTTGCCCGAGCTAGGTCAATAAGAAGCTTTGCATCTCTATCTGCCCCTACAGCAAAGCCAATTCCTGTGCAAAGTCAGATGAAGACATTCGATAAGGAAGGAAAAAGAAAGAAGGATAAAAGAAAGAGTTTATGTGGCAATCTCTGAAGATGAATAAATAGAATCCGATGAAGGAGTTAGAGAAATAAAGCATATGGGCACCTAGGCAACAAAGGCTACTAAAAGTAAGCCCTTTGGTGAAGAAGACAAAGCAAAGAAAAAGGCAAGAATTGAAAAACTTGGTATGTCAGTAGAAGAAGTTGAAAAAGATTTGGTCAAGGATGGAAATCTTAAGCCACTTTGTAAATGGTATGAAACCTTTGATAAATCAGGTCAAAGAACTCTTGAAGAGGCAACAATAAAGCATTTGAATATTTTCAATAAAGTTCTTATTGAAATAATGCCTAATTTTCCTAAAATCTTGTATGAGATTTTGGAAATGAGAAGAGTAAATGCTAGAACAGAAGAAGAACAAATGAGAGAAAGGATTCTTGTTGAGTTATATCTAGTGATATCTATGGAAGAAATGAAGGAAATATTAAATAAAGCTAAAAAGGAATTCAAGAGCAAGACAAGAGTGAATAAGCTCATGATTGGTCAGACTGATGAAGTTGCAAAGGAAACTAAACAAATCTTGAGAAATTTTTTGTTAAGTAATAGAATTGATGTTGTCACTAAAGAAACACATGATGAAGATGTCTCAACTGGTCCGACAGAAGAAGAAGAAAAACAAGATACAACTGAGGATACTCAGACTCCTCTTGATGTGGACAATACATAAATTCCTATGGAGATTGAAGCTCCTGAAATTGTATCGCTTGAGAAGGTTGAGAAAATTGAGATTCATGAAGAGAAGCAAGAATCTGCAACTGAAGAAACAGTGGTTGAGGAAAATAAAGTTGAGGTAAAGGAAGTTCTAGTGGAAGCAAGAGACACTACAGAGGCAGTGAAGAAATTTCTGGTTGAGCAACAGGAATAATTTGACCCTGAATTAATTGAAGGTCCTATTGACCTATCTACTTTGTCTCCAATTCAGAAAATGAAAGTTGCATCATTTGCCCAAGTGAAGGCTAGAGAATAATTGTTGAAGTCTCACATTGAGGATAGTGAACTTTTAAACCTTGCATCTAGAGTTCTAGAGAAAAAAATGCCTACTCATGTCAAAGATCCTTTTGGTTCCTCCTCCGGTGAACTGAAGAAGATCATTAACTCTATAAGTAATCATTTTAAGTCACTTGAGAAATCAACCATGGTTAAAGTTCAAAAGGAATTTGATGCCAAAAGATTCAATAGATTGAAATAAATGATTGTCAAAGATAAAACTCGGTTAGCCACCTGTGTGAAGAATATTCAAAGCGCTCTATCTGAAGGTGGAAAGATCTATAAGTCATGTTTGTCTCTTTCTAAATTTACTGAGGTCAATGAGAAGAAGGTTAATGATCTTGAAAAATAGTTAGTTGATATTTCTGAAACTTTTGATCCTTTAGCTAGTGGTGTTGCAAAGCAAGAAGGTTAGGTGATATCTCTGCTTGACAAGATAAGGAGCTTGAAGCATGACAAGAACAAAATTGTGGAAAGAGCATGTGAACTTAGAGGCCTAATTTGTCTGAAGATAGAAATAATGTCAAGTGCATTAAAGGAAGTTGAAGATGCTAAGGCAGTTGGTGATCCAGTGAACCTTGAGTCTGTGGAGACACAATCCTACTTAGTTTGTGGTCACATAAAATTTTTAGAGAGTCTCAAAAGGATTTGGGACACAAATTTGATTATGTTGAAGAAAATTTTTGTAGATGTTTTCAAGTTGATGTAAGTTGAAGAAGCATTTTTGTTCATAACAGTTTTGTGTGATTTTTGGTATGCGGTTTCCCCAAATTTTTCCATTAATGTCAAAGGGGGAGAGTAGTAGAGTGAAAAATGTATAATCATCTCAGGGGGAGAGTTTTGTTTTTGAAATTTTAAAGAGTGGCAGTGTATTGATGTTGGTATTGATCTGACACTTAGTCATTTTTCACTAAGTGTTGCCATCAATGTCAAAGGGGGAGATTGTTGGCAAGAGACACTGTGAATATAATTTGGTGTTGTCATTGATGGCAACCCTAGTCGGTGATTGGATCCACACATCATCATTTGATCATATCGGCAGTAAGATTGAAGACAGTCAAGGCAAAACAGAGCATCGGATAGTTTTGTGTTCATCGATCCACATGAAGATTTTTTGTTATTATTTTGTGTTACGTATCTCATGGAATGTTGTTTGGCATATGATCTTTGTTGCTATTGAATCTTAGTTCCTTGTATTGATCTATGTGCAAGTTAGAAGATCTAGTTGATTTATTCTCTGTTTATCTGTACAAAAGCTGACTTCGTGAATATAACATGTCACAGATGTTTGGGAAGTAAATTTTTAAGTATTTTTGTGTTTGTGCATGTTGATGTTGATCATTACTATGTTGGAGCTAACTTTGGTTGATACGCATCAAGAATTAAAGATGGATTGAGCCAACAACTTGAATATATTTTTACTTTTGTTTGAGCCGATAGTTAGCAATTAAATTCTTAGTCACATATATATATAAGAGATCGTGCATATCATTTTGATATATGAATAAGGTGTGTCGATGCGAATTGTGAATATCAGAAGAGAAGAAGAGAGATAATGCACAATTTCACTTGTGCATAAAGGATTTGTGTTGAGAATCAGAGCAGAGCATATCATAAGTGTAGAATTAGTCAAAAGGATAGAAGATCGATTGTTAAGACTAACCGGAACTGTAATCAAGCATATGTAGATGCTATTTTCTCAGTTCAATTTCTTAGGTGGATTTAATCTGATTATCTTTGTAAAACAGTGAGTCTTCTTTGAGCAGTGAGCTATAGGCAGAGTGCCTGAATGCAAGTGCATTCCCATATTGTAAACTTCATTTTGAGTATACTCAAATCATATTGTGGATTGGCCATCCACCGTGGTTTTTCCCCTAGCAGGGTTTCAACGTAAAAATTATTGTGTTATGGTGTTGTGGTTATTTGTTTCATGTTCGTGCATATTTATTTTGAATGAATGTTTTAAATACTTGAAGGATCATATCAATAAAGTTAAAAATTGCACAACACTGATTCACCCCCCCTTTCAGTGTTGCTTGATTCCAACAAATTTTTATTTGGTGACCTTATATGGATTGTGAGGCATGGTCATAGGATCCAAAGAATCTTGTTTACTTTCAATAGACCCGATGGTTGGTTGGTCATTCTCACTCTCTACTAGAGTGTTACTTACTGGACAAAGTATGTCATCAGTTTGGAGAGAGATAAGGTCAGTTTCCTGATACATATGAGGCTCATTTTTGTCAAACCACTAGGTAGGTCCATGTATGGGGTCACTAGGTGGATAAATATGTTGTTGTTTCATTCAAAAAACTTGCCCCAGTTGGTTGGGGTTGGTCGGTTCCTTTAGCAGATTTGAGTATCACACTTGACTTTGATCAATGGTGGGAATGACGTAGGCCTTTGAGATTCATAGATCCTGGGGGTGATCTCACATTGGGTAGAGTAGGTATTACAGGTCGGCATAGGGAGCGACAACGCATTGAGGTTCTTGTAGAGAAACTAGATAGGGCCCAACATGATGGGGAGTAGGGTGGTCAGGATGAGCATATGCCTTAGGCGCAAGGTTATGGATACGTTCTAGTTCCCCCTCCACCACCTAGGGATGGAGGTGTATAGTTAGCTCAGATGGTCACTGCTAGAGATGCAGAGATAGTGCAAAAATAGGTCGTGGAGGCTCAGGTTGATACTTTGACCGCAAAGAGGGACAGTTTGAGGGTTGAGCGAGATAGTGAGAGCAAGTGATGACATGTTGCAAAGGCTCAAGTACAGTTTCTTATGACAAAGAGAGATACTCTCAGGGTAGAGCATGATAGTTTTAGAGCAGAGTGAGATTGGCTATTACATATGTCCACATACTATCAGACCTTATATGATGCTATTGTTCCTAGGGTTTCTCAGCATCCACGATTCGTGGAGCCTAGTGTTGCAGGTGATGGTGGTGGAAAGGTAGGTGATCATTCTATTAGACAACCAAATTTTGAGGGTGTTTTGCACCCTAGTCTATAGGGTTATATCCTTCTCGCCGGACACCTTTACTTTTTGTACTTGATCCTCATGTTCATTTCTCAGAGACATATTACAGACATGATTTTTTGTATATATATTCATCGGCTTAGTCGAGGCCTCATATATATATTATTTTGTATTATCCTATCACACTTGTTTTACTAATGATGTTGTATTGTGACCTTCTCCCTTTTCTGATGATGGTATATATGAGATATACCTTCTTCCATTCAACTTCATTTTATGATTATGTGATGATCATGGATGACTATGTATGATGATGTATGTTGATCTATGTTTTTGTACTTTTTTGATGTATGCATATGATGTGGATGAATGGATCATACTTTGTTTCATATGATGTTTTATTATGGATGATCAATATATCGTTTGGATATATGATGTTTATGTGGTGTTGATATATGATGGATGTATGCCCCATACATGATACATGATGTTTTTATTGGTTTATTAGCATCATGATGTGTATTAACAATATTATGGATGCAAGATGGATATGGTACGAATGATATTGCTAAGAAGGATGGATGTTAGAAGAAATTTATGATGATGTATAGAAATTTGATTTTTGTTAGTAGTTCATGATGTTGCTTATTATTTGCTTGAAGACTTCACAGATTTGAACAATCCTGTTTCATGTAGCAAACAGATACGATGCACCAGGGTATTAATGACCAATGTGACTTTGTATCCATTGTGTGGACTTTGACTCTACAAAAAAAGAGTATATTTTCTCATACAAGACATATGAAAACCTTGTTTAAAGTATATAGTTGGGTTGCATTAAAAAAAATTTGGACCAGTCACATAGAGAGGTATGGAACACCTAACATGCAACTGCTTCATGAGTTGTTTCAACACAACTTCCATACACTCAATAAAGCAATTATTCACCATGGTCTAGTATTACAAAAATATCTTACAAACAACAAATCTAAATGATGCTCAATTTTTCCCCATTCCTTCTTCTCTAAATCCTTATGGACATCCTCGAGAGATCATGGGAATGATTCAATAAAATAAATCATAAAAATAAGACTACAAAGAGATAAAAACAAAGTTGCATTATCACTTGCCATATCTATTTGAGGTTTCAAAACTATTATCTTTTGTTGATCATGTCTATTCTAGGAACCTATCCGCTAAGGCATATCTCAAGATGTTGTTGGTCAATTGTCATAAAGATAGGTAGTTGATACTTGGATTTGTTTATATCTATTTTACGATCAAATCTTTGTGATTGTTTTCTTTGAAGGTTCTAGCTTTTGATGTTTTTCTTGTTTGTTGGTTTATTTTGTCAAAGGGTGAGTGACGATTTTTTTATTTATGGGTGAAGTTTATTGTGGGTTGTGATGATGAAGATAGAACCTTTTTTTTTTCGCAGTTTTATTATGTTTTTGTTATTTTCAGGGGACTAACCTAGGGCCTCGGGGGCTCATCAAAGATAAGCCTTGCCTATGGTTTACACATAGAGGCTCATAGTTTTCTTGTCATTTGATGTTTTTGACCTTTTTTTGTTTAGTGAATGTTTTTTGAATTTTGACTTTTTGACTATTTTTGGATTTTGATTTTTAACTATTTTTGGATTTTGATTTTTTTGACTAAGTTGGAATAAAGCATGATGGAAACCTAAGGAGACTAAACTAGGTTCTCGGGGCATGTTAATCCTTTCCTACACTATACACGCAAAGACCACATAATTCTACCATTTGACTCAAAGCATAAACTATTTTTGGGATAAACAACATTGATAACTTGGATGGGTATTCCAATTATGTGTCTAGAGGATATGTTGCAGGAAATCTACTTGAACTAGCTATGGAGTTCAAGAAAATGTTGATATCTTAGACTGTTTGAGTGAAGGAATAATCCAACACATTGTTATTTCATTTTTTATGTTTTTCAATTTTTTTTTATTTTTGGTGTTTTTCAGATGTATTTGATTTTGTGTTGTTTTTTAGATGTTTTTGGATTTTTATTTTTTTTACCATGATATGATCCACAAAGATCTAACCCACGACCAGCTTTAGGAAGTTGCCCCCAATTTGAGACAAGACAACTTTACTAAATTAGTAATAAGCCATGGTTGGATACATGCTTCATTATGGGATGAATGGGTGGATGTTGTGGATAGTACCGATAGATAATGATGTGATTTTTATTCAAACATAGCACTTGTTTGCTAGGTTTTCACTATGATACCTATTCTAGGAGTGCCACAAAGTGGTTTTCACTCAAAGAATGTCTTATTTCTCTTTACTATTTTTTTCTTTTTGATTTTTTTGTATTTTTTCTATCTTTTTTCTATTTTTTATTTTTATTTTTACCCTTTTTCCTAGGGTGAACATATTGAAAACTTTGTTTGATATTTCACTTTGTTTTTCTAGATGATATGTTGCTAAAAATCTTACTTGAACTAGCTGTGAGGTTCAAGCAACTGTTGATATCTTAGAATTTTTGAGTGAAGGAATAATCCACATTGTTGGTATCTTTGAAGGTTACCTTGGTAGTGCGTTGGTGGTACACCTTGTTGTTGGGATGAATTGTTTTGAAGGTTACCCTAGTAGTACATTAGTGAGATACGTTGTTGTTGGTATGAAATGCTTCAACGGTTACCTTGATAGTGCTAAGATATTGAAAACTTGGATTGATGTTTCACTTTGTTTTTCTAGAGGATATGTTGCGAAAAATCTTACTTGAAGTAACCCTAAGGTTCAAGCAACTGTTGATATCTTAGAATTTTCAAGTGAAGGAATAATCCACGTTGTTGGTATCTTTAAAGGTTACCTTGGTAGTGCATTGGTGGTACACCTTGTTGTTGGGACAAATTATTTTGAAGGTTACCATGGTGATGCATTAGTGGGATACCTTATTGTTGGAATGAAATGGGAAGGGTACCATATGGCACACCTTGTTGTTTGGATAATTCCTAGATCACAACATGAGATAGAAGACATAGATCATGATTTATTCTAAAGCAAGATGTAAGTACTTGCCCCCAATTTCTAGCAATGATGGATTGTCTTGTGATAGGATACTATGTTTGGATGGAGTGTGCCCCTTTTGGACAATGTCTCATGGCTCAAATAATGTTGGATAGGATATATTCAATGATAGTGATCCATGTCAAGATATTTTCCATAAGCAAGTACAAAGTGTACACCAAACATTTTTCAAGATCAAGATAAGTTGGATTTTGGACAAAAATGGATTGGATTTATTATGGATCAGCTGAGATGCTTCCACCTGAAATGACACATGTAGATGCTTGATTCTACACATGATGCTTGTTTCCCAAGTTTTCATCATGGTACTTGTCCAAAGCGCCACCATAGTGGTTTTCACGGAGGACGATTTTTCTCTTGACTATTTTCTTGATTTTTTTTATTTTTTTATTTTCCTAATGTCACACAATACACCTATTTTTTTATGGTGACAATTTCTTTGTCATGTTTGAACCACCTAGTGGTACTGATGTAGATGCTACTAGTTTTGATATGGTTGTTGTTTTCATAACGTGCCAATGGTATCCTACTTGGAGGAGTTGTTTTGCTAGGATGCGAGCGCTTGAATGTAACCCCTGATAACTATTATCTTCCTTTTTGATACCAAATTTTTTTTTACCTTGATGTGCACATCGTGATAGATTTCCCTTAGAGTCTTTATGATACAGAGTTGCTACTAAAACCTGGTCAATGTGAGATTTGGATATCATGGATGGTGAAATGCATTGAGGGGTATGATATTCAGATGAATTGGTTGATAGTTTGGAACCTTTTATTTTTCAAACTTGGGATGATGAGAAATTATGTGTGGATATGGATATTCAATTGGGACCAACATCTTGATATACCTTGTAGGTCACTCTTGAAGCTTTATTTTGCATTGCTGGACTTTTTTGATGGATGAACTTCCCTTTTTTATTTTTCCCCATAGTTTCTTTGACTAATGGATTTTGATAGGGTTGGTTTTCTTTCTTTTTCTTTTCTATCCATTTGAATCTTTCTTTTCCAATTTGTTTTGTTGATTCTTTTTCCTCAATGACTTGTTTCGTTCTTGGGTATAGCTTTTTACCTTGTTGTTGGTCCCAATGAGAGGGTGGAAATATGCATGGATTATGATTCATGACATGGATAGTTGTAGCGTTGGTATCAATTTTATCATAAGGACTCTTTGTGCTATCTATGTTGATGCTTGCATTAGATAAAGTTTCCCCTAGTATTATAGAGGTATCACTGATATGTTTAGATCCCTTACTTGTTGAATAACCAAGACCTTGATTCTTAGAATTTTCAATAATTTGCACTGGTTTTGGAATACCCTGTTCATGTTTGCCTAATCATTTGCCTTGATAATGTATCTTTTGAAAAAAATTATTTTCCATAGGATATGTCTTACCTTGGAAACAAGGTGCTAATCCTTCTCTACTCTATTGTGGATCTTCAAATATGATAGCTTCTTCACTGGTAGGATCCTTTATATGTGGGATAACTTCCTCATTTATATCTTTGGCTTGATTCTATGAAATATCATATTTTGATGGCCCTCCAAAATATATTGGTGCTTCTTTAACTATTGTATACCATATGCTCTATTGCTCAGGATTATCAGTTATCTTTATTGATTTTAAGATACTATGCTCCATATTTTATACTTGATGTCTTCAACCTACCTAGAGGATGTTTCTGATCTTAATGCTCGGTCTTGATCAATTTTAGATATGTCTATAGATTATGTTGTGCTTTGATCATGTGTAAATATGTTAAGAGTAGGTGACTCTTGTTCCTTGTTTATGATATCAAGAGTATGCAACTCTTGTTTTGGATGAAGATATACATTTCCATTAGGAGTAAGCATCTCATGGGTAGATGTATGTGTGCTTGGTATATGGATGTATTCTTCTTATGGAAAACCTTGGATATCTTGGAAGATATCTACTAATTCATTGTAGTATTTTGATGATAGGGATTCTTGATCTTGATTTTGTGTGGTATTATCTTTGACATTCTTTGGATCACATTCTTGACATGGATCAATTTCAAAAGAAGGGATCCTTGGATTTCCTCAAAATGTTGACATAGGGGTGATAGCTCTTGGATTAAACTTTTTGCATTGGGTATAAGCATTGGATTAAGGGCCTCTTGATCCTCAATATATACTGCCATGAGGTTGGATGATGTCAATATATCTTGGATTGGATCATTTCTAGACTTGGGTGATTGAATTTGACCATGCTTGGGAATAAATTCTTGATTTATATCCTCTTTCTCATTGGATTATGTAGAAATATCGTCAATGTGATTAGTGATAGATAGTTCTTGATCGTTGTTTTCAACTTTTGAGTTTGAGATATTATTATTGTTGTCATTGGTAGATGGACCTTGAACATTAATAGCTATTTATCCTTGATCAATAAGGTCTTGGATGAGATGTTTGAGTGTAGCACATATGTTCATTGGGTGACCCTTGATTTTGTGGAACTCACATTGTTTTTACTTGTTATACCAAGGAAGTTTAAAGTTTGGTTCACCATAAGTTGGAATGTCATTGATTTTGATAAGTTCTTGTTGTACTAGTTCATATATGATTACCTCTAAGGTCTCTCCTAAAGGGGTTAATTTCCTTCTTGCTTGGTAATTTTTCATCTGTGGCTTTTCTTGATTTTTTTTCTCTTGATTTTGTGAAACTCATTGATACTATGTTGAGGTATATTTTGATATTGCACTTGAGGTACACCTTGGTGTTGCGGAACTTCTTGATACTATGATTGAGGTAGATTTTGACATTTCAATTGAGGTACACCTTGGTGTTCTGGAACTTCTTGATACTGTAGATATTGGAAGTGTTGTTGATGTGGATATTGAGGTGTTTGTGGAATGATGTCCATTTGTTGTGGATATGTAATGTTTAGACTTTGAATAATTCATTTATGATATGTCATACTTTGATCTCATTTAATTTATTTTTACTTTGAATAAGTAATTTATGATACGTCATACTTCGATCTCATTTAATTTCCTCAATCTTTTCATAAATTTCATTTAAGGAAATTTGATGTTTTGGACTTTTTCCTTGATGGTGATTTTGAAACCCCTGATGTTGTTGTGACCCTTGATAAGAGTGATTTGGGTAATAGATCCACATGTTTTGGGGATGTTTTTGATACTCAATACCCTATCATAAGGTCACTTGATTTATATCCTCGTGGTCCACGTTCATCGTTTGTGGTGTTTGTTGGCGGGATGTTGACGATGTTCATGTTCACTTCCATGTTCTTCCTATGTTGTGATCTTGTAGTTGTCATAAACAATTTCCAAGCTTTTGTGAATGTTTTCGTAATTCTTATTCTCTAGAAAATACTTGGCCTATCGATGCAAAGTGTAGATAGAAAAAGTGTAGCGTATTTTGGCAGGTGTGATATCTTCTCTGGATGTACCCTTTGGCAAACTTTTTTTGTAGGGCGGTTCTTTGGAAGGTGAAGTATGGATTTCCACTTAAGGATTTTTCTTTTGCCAGACCTAAGGATTTTTTTCTTTCCGAAAAGAATGAAGGATGTATATCTATTGCCACATAGGTGGTGGTAACATGGGTCTTTCATTTTCTATGTCTTCTTTCTCTTCCTCTTCATCTAAGATTTGTGTTGTGTTTCTCCACTGGTTGGGTGTTTCATTCTCAAATATGAAGGTTCTTAAATTGCTAATGATATCAGTTTGTTAACCTTCAATGTTGTGAGACTAGGTTGTAGGATCGATGCTACAAGGTTCAGTTTTTGAATGGAGCAGTCGATCTCCAGATGGTCATAAAGTGTAATGGTTTTGAGATGGTTTGTTATGAAGCTCAAGACCCTAAGGTTTGAGTGTTGTTTTGGAATGGTGCTACTTTTTGGAAATCAAAATGTTGAAGGACTAGGGTCGATATTTCACTTCCTTGTCTAGAGGATATGTTACAAGAAAGCTTACTTGAACTATCTACAAGTCCCAAGTAAATGTTGATATCATAGATGCTTGAGTGAAGGAATGATCTTTGTATTTTATTTTATTTTGACTTCTAACAAGTAGGATGAAAATAATGGATGAGGGACTATATGACTTATCTGGTTTTCCAATTGTTTTGTTCTAACAATGATCCTATAAGCAACTTCATTTTTTTATCCTAATTGTCAGTAGGATAGAGTAATACTGTTGGTTTTTGAGCAAAGGTGGCCAGATTTATCAAGTGCGATCAAAAATGTGTCAAGTGTGTGGGTTTAAGAGAAGAAAGTGCAACTTCTATTTTTTCTGTCAAATGCAATGATTTCTTAGGAAAATGAAATTTTCTTGGGAAAATGCAAGCATCTTAGTGGCAAGTGCACTGGTTTCTCATAAGAAAATGCAAGGAAATAAAAGCAAGTGTGTGGATCTCGCAGCAAGTGCTCAATTTATGTCAGATGCAATTGATTTTCATCAGTGAAATTTATGGGACAGAGAGAAAATGCAACTATCTATTAGCAAATGCGCTATAAAATGTAGCAATTATGCTAGAATACTATGCAAAGGCAGTCTCTGTATGTTTTGTCTCTACTTTGAGCAATCTTTCTTCAGATTTTTGCAAGTTTAATTTGGTTTTTCTCTCAATTTCTCTATGTTTGGAGTATGGAAATTGATACAAAAACACTTGGAATGACTCAAAAAGCATGCACTTTGTGTGACCTTCAAGTATATAGCTTTAGTTGTGAAATCACAACACCCAAGCAATAGTTCCCAAGTGTTTTCTTTGATCAATGCAACCTGAGATAAAAGCTTGAATATTTGGAAACCTTTAAGGAAAAATACTTTCAAGGAGTGCAAACATAGGGCTTCTTTTAAAATCGTACACTAAGTCAAAGGTTTTGTGTTTCAACCATCATGTTTAGTGTTTGTTTGGATGTGTTCTGTTTAGATCAAGCAAAGAATTTGATGTCAAGATTCTTTTGAATGTATTTGGAAAGTTTAAGATAAACAAGCAGTTACAACCCTAGTGGATACAAACCATTCTTTTAGGTAGGCCTACCTCATGCTCCGAAGAGACGATTTTACATGCATTTACTGGTGTACGATCTAGGAGATCTGGTGCATTCATCTTCTGGTTATCCATGCTAGAAGGCCTAATTGGTGGATATAGTCGTTGTGGATGTCTAAGGAGTAATTGGTTAATTTTTTTTGTGTTCGAACATGTTTATTTGGGTCCTCACTATGTTTTGACCAACTATGGATGGTACGCATAAAGAATTAGTTGTGGATTTAGCCGACAATTGGAAAGTATTTTATGTTTTATTAAAGCCGAAATATGGATGACCAAATCTTTGGTAGCGGATATATATATGAGATTGGTTGTATCATTTTTTAGAAGAAAATTTATGAGATGTGAATTATGTTAGTGTGTGGTGAAAATTTCAAAAGGATAGTGGTGCAAATTTATCTATGTATGGATTTATGATGTGAATTGAAGAGGAGAGCAGAGAAAAGTGCAGAATCAGACAGAAGGTTCAAAATCTGATCTATGAGCTTAACCAAAACTGTAACCTGGCATAAGTAGATGTTATTACTTTAGTTCAAACCTTTATATGGTCTTAATATGAACATTTTGTAAGGCAATGAGCCTTTCTATTTTGAGCAATGAGCTCTAGGCAGTGAGCCTGAATGCAAGTGCATTCCCATTTTGTAAAACTTTTATTTGAGTACTCAAATTCTGGATTGACCTCCACCGAGTTTTTTCCCCTAATAGGGTTTCCATGTAAAAATCCTTATGTTATGGTGTTGTGGATGATTACTTTTTGTTTTTGCATCTTTCCTTTGGTTTAATGTTGAAGTGGTTTAAATAAAAGATTAATAAAGTTCAGATTTGTAGAACACTGATTCACCCCCACTCTCAATGTTCCCTTGAGTCCAACAATTGGTATCAAAGATTTCCTCGAAAGAATTTTAGTAGCTTGAGGTAGATCTTGGAATTTAATGGACTCTGGTAGTCTTCAGCAGCTACTTTTGGTGGCAGTTGATGACCTTGATCAGTCTAAAGCAGAAGTCCTAGAATTGAAAAAAAATCTTAGGGATGCTAAAAAATTCATTCAAACATTGAAGGATCAGATTGTTAAATCCATGAAAAAGAGGAAGGATCTATGTGATCAGATTAAGAAAAAAGAGAGCGAAAACATGGATGATGCTCACTTGAATCAAACCTTGAAGGAAATAACTGAAAAATGTGAAAAGCTTGCCAGAGACAATGCTACCCTAAGACATGAGATGGAATCTATCATGATGAAGTTGACTAAGGAGAATAAAGAAAGGAATAAGAATGAGGAGAACCTTGCTCAGTCCTTAAAAGAAAAATCTAATGAATGTAGATGAGTAAATAGAGAATTCATTCAATTGGAGAGTGAACTGTAACAATCCAAAAATAATGAAGAAGTACTTGAAAAACAAATTTTTATTCTCAAGAATGAACTTACTACTGCAAATGAATACAATGAGAAGTTTAAGATTAGCTCATTTAAGCTTGATGAGTTGACTCAAAATCAGAAGAGTGGTAATGACAAGCAAGGTCTTGGATATCAAAAAGGAGAAAGCTCCGGATCAGGACAAAAGAATTTCAGGCAAGGTAACTAGATGAACAAAGGTGGAAGGTATCCAGTAAGACAACCTAATGCTGAAAAGTTTAATGGATACTATTTTTCTTGTAATAAATTTGGGCATATGGCTGCTCAATGTAGAAGTAAAATGAAATCAATTAATCGATCATTCTCTAGTGAGTGTTTCAATTGCAAAATATTTGGTCATAAATCAATTGAATGCATAAATGTGTCAAACTACTCTATCAGTAGAAGGAATGTTGAATGTTATACTTGTGGAAGAATTGGGTATATCTCTAATCAACGTAGATCAAAAGGAAGTCAATGGAATGATTGTTCTAGACAAGGAAATACTATGTGCTACAATTGCAAAAAATATGGTCACATTGCAAGATTCTGCAAAAATAAAAATATGGATAGAAGACGTCTGGTATACAAAGGAAAAAATACACAGAAAGATGTTAAAGAAAAAGTAAAAGTGACTACGGATGAAATAAGAGATCATATGAAGAATACATGTGTAAGAAAGATCGATTCTGATGCAGGAAATAGATATGTACTGGAACCTACTTCCGATAATTCCCCTGAAAACTTATTTCAAGCCATTGGCCTAGGGGGAGTTTTCCAAGAAAATCATTTTCCCTTGTCTGTAGGTGGTATCGAAATGAAAAAGATGGTCAAAAAGGTGTATTAATGATCTAAAAAGGCCTTGGAAAACATTCACAAGGAAATTCAAGAAATCATAGGTCCGTGGAATATTTTTTCTCTTGCTGTCTCAGAAAATAGGGTATCTAGAATACCTAGGGAAAAAGCATTTATTACAAGTGTGCGAGCTATAAAATACAAGTTGAAACTCTCATCTGTCACTTTGCATCGAAGAAGAGAAGAACTAAATCACTTGGTAGCATAATTTCAAAGGAGTAAATATAATTTGGCGGTGAATCTCTAAATCCATCAGGTACTTCAGTTGTTTTTGGAATTTCCATATAATTTGGTGTGTGGTTGATAAATATAAGTACAGAAGACAAAATGGAACAAATCAAAGGGAAAATAAATTT
The DNA here is from genome assembly GCA_007115665.2 of Sequoiadendron giganteum. Taxonomy (NCBI): domain Eukaryota; kingdom Viridiplantae; phylum Streptophyta; class Pinopsida; order Cupressales; family Cupressaceae; genus Sequoiadendron; species Sequoiadendron giganteum. The sequence goes on along the minus strand of CM021102.1, from coordinate 438,292,221 downwards.
AGACAAATACAACAGTGAGAAGATTAGAGCCATAAGAAATTTATTTTCACCCGATGAATTGAAATGGGTGAGAGAAGCCAAACACAAGAATTTGGATATTTGAAATCAATTTCCCTATTTTGAGAACACAAAAATTGTTAAATTCATTTTGAGTAGATTGAATGATGAAACTTTGATTTTGGACAAACCCTACATCATTTCGATGGAACTAATTGGAATTTGATTGGATTATGCAAAGTTGGGGATATACCAAAAAATAAATCCATCTAGAACAAAGAAGTTGAAACCCTAACCAAAGTTATTGGAGATCAAAGGGCACTGATAATATCGACAACCAAAAACCCTATGACAAGGTACATTGCGCATGGAGTATCACAAAAAGAAAATTCAGAAACAGAGAAGGTGCAACCTTGGTTGGTGCAGTTTACATCTCTCAAAAAATGATAATGGAAGGTCGAGACTTTGACCTGTGCGGACTGCTAAAGGATCAACTGATGGAGAATGTGCAAATAACGAAGATGATAGATTACTCTTTCAGGTTTGGTACTCTGGTCATATGTCTAGTAATGTACTTTCTAAATTGCTTACCGATGAACAAAAATGTGATATGGAAAGTAAATGAACCGGTGTGCAAACAAATCTTCATACACTAAGATTTTGGCTAACTGTGATCAAGAATTTGGAAATTTCTTTAAGATTTTGCTAGGAAATTTTGGCTCAGTTGGTATTTCTCTTCCGGTAAGAGCACTTGAAGTTGGTTCCTCTTCCAGTGAGATGGAGAGAAAGAAGAAAAGAGAAAAAGAAACTGTTGATTGTATTCCTCTGGAATGCAAGATTACAAAAATTGAAGGAAAAGGAAAGGAACAAGAAATCGTGGATATACCAGATGAGGAATCTGACAAAGAAACTAAGGACACACAGGGAAAAGAACTGGAATCAGTTGAACCAAAACAAGAAAAGGAAATGACAGAAGCAAGTGAAGAAGAAGATCAATTGACAAAAGAGAAGGTACTGCATCTTATTCATAAGGAAGGTGGAATGTAGAAAATTTCTCAATTATGGTCCATCAAACCCTCATATGATCAGGATATGATTCTAAGTGTACTAAGTGCTCATGTTGTGCACAATCAATTCAAATTGGAGAGTTTGCAAAATATTTTACCTGAATAAATGATTGAATGCATTAAGGAAACTATGGACTCTGAGTCTCGAGACAAAGAAGAAGGAGAAGTAATCTTACATTTGAAGGAGTGGTTCAGGCTATCACTTACCAAGTTGAAAAACAAAATGAATGAGTTGAGGCAATGCATAAGTGTATAAAATAACATCTATAACTATTGCATATGTTGGCCTCATGCAGTTGGGAAATACAAAGACAAGTTGGAGCAAATTCAAACAGAATTGAATTGGATTGGAAAAAAAATTGATATGTTTCAAGATTAGGATGGTACAATCAAGAAAAGAATTCAAGAGCTACAGTCTGAGTACACAAAAATTCAATTCACTAAAAATACACTTGTGGACACCTTTTGGAAAGTAAAGGACCTAACTGAATGCAGACTGGAACAGATGGTTGAGATACTGAGGAAAGGTGAGAAATTAGATGATGCAATCACAATTCTGGAATCCCTCACCAAGATTGTCAACAAGGTATCTAAGAATAACAGCATGATCATAATCATTGGGATTGCAATAGAAGCTTAGAAGGAATTTCTTTCGGAGATGAAATAAAATCACAAGATAATTTTCTAACTCAAGTAGTAGTTGTTCTTTTTCAAAATTTTGAATCAATTTGAAGTTTTGGTCATATTTCAAAGGGTGAGATTGAATACGTATTTTTCATTGATGTCAAAGGGGGAGAGAGAGTAGTGAAAAATACCTCATCAATCTCAGGGGGAGCTATGTTTTGAAATTTTGAAAGTTTGGCAACGTATCATATTCGTCTTGACACTTAGTCATTTTTCACTAAGTGTTGCCATCAATGCCAAAGGGGGAGATTTTTGGCAAATGGATTCTAGTAATGTCATTGATGGCAACCTAATATTTGTTGATACTGTCCATAGTTTAGTATTTATTCATACTGTCAGACAAATGAAGAACAGGGTATCCGGTTAAAGGTAAAGATGTCGATTTTTGTACTTCACCAGACTAATCTTTTTAGTTGTGGATCTCAGAGAAAAGTATGTTGATTTTTGTACTATCTTATCCAATAATTATCTCGGTGCACATTTATTGGTGTACGATCTAGGAGATCCGATGCATTGATCTTTTGGTTATCTGTGCTAGAAGTCCGACTTGGTGGATATAGTCATTGCGGATGTCTAAGGAGTAATTGGTTAAATGTTTTTGTGTTTGAACATGTTTATTTGGGTCCTCACTATTCTTTGACTGACTATAGATGGTATGCATAAAGAATTAGTTGTGGATTTAGCCGACAATTGGAAAGTATTTTATGTTTTATTAAAGCCGACATATGGATGATCAAATCTTTAGTAATAAATATATATATGAGATTGGTTGTATCATTTTGTAGAAGCGAATGTATGAGATGCAAACTATGTTAGTGTGTGGTGTGAATTTAAGAAGGATAGCGGTGTGAATTTATCTATGTATGGATTTATGATGTGAATTGTAGAGCAGAGCAGAGTGAAGTGCAGAATCAGACACAAGGTCTAGAATCTAATCTATGAGCTTAACCGAAACTGTAACCTAGCATAAGTAGATGCTATTACTTCAATTCAAACCTTTAGATGGTCTTAATCTAAGAATTTTGTAAGGCAGTGAGCCTTTCTATTTTGAGCAGTGAGCTCTAGGAAGTGAGCTTGAATGTAAGTGCATTCCCATTTTGTAAAACTTATAGTTGAGTTCTCAAATTGTGGATTGACCTCCACCGTGGTTTTTCCCCTAACAAGGTTTCCACATAAAAATCCTTGTGTTATGGTGTTGTGGATGATTACTTTGTGTGTTTTCATCTTTCCTTTGGTTTAATGTTGAAGTGGTTTAAATATCATATTAATAAAGTTCAAACTTGTAGAACACTAATTCTCCCCCCCCCCCCTCTCAGTGTTCCCTTGAGTCCAACAATATGCTCCATGTTTCTTCAAAGGGTTCGGGGTATCTTTAAAACTTGTCTATGATTGTTATCAACTAGTCTCATGTCCTTCCAGTTAGTATTATATGGCATTTCATGCAATCTAGGCCTGTCATTTCTGTAATTGTTGTTGTGTCTAGCCTACTGGTTGTTGGGGTTTTGTGGGATTTTGACATTATCACATTTTCCAATCATCCCTACATCTTTCTTGTTAATTTCAATGTTGATAACAATTTTATGTGCTTCTGCTAGGGTGTTAGGAAATTTATTCTTGAGTTTGTACCCAGTCTTGGGGTCAAAATCTCTTAAGTAGATGGCCTTGGCCATATAATCTATTGGTTTTGATCCAAGGGAAATTTTGTTGTATACCTTCTAAAATATTTGGTTGAAATCAATGACCGATTCATTATGGTATTTTTTGAATTTCAGTTAATTTATGTATGGAAAAATTCGGGTCATAATGGCTTCCATATTATTCCTTGAATTCATTCTTGAATTATTTTGTGGAACTGATCGAAGCATTAGGCAAGTTTTTAAACCAATCCCTGGCATCTTAGACTAAAGACATCATGAATAACCTCATGCATATTTCCTCGTATTCTACATCGTAATCATTATATATGCCTCAAAATTCATTATATCTTCCTCTACTATGATAGCATTGCTTCTAGAAAATTTCAAGATTGCATTTCCTAAATCATTGCCAATTAGATATGAGCATATCGGGTATCTAGATAAGTCTAGTTGTCTACATATATTTATATTTGGGGGTCCTTGTGAATAGGTGTTTTGGTTAGGTTGGTTAGTCCGGTATTGAGATCCTTCCTGATATTGATGGTGGGATACATATTGATGTGTATTCCAGGGTGGGGGTAGGTGTTACCTTGTACATTTTGTAGAGGTACATGGTGTTGGTAGGGTGGGGCATATTTTTCTCTAGGAAGTGGAAAGTGTTGGTCATGGGTTGGGAAATGGTATTAGCATTTTGTGGTTGTGAAGTTTGTGATGGTACATTCTGATGCACGTAATTTGTGCTATTTGGATTTCCTATTGTACTATAAGGTGTTTTTGGAACCTTTGGAACACCTTTGTTCTATTGTGATCCCTATAAGCTATGTGTGCTAGCATGCCCACCCTGATTGTGGGGTGGTATATATTTTGAGTTATTTATTGTACTCTGAGATCCTACCTATTGTAATTCTTATATTTCTCATTGTTATTTTTTCTTGATTTTGTCCAACCTGATCTTTTTGTGGGTATTTTGTATGCTTTGCAATATCTTCTCAATAGTCTATGTGTCTTCTTGTGGATTTTCATGAGTCCTTGTAGACACCATTTTTTCTATTGGTTCATATTGGGTTTCGTCACCATGTTGAAGAACCATTCTATGATCATATTCTTTTTGTATCCATATCCTCTTAAGCTCCAATTGTAATTTGAATTCATCCACCTATTGAGGACCTATCTCAAAATGGTGAATACTATGGTCCCTTGGTAGATATCCTCTATCATGGTGGAATTTTGATCCCTTATGGGCATTCAGGCTTATCCCATAATGCCTGCATCTATAAGCATCATGCAGATTCAAATCTGAATGTTATTCAAGAAAGTTAATCTTATTGATCATGATGATCGATTCTGTACAAGGCTACAATGAAGCTCAAACTTATACATTCTAATGGTTCATAAAATTGAGGGGCATTCCTCTTTATGCAATTATGGCTCCACATTACTCAATAATGGATGTTTTTCCCCTTTCCATTATTAGCCTAGCCAATAATGGAAGGTGACACATTTGAAAATGAAACAAAATCAATAAATTTAAAGATAGTACAGAGGATTATATCCTCTTTGTACGTTTGGTATGCGACCTCTACATAATTCAAACACAAAGGGTATGCATCAATCAGGACAAGATTATCCGATAGACACAATTTGTCTTACATTACCATGTGAACTAACATAATAATTGCATCTTAAGGGGATTTGATGCCTCGGTTAGCATAGAAAACTAGGCGATAAGGCTCCATTCTAATACTAAGCAAGAGTAGGTCATAGGCCATGTGATCCCAGAGGGTGTTTGCTACCATCAGCTTAGGCCGACACATAGAAAAAAAATTATGCATGTTGTTGTGCTATATTTCTTTATCGAATGCAATAACAAGCACAAGCTTAGCATGGAAACAAAGATAGTGTAATCAATATTGATTCAAAAGAAACCAATTTACCTCTATAGTTGAGCCTTCTTGGATGAAGCTTCCTCATATTTTTCCTTCCCTGTGTACTCTACTCTAGTTTTTCCTTGATGTGTCAATTCTTTGCCAAATCGCTTCTCTCTTTTATTCCACTATCATTCATACCAAAATGGTAACCACTCCTTTTGCATGTGTCTAGGTGCTTTCATTATGTATTTTTCCCACCCATAGGCATTGGCCTTCAATTTAAATATTTTCTTTATGATTCTAGTAGGCTGAGTCCATCATGCAAGTTTTGTATGATATTTCATTGATTCCACAGTCTGATTCATAATGTATTGGTTATAAATTTCAAATTCAAAGATGAATTTGAATATGCATACATATGTGTATATATATGTAATATATATATACTTATATAGTTGTATATATCTATATGCATTTAAATGATTTTATTCACATTTCCATGTATTTGAATCATGTATGTATATATATATATTTATTTATATATGCAATCACATATAAGTTGCTTGTTTTGGAATGGCTTATAGGTTTCATAAATTATCATTTAAGGTAAGGAGCTTGAATTTTCATTTTGGCAATCTTTATATATATATATATATTTCTTAAACTAAAGGAAATAATTTTCTTTACAAATACTCATTTTTGTTTCCTTCAAATCATAGAGTTTGAATAGAAAATCTAATCTACAAACCATTCATTTTCAAGCACTGAAACAATTCCAATCAGGAAAATTTTCTTCTCTTATATATGAAAATCAATTCAAATGCAATTCTTCATACCATTTGTGGTGTGTGTACCCAAATTCCAACTGGCTTACCATTCAATCCAGCTAAACAATCCTACTTCAATTGTATTCTCATCCTTCAACCTATCACCCTACAACTGCACACACTTGCACTTGCAAATTGATCAGCAATGTTCAATTCTTGATGACATATAAAATAATTTTCAAAATTCACAAAGTCAACGTCATTCAACTCCTTTCATTCAATTTTTCAAATATTCCAAAATCTCCATTTAATATTTAATTGACTTTCATCAATAATTCATTTTTTTGTATTGAAATAAATATGCAATAAAATTGGGTTATGACATCCTTCTCCTCTTGGAAGATACATCGTCATGATGTCTAATAATTCGAATAAAAGAACATCATATCAAATTTTGAACACTTATGTTTATTTCAACATCTCATCAAAATATATGTCTATTTCAACATCACATAAAAATATATGTCTATTTCAACATCACATCAAAAATATATGTCTATTTCAATATCACATCAAAATATATGGTTGTTTCAACATTAGAATTTTAAAGCATGAAATATCATAATATTTCAATCCAAAAAAATTCAAACAAAATCATTGAGTTTCTTTTCCAAGAAAACAAGTGTGGAAATGAGCGTTGTATTTCCTTCGCATCCTCCCAAGTAGCACTTTCCTTTGAGTATCGGTCCCATTAGACCTTAAACTGAGCAATATCTCTTCTCTGCAACTTAACATTGCATCTATCTAGGATTCTAATGGGCTCCACTAGCACCACTCTTGGATCTTGTACCTACAAGGATTTCCAATCAAGTACATGGTTCACATCTGGATGATATGGATTAAGTAAAGAAACATGAAACACATTATGAAGTAGAACCAAAACAGGGGGTAGAGCTAGTCTATAAGCAACTCAGTTAATCACTTCCAAGACTTTAAATGGTCCCACATATCTTGGGGCCAACTTGGAAGAATTTTCAAAAGAAATAGAGCTTTTATGAGGTTCAACTCTCAAGAAAAAAATTTCCCCTATTGCAAATTGTCTAAGAGTTCAATTCTTGTTAGAATAACTCTTCTATTAGTCTATCGCCTATTTTAATCTACTCTTAATGACCCTCATTTTCTCTTCCATTTCCTTAAGCATTTAAGGTCCTACTAAGATCTTTTCCTCCAATTCAGCCCAACTAATGGGGGTACAACACTTTCTCCCATAGAAGGCTTCAAATGGTGCTATGCTTAAGGATGTATGGTAGGATTTGTTGTAATAAAACTCTACCAAAGGAAAATATTCTTCCCACCTATACTGTTGGTCCATATAATGCATTCAGAGGAGGTCTTCAACTACTTGATTCACCCTCTCTATCTGCCTATCAGTTTGAGGATGATAAGTTGAGCTTAAATTCAATTGAGTCCCCAATGTTGCATTCAAGGTCATCCAAAACCTTGAGGTCATTTGTGTGTCCCTATTAGAGATGATAGTCTTTGGCACTCCATGCAAATGAAAGATCTCCTAGATAAATTTCTTAAACAAGGTCAATGATCCATCCTTAAGGTTTTCCAGAATGAAGTGTGCAACCTTAGTCAACCTATCAATAATGACCAAGATAACATCATGTTTATTCTTGCTCAATGGAAACCCCTATACAAAATCCATACTAATCAATACTCAAGTATTTCATGAGGATACAATAGCTCGGTTGGGTATGGATGCTCAACCTCGACTCGCTGGAACTCAAAGCATCTAGCTACATACTCCACTACACCCTTCTTGATTTTAGGCCAACAATATAGAGTCTTCAACTCTGTGACCGTCTTAGATACTGCAGGGTGTCCTGAATAAGGTGCATTGTGAACTTCTTCTAAACCAACTTTATCAACTCTTTAGATTTAGGAATTTATATTATTCTCCCATATCTCAAAATACCATCTGGTTTGATCTCATACCCATCGAAGTGATGATCTGAAGGATTTTTAGCTAGGGCACTCTTCACTTTTCATATTGTTCATCCCTTGGCAGATTTTGAATTACCTTCTACCTTAAGTTATACCTTATTGAGATCATAGTTGTCATATGTCTTCATCTACTAATAGCATCAACCACTCTGTTCTATTTCCCTTTTATATATTCAATTCCAAATTCATACTCACTAAGGAATTCTAGCCACCTTCTCTGTCGTGCATTAAGGTTTGGCTAGGTAAATATGTATCTCAGCCCCAAGTGGTCTATCTTGAGTTCAAACGGCTTTCCCAAAAGATAATTCCTCCACATTTGTAAGGCATGAACCATGGCCACCAATTCCAAATCATGGGGTGCATAGTTCACTTCGTGTTGCTTGAGCTTCCTTGATTCATAGGCTACCACTTGTCCATCTTGCATTAATACTACTCTCAATCCCTCTCCTAAAGCATCTATGATTACTATGAATCTCCCATTAGGATCAGGAATAGTCAGCACTGGTGCCATCATGATCCTCTCCTTTAGGAGTTGAAATTCCTACTCGCACTTGTCGATCCATTCAAACTATGTTCCCTTCCTTTGAGGTGAGGTAATAGGAGATACAATCTAGGAGAAATCTTGCACAAAGTTCCTATAGTATCTTGCAAGGCCCATGAAGCTACGTACCTCTGACACATTCTGAGACACTGGCCATTCCATAATCACCTTGATCTTTTCGGGGTCTATGGAGACTCCTTGAGCTAAAATGATATGGCCCAAATAGTGCACTTTTTCCTTATACGATGAACACTTGGACAAATTTCCAAAGAGTTTCCTTTCTCTCAATCATTGAAAAACTATCCTCAAATTTCTATCATGCTCTTCAACATTCTTTGAGTAGACCAGGATGTCGTCAATAAAAATCAAGACAAAGTCATCCAAGCAGTCTTTTACTACACTATTCATAAGGTTCATAAAGGTTGTCGGTGCATTAGTTAAACCAAAAGGTCCCACTATGAATTCATAATGTCCATATCAAGTTCTAAATGAAGTCTTCGAAATATCTTCTTCCTTGATCCTCAATTGATGTTACCCTGGCCTATGATCAATCTTGGAAAACACCATCGCTACCTTCATTTTATCAAACAATTCATCAATCCTCAGAAGTGGATATTGATTCTTGATGGTAACCTTGTTCAACATCTAATAATCTATACATAGATGCAAAGTTCCATCCTTCTTTTTCACAAAAATAATTGGCGCTCCCCAAGGTGACACACTGGGTCTTATGAGTCCATTATCCAACAATTTCATTAACTGGTCCTTCAACTCATAGAGTTCTATAGTGGTCATCTGATAAGGTGCCTTAGATTGAGGCTCAACTCCTGGACCTAGGTCAATAGAGAAATTGAATTCCCGCTTCAGAGGCAACTCTGTCAGTTCATCAGGGAATACATCCTAGAACTCCTTGAGAATAGGATAATTATCCAAATATGGCTCCTTGTTGTTAGGATTAGTAACATGCACTGTGTAAATTGTACACCCCTTTTGACAAGCCTTCTTTAGTTGCATTTATCTAAGCTCTAAAGGTCTTTGCATTCCACAAACCTCAACTGGGTTTTCGTAATCATCTAGAAAATTGACCACCTTATCCTTGCAGTTTACTAAAGTCTATGCTCATTTAACCAATTTATTCCCAAAATTACATCATATTATCCTAAGGGTGCCACATACAAGTTGACCTAAGTTTGAAAGGTTTGAATTTATCACTCACTGCAAAAGACATAGGTATCTACCCTCCACTCTACTCGATTACCATACTGGATTTTCCATGAGTTTGTCATGTACCTAGGTCTAATGGGTATCTTAGCTATTATTCAAGGATCTATAAAACATTCAGTAGCTCTAGTATAAATTAAGATAGAGACAAATTGTCCATAGAGCTTGTGCATTAGCTGAATTGGTGAAGCTTAATATTTTTCCTATCTATCATCCACTACACCGTGGATCCGGTGAGTTTGTTGGTAGCTTCCTTCCTTCTGTGACTTAGACTATTGAGGACAATTTGAGGCATAATAATCACCTCCACAAGTATAAAATCCATCACGAGGCCCTTTGCGACCTCTTGGCTTGTCCTCTCTAAATCCCTTCTGCTTATGGTCATCCTTGCCCTAACCCTTGTTTGCTTTCTTATTCTTTCCACTATTACCATCTTCACCCTTCTCCTTTGATTCACTTCCCCTCTTAAAATTATGGATCTAATGGCTCTTGTCTCCCTTATGAAATTTCTTCTTCCCATAATGAGACTTAGAACTTGAATCATTGCCAAGATTGGATAGTTGCTATAGCTTCTATTCCTGTTTGGTGGATTTTTGGAAGACTTCATTCATGGTTTTAGGTTCATGCTTATCCACCTTAGCTCCAATGTGGGGTCTGAGTCCCATTATAAATTTTCGGACACAAAACCATTCATCCCCCTAATACTAAGGCACATACTTCAAAAAGTTAGTGAACTTTTCCCAATACTAAATCACAATCATATTTCCCTGGGTTAAGTTCAGAAATTCTATTGCTTTCTTGTCAAAGAGAAGTTATAGTAACCATCTCTTCCTGAAAGCTTGGAGGAAGAGTTCCCAAGTGATCTCAGCAGGTTGTAGGTCTAATTCTAATTTCTCATTATCCCACCAACCCTTTGCTTAACCTGAGAGCTGATACGTAGCCCATGTCGCCTTAGTCTATTTAGAAAGGTTACAAAGCCCATAGTATTTTTCCATTTCTATAATCTAAGCTTCAACTCCTATCCCAATAGCCTTTCCATCAAACTTGGGTGGTGCTACTCTTTTGAGGTATTTTCCAAGCTCTTCCTCAATTCACCTTTGTGGACCTACCCCTAGACCACTGTTTCCTTGATTTCCTTCTGCATTCATGTAGTCACGGTCCTCGTGTGCCACTCATAATTCTTGCTCTATAAGATCCATGTGAGACTCTTGCTGATTAAAAGCTCTAGAATTTTCTCTAGTCTCTTTTTTGGTCCATTATCAGAACCACTACCACCCTCATCTTTCCTGGTGGTCACCATGGTGTCTCACACTTATCCTATAACACAGTGACGTTCATCACATCTCAACACAAGGTTCTATGAATAAATGTTCTTATGCTACATCATATAAATTTTCTTATGCATACATCCCTCTATATAGAAGACATACACATTCATGCATAACACACACACATTTTAGAGTCTCTCGTTGAACACACCAAAATATCATTTGATTTTATCTATATTTAAGGTGAGTCAATAGACCCTTATTTACAATATTCTTCTTTGTTACATCATTATGATTTATCGATAACAAATAGAGGACATTCCTCTGGGTCATCACTCAAATTTACATCAAACTATATAAAAGAGGATAGTTGAGTTTGCAGTCTCTCATTTTCCTCTTTAGTCAACAAGGGTGCATTGGGTCCACACCCTAGAGGCCAATCTCGGATTGTGAAAAGCTTTTTGATCTTGGGTGTTTGCTTCTCCTCAATCTTCAAGCCTCTCTCTAGCTTCATTCATGTAAGAGCTTGAGCTAGAGTTTCATCATAGGGAATTTCTAATGGAACCTCCATCATGGACTTTCCTTCATTTTGGTCATTCTTACATGGGGTTCTAATAGTTTTCTCTTTCCTTTGTCCTTCCTTTGACCTTCCCATTCCTGCATTCAATTTAGGTTCGATCAATCCTCAAGACTTCCAATTTTGGGTCAAGGGTCAACTACCCTAGTCAACTATGGTAGACTCAAAAGGCCTAGATCCAAACCCTAAGCTCTAATACCAAATGTAATAACCTATTTGAAATTATTACTTAATTAATATTATTGTAAATGACACATGAATATACTCCAAATTAAAAAGACATAACTAGTGGCTAAAGTCAATCATAGCTACACATGTCCATTTTATAACAAGTCAAAGATTCTTATATTCACTTCAAAATTTAAATTACAATATCAAGTTTTACTTGGCTCCTAAGGCCAGAATGTCATTACATAGTACAATTTCCATCAAGTACATGAATGAATTACATCAAGTTACATCATAGACTATAATAGTCTGATGAATAACTAAAGTTCTTCTTCAACGCTTGCCTCCACTATTGGATGATAACATGGTTGCAATGCTTTACCGCCCGACTATGAATCTTACGCTTCCTCAGTATTCTTCTGACTTGAAGAATGCCCGACCCTGCATGGAAACTTTAGTAAGAGAGAAATTTTCAAGGTGGAATTTGGTGTGTGCCCAAACATCAACATGTAATTTCTATCTACAAGTTAGAAAAGAAAGTGCAAGATCTATGCTAGGAATGGCAGAGAGTGAAATCACAGAGTTCATGCATACATACATAATGAACTATATTGCCTGGCCAGGCATAATAAGTGTGTTGCAACAATAGAAAAAAATAGGTTCTGTTAAATCAAACCTATACTCTCGGGACTCCATTTTGGCACCCGTCCAGGAAGGTAACTTTCTACTGTAACAACTATCTACCCTTTAGCAACAACTACATAGATATTTTAGTTAACTGAGGTATCATTGTTCTGTTCCAGTATTCAATTCATTCTTTCACAAATTTCTTCAAAGAAGAAATGAAATGCTAATTATACTCTAATTGAAATCAGATTTACGATTGAAAAAGTAATACAACAATCAATCATATCATTCTTATGACTATTTTCTACTTATTATATTAATCATTTTTCTTTTCTTTTTTAATGTACTAAGATAAAAGAAGGTATGTCACAAGTATGTGTATGGACATAGACGAAGTCTATGTGCATACACATATGTCTGCCTACTAATGTTAAAGTTTGTGCATACATTCTGAAATGGTCATTAATTTAAATGGAAATCTTAAAATAGTATTCCAATTGACGATTCTTCATCAAAATAAAGAAAACAAAACAAGTCTATGCTAACAAATTCACACATATTGTTATTGCATTCTCACTACTATGTTTCTCTAACATTTTTTTTACATAAGTGAATTCATTTTAAAATAGAATAAGTATTGTTTTCTACTAAATAGTTATAAAGAAAGTTGTTCACATATGTGCATTCATTGTTTGAACAAAAAATTATTGTTTCCTTCTAAATAGTTATACAACAAGTTGTTCACATATGTACATTCATTATTTGAACAGAATAAATATTGTTTCCTGCTAAAGAATTATATAGCAAGTTGTTCACATATGTACGTTCATTGTTTGAACAAAATAAATACTATTTCCTACTAAAAAGTTATACAACACGCTTTTCACATATGTACATTCATTGTTTGAACAGAATAAATATTGTTTCCTACTAAACAGTTATACAACAAGCTATTCAGATATGTAAATTTATTGTTTGAATAGAATAAATATTGTTTCCTACTAAACATTTATACAACAAGTTGTTCACATATGTATGTTTATTGTTTGAATAGAATAAATAATGTTTCCTACTAAACAGTTATATCAAAATCTGTTCACATATGTCCATTCATTGTTTGAACAAAATAAATAGTGTTTCCTACTAAACAGTTATACAGCAAGTTGTTCACATATGTACATTCATTGTTTGAACAGAATAAATATTGTTTCCTACTAAACAATCATAAAACAAGTTGTTTATATATGAAATGGTTTATTGAGCAAGGATAACTTTTGATAGAATAGTGTTGTTTGCAAAAGAATAACCATCGTTTACATCAACATATTATTATTTCAGACTAAATAGTTACACTTAAAAATAAGAAAAATGTTGTTTCCTCTATTTACTGATCTTAAGCTTCGTACATGCTAAAGGATTATTTACAAGTAATTATTCACTGTTTAGCAACATAATGGATTTTCCACTATGATCTAAAAATAAATAACCAAATAGCCCTGTTCTTACATAAGGACTTTCATTACTCTAAATTCAATAAGAAAATCAATAGTATAAAGAAATCTATGATTGACATGTTTGTCAATTAAATACATGAGCTAATACTTCAGTAAATGAAGGCTTAAAAAATTTAGTTTCAAACAATACTCATGCCTTTTTCAAGCTGCAATAAAACATGGTTGTTCTAGGTTCGACCCATTTCAATGGTCAGGTGATTTCTTTCTTAACATCCAAAGGTTACATTCAATATTGCCCTTATGGGCATTCTAGCTTATCCCATAATGCATGCATCTATAAACACATGCAGATTCAAATCTGAGTGTTATTCAAGAAAGTTAATCTTATTGATCATGAGGATTGATTCCTTACAAGGCTGTAATGAAGCCTGAACTTATACATTCTAATGGTTTGTAAAATTGAGGGGCATCCCTCTTTATGCAATTATGGCTTCTATATTACTCAGCAATGAACATTTTCCCCCTTGCCATTATCGTCCTAGCCGATAATGGAAGGTGACGCATTTGAAAATGAAACACAGTGAATACATTTAAAGATAGTATAGAGGATTATATCCTCTTTGTAGGTTTGGTATGTGACCTCTACATAATTCAAACATAAAGGGTAAGCATTGATTGCGACAATATTGTCTGATAGCCATGATGTGGCTTACATTACCATGCGAATTAACATAACAGTCGCATCTTAAGGGGATTTTATGCCTTGATTAGCATAGAAAACTAACCAATAAGGCTCCATTCTAAGACTAAGCAAGAGCAGGCCATAGGCCATGCAATCCCAGAGGGTGGTCGCTACATGTTACCATCAGCTTAGGTTGACACACAGAAAAAAAATTATGCATGTTGATGTGCTATAATTTTTTATCAAATGCAATAGAAATCACAAGCTTAGCATGTAAACAAAGATAGTGTAATTGATATTGATTCAAAAGAAACCGAGTTACCTCTATAGTCAAGCCTTTTTGGATGAGGCTTCCTCGAACTTTTCCTTCCCTACATACTCTACTATGCTTTGTCCTTGATATATCGATTCTTTCCCAAATCGCTTCTCTTTTTTCTTCCACTACCATTCATACCAAAATGGTAACCACTCCTTTTGCATGTGGCTAGGTGCTTTCATTATGGATTTTTCTCTACCATAGTCGTCGGCCTTTAATTTGAGTGTTGTCTTTATGATTCCAACAGGCCACGTCCATTGTGCAGCTACCTTATGATTTTTCATTGATTCCACAGTCTAATTCATAATGTATCGGTTATAAATTTTGAATTCAAAGATGAATTTTTATATGCATACGTATATATATATATGTGTGTGTGTGTGTGTGTGTGTGTGTGTGTGTAATATATATATATATGTATATATATACTTATATAGTTGTATGTCTATATGCATTTAAATGATTTCATTCACATTTCCATTTATTTGAATAATGTATGTATATATATATTTATTTATATATGCAATCACATACAAGTTGCTTGTTTTGGAATGGCTTATAGGTTTCATACATTATCATTTAAGGTAAGGAGCATGAATTTTAATTTCGATCATATATACATACATATATATATTTCTTACACTAAAGGAAAGAATCTTATTTACAAATTATTGTTTCCATTTCCTTCAAATCATAGTTTAAATAGACAATCTAATCTACAAACCATCCATTTTCAAGAACTGAAACAATTCCAATCAGGAAAATTTCATTCTCTTATATATGCAAATCAGTTCAAATTAAATTCTTCATGCCATTCATGGTGTGTGCACCCAGATTCCAAATGTCTTACCATTTGATCCAGCTAAACAACCCTACTTAAACCGTATTCTCATCCTTCAACTTGTCACCTTGCAACTACACACACTTTCACTTGCAAATTGATCAAAAACGTTCAATTCTTGATAACATATAAAATATTTTTCAAAGATTCACAAAGTCAACATCAGTCAACTCCTTTCATTCAATTTTTGAATATTCCAGAATCTCCATTTAATATTTAATTGAATTTTATCAATAATTCAATTTTCCATATTTAAATAAATATGCAATAAAATTGGGCTATGACATTCCATCCATAATAAACCAAGCATAGGCTAAATCAGAATAAAACTTTGTCACACCTCTTGTGGCATGAGATTTTTTTATGTTTCACATCACCATCGTTCCATATCTATTTCTTCTGTAATAACTAGCCCTATACCTAACTAGGGGTAAATCCTTGACCTATATTTTTAGATGGGATTTTGACATGATATTAGAGGATATTATCACAAACCCTCACCACAATTCGCTTTCCAAAATAAACTATCTACAAGCCATAATAAATTTTGCATCCATTACAATCCACCTTCCATGATAAATTATCCCTTATCAGGATTGACATATTGATCAGACACAAACAAAACATCCTACAAAAAATTGAGTTCAAAAAATTATGAAACAATAGAAAAACTATCAAAGTAGACTTCAACCTAGCTGATTAATTGCCTACTTATCTATCAACAAAACATATCTTTATCAGCTATCATTTTGTCTTACAAATATTGTTGCATTATCAAAACTAGATTATATGTCACACCAGATGTTCATCCCTAAAATCAGACATAATCTTTTCAATCCTATCAAAAACACACTCACTATTGGTAAGAAGATCTAAATGTGTGTTGACTCATTTGGTCTAGTTAGTCTTATCTTTTTATCTTATTTATCTTTTGTCATGTTCCTATGCTACTTGATGGCATCCACAAGATATTGGAGAAGCGATGATGGATCATGAATATTTATGTTGATTAATATTCATAGTTTGCCTTGAAAATATGATTGGGGCAACTAAGTTCCTTGTGTGTGATTGGGGTTCCATTTGGCATAATCTAATATCCCATGCAAGTTAAATTTTATCTAACGCTTTCTTGCATTAGGATCAATATTATTTATGGCTACTTCCTCACATATTCCAACAAGATTCTAATGTCACTGGTATGCATATAACACTACTTGTCTATTGTGTCTTAGTACTGAAAATGGATACTGACATCACCAAGGTTTATCTCAACTTGGTGTACATATATCAACTTGTCTTATCAAAACTTTAGGCAAATGGAAATAGACGCTGCCATCACAATTCATGCTTTGGTGTGCATATATCCACTTGTCACATAATAAAATGCTCTATGATGATAATCACACACTAATTAAAGCACAAAATCTATCCGACCAATCATATATCAATCTTGATCCATTTGATTTATTTCATTTCAATTTGTTGATAAGTCTAATCATTCTTCACTTATTAACTTTTTCCTCTTGCTAACATTTCTTTTGTCATTCCCTAAAGTCATTTTGATAGCATTCTATGACACACAAAAATAAATGTATCAATCACATGATCTTGCATCCATAATCATGTTAGAACATCATATTCATGTTAGTTCATCCATATTGCATAAAATACAAAAAAGAATAGCATTGCATTTCATTTTATAGAATCATCATCAACATAGCACCATATAAAGCATTTTCATGACATCTCATAAATATATAGTATCATCCTACATATAGGTGATATAAACATGATTAGTCCCATCATAAACCATAAATAATAGATATCCATACATCACATCATACATATAAGCATAAATCATCATATGCATCTATCCATATACGAATCATATAGGAACAATCACATAAACATAGAATGCATCAAATAGATCCAAAATCATAGAAACATGCATATAAAACATGGAGACACCACATAGTCACCACCAAAAATAATGCATCTCATATCTATCAAAATAGTGTCATAGTACAAAAATGGAATGACTGTAAAAAATGGAGCTCGTGGGCTCAATTAAAATATCCATGAGTGTGTCTATATACAATACAAAAATTAGGCTAGTATGAGCTGACCCTATCCTCTTTTGGTGATGGCCCAAGGGATAGCCTATCCTATCTATGTCCTTAGGGCCTTGGTTGGTCCTGCTCTTTCTATGGTCATGGTGGTGGATATGGTGATCTACTAGGCCCCTCTACCCCACCACTTCTCACAGTCCTTTGGGAATGTGATTACCGGTCGTATAGCTAGGAGCTATCTACATCGGTGGAATTATATCCTCATATAAATCTCTATAAAATTAGGTCTCCCAACCCACTTGATACAACTATCATGTAAAATTTTCAATAGGACCACCTTCTATATCGATAAAAAATAATGATCACTACTCAACCCTATGTACCCTGATTACAGTTGTATCTCGCTTTGCAATGAGTTTTACCTCTCACACCTATGAGGCCTCTAACTATAACTACAACACCTTCACTTTTGCTTGTAATGCTAGTATTTGTGCTTCTGCATCATCACCCTTGACCTATGCCTCCTCAGCAAGCACATCCTTTATGGCCTCCCTAATAGGGACATCATCAAGCCCCTTATCCACTACCATATCCACCTCAACATTCTACTCCTCTTGAGCAGCCTCCAACTCTTGAATCTCCTCCTCTGCAATAGGTGTTATTCATGTTGGAATCATGGGTGGAACCTTGCCTCTACCTCTACCTCCATATCTCCCTCCATCATCATCTCCTTTTCCTTTACCTTTCCCTCCATCATCATCTACCCTGCTACTCCCCATCCCCCTCAACCAACCTATTTGGCCTCATCCTTGTATCTCTCAAGGAATCGGTACCCCAAGATCTATAAAGGAAATAGGTACGTGTTGCACCCACCATGCATCATACTCCTACATAGTCTCGCCATATACCACCTCTGGGCTAGCTCCCCACTATACTAGTTGCAACTAATCAAACTCAAGAAATTATACCTAAGGATTGATCATCATTCCCCAATTTCCCACCTCTCTCACAAAATGATCAAACATAACTAAGCCAATAGGAACAACCCGATGCTCCTCAAACTATTGTAACACCTACTCTAACAGTTGTCTCTCTCTATATTGTGTAGGGATTGGACTATGCATCCAATCAAGTACCTAGTTTGTTTGCAATAGGGTAAATGAACCGCATCATCATCACATGTTGTAAAATACCTATATGGCCTCCATGTGAAACTAATGAGCATTTTTATCTCATGTCTCCAATATCCCACATTGTCAACATGTCTTTATGTCACAACATCGTCATAGATGTATACACATGGTAGGTTGACAGGTAGATCTCTTGTGGTCAATGGTTGAAAGAAAAAATTATGCTCCCATTCCCACACATGTAGATATGTGACTACATCCAATGGAACATTCTCCCCTATAAGCTAGATCATGCAACTAAAAATATAGCATCACAAGCACACAAGGGCTCTAGGCATAAACTATTCCCTCATCCATCATGTAGGCCATCATTTGACCCCATCCCACTAGAAACCCATACCCATGTCGATCTGGAACCAAAACACCAAATATAACACTGTAAACAATAATTATCAATCTTTCTTATCAATCAACTAGAGTATCCTAGTAGATCTTGTAATACTCAACCCCTAGATCATCAATCTAAAAACTATCTATCCATCACTACTAGTCCAAAATCAGGGTCATATATGACCCTTTTGTCATTAATAGAGATGTGGAGGATGCGCCATACATCCTCTAAAGTCATTGTAGCCTCTCCAATGGGAAAATGAAAGGAGAACATCTCTGAGTACCATCTCTCTGCCAATGCAGTAATGTGCCCTTTTTTATCCCTAATCTTAGGCATGAATTTGATGTAGTACAAGTTGATAGCATGCAAAGTGGCACACTCACCCATATCCAAATGATCTTGAAGCACCATAGATGATGGATGAATCTCGTGCATATACAAGGGAAGCAATATTGCCTACACTCAAATAACACATTACATTAATTAGGACCTCTACCTAACCTTATTTGACTAGTTAAAATCTACATTTTTTTCTTAAAATGCATGTTTTACTTTGACAATCAAGTGTGTCGCTATATAAGTCAAATGCGTCATTTAAAACACATGTGGATCATAAATACAATTGTGGCTCGAGAAAACACTTACATCATTTTATCTAATAATTATGTCACACATTTAAACATTTAAAAATGTTGTGTTATATCCTACAGTTGCATCGCCACATAACAAATGTGACGATAAAAATTGTTGTCGTGTGCAAAAATGATTATGACACCACAAGACAATTGTGTCGTGCATTAACAAATGTGGCATAAAACATGAAAAATGTGTCTCTTATGCCAATAGATGCAACACAAAATTCTAAACTACATCTGTGAATCTATTTCCGAGCCCTAAAATCTAGCAAAAAATATTAAAATTTTGAAAGTGGGATATGCTACATACCACTGTTAGAAACCCTAGATCAGACATGCAAACCTAAACACCTTCCACAGAAGAGAAAACATCAAAAAAGCAGAGCTTTGCATCCAAATGTGCAAAATAATATATTCAGAAATTCAATATTACAATGAAATGATTTGCTTTATAAAAGCAAAGTATGCAACCCTAATGTTGACCTAAAAATAGCTCAAATAAATAAAGCTTACTTATTAATTTAAGTAAACTAATTATTACCTAAGCAAAACCTAAGTAAAGTTATGCAAGTGTAATTAAATATTAATTACACTAACACCCCCCCATAAGTGCAACTTAGGGAGACTAGATAAGCATGCACCTAAAACTAAGATGAATGCAAGAAAGCATGAATGGGTCCCGGCAACAAGGCCTGATCAGGTACCCATGTACAAATGCAATAATGAGGTAGAGAAGGAAAACCAAGTGGGACAACCCCCCCTACAATGAGATGACTGCAGCAAAGAAGCATTCGAAGAACACTGTGGAGTAACACTGGAACCACAATCTGGCAAGCAAGGAAAGATACTTTTGTCTACAAGAAACCATATTGGAATCATAATGATGCAACAGCAGACCCGATGCCACGGAATACTCGAACACTCCAAACTGGAACAACCCTGGAATCCATAAAGCAACAGTAGATGGTATGATGATGACAGAATCTGGAAGCCATGAATCTCGATGCCGATGTCAAAATAAGACTGAAACTCTTCCATGGGAAAAAGTACCATACAGACTCTAGAACATTAACCACAAATTTAGTGGCCCTCAAACTGAGATAGATCCGATGCGAATCATTAACCATAGGCTCTCAATCTAAAGTGTGAAACAATATGAATCTGATATGTGTCAAGCTAAGAGAAAATATGGCCAAAAGAAACTAAGAAACCAAATTACAACCCATGTGAGTAGTCATCAAAACACAATGAAGATTATTATGCAAGAAACCCCCCCGATGGAACTTTATATCAGTTCATTTATTACAATCCCCAATGACTGCAAAAGGAGAGAATGCCTAACATGCATAAACAAAAAATGAAAATAGACCTCAAATCTGCGTAGAGGACTGAACTAGCTTTCCAATGCCACAAGAATGGCGAAAAAAGGATCACCGAGTCAAAAGATATGCCCTCCGAAGTGAAAAATAGAACATCTGAGTTCAAGGACCTAAAAAATAAATCTGGAGCAAAATCAGAAAAAACTACTAACACCACTAGATTGGTGTCGGAATCAGCTTTCCAACCGTATCTCGTTTACAAAAAACAAACTCCGTATGCAAAAGTTATGCCCAATTTCGTGAAAGTGCTCCAGAATGGCCAATAAGGCCTGCAGGCAGCCCAGGGGGCTAAAAAAATCTCGGCACCTGGTCCTGCATGCGACCAGGGGCTGGTGGACAGGGGGCTGGGTCAGAAATTCAATATTACAATGAAATGATTTGCTTTATAAAAGCAAAGTATGCAACCCTAATGTTGACCTAAAAATAGCTCAACTAAATAAAGCTTACTTATTAATTAAGTAAACTAATTATTACCTAAGCAAAACCTAAGTAAAGTTATGCAAGTGTAATTAAATATTAATTACACTAACAACCACATCACCCAAGCCCTCTAGCCCCACGTAGCTTTGAACTTGCGCTCCCTGATGACTGGCCTCTAAAATTCCTACCATAGCTCTGCACCTGCTCTACTCCTCTCCAAATCTCAAAATCAAAATACACAAATGAGGATTTTTGCCAACCAATGGCCTATTTATAGATCTCTAATGACCTAATGGACCCCTCTATTGCAATGTATACACTAGTCATGTCAACATAATGCTACTATTGTTGACCAAATCGACCTAAAATAATAATTTTTTATTGTCATCGCACCCACACACATTAAATCAACTTGTCAAAAAAATTGGAAATTTCAGATATTTTACCAAATTTCTTAGGGGGTGCTCTCACTATCACCGAGCCATATTGGGGTAGGTCTTGAACATAATTTTATTTATTTTTCTTTGAAACAATGTTTAAAATTACATTGTATCTAAGAGGGGGGAAATGTAGATACTCAAAACTATCCTAACCTACATGCAACACTTTTACACTAATTATCATCTTTCCCATATGATTAAATAATTATCAAATATTAATTATTGTCTAATTCCATATTCCACTATTAATTAAGTAATATCATATTATTTAATTAATTCACTTTAAAAAAAAAAATTGGCAAAAGGTTAATAGCCTATATATTATATTAATAATAATAGTAAGTAATTACAAAAGTTCCCAAGAGGACCTAAGTAATTACAAAACTGCCCAATCTCTTAAAGTCCGATCTAAGAAGCCCGTCATGCCATTAGACTTGTCAAGAGTCGCGAGTCTCAATTCCATACTACTTCCATGAAATGCATGTTAGAACTTATGAAGCATGACCAAATATTAAAACCCAAAAACACTACCTTTGCATTCACCTTATCAGTGGTCGGTGTTCGCATGTCCTACTTATCGGCTACTTGTTAGGATTCAAGCAGATCAGAGTAATAAACATTAACAATTATATGCATATTAAATAATCTAGAAATAACAATGAAGAATAACACAAAAGAGATCAACACATAAATTTAACGTGGTTCACCCAATATGGGTTGTGTCCATAGAAACTCAACCAACCAATGCTTTTATTATCCAATACAAAACATATTACAATCTCATGAATTACACACTCTGTAACTTACATCCCACCTGCTTATAACAAGCTTTTTGGAAGCTTCTAGAATTAGGGTTTTTACAGTCATTTTTTTCATTTGACATGTTAGCAGGAAAACCTTGACGTGTTAATGGAAAAAGAAATTGGGGGCTACGCCCCCGAACCCCCGCTCGAGGCTCGGCTTGGCCCCAAACCCCGATGAGGATATGTTACGAGTGTATAGTATTTGCATGATCAGTCACTGCATACCAAAAAACTCCCACTTGGAGATTGATCAAGCTCCACACCAAACAATTTCCCCTTAGAGACCGATCCTAGACGACACCACTACACTTGCAGCTCTTACTGGATTACAAGTCTGGCTAGTTTCTTATGTCCACCATTATCAGTTGTGAAGGCCAATGAAAACTAATGAGGAAATAAATTTCTCCCATGTAACCACCTTTGTGAACATATATGTAGGATTCTCACTTGTGTGAATTTTCTCCAGCTTCAATTGCCCATCCTCCAAAACTGACCGGATGAAGTGGTATCTAAGTTGTACATGCTTAGTTTTTGAATGCAAAGCTGATTTCTTACCAAGATGAATGGCACTCTAGCTATCAACGTACAAAGGGCTATCTTCTTGTTGATGTCCCAATTCCTCTAAAAAAAATTGTAACCAAATTATCTCCTTGTTGGCTTCCATAGCAGCAACATACTCAGCTTCAATGGTTGAAAGCGCAACAACCTTTTGTAGTTTTGAAATCCAATTGACTGCAGTAACTCCTATAGTAAGAAAATATCTTGTAGTACTCCTCCTGCTATCAATATCACCTGCCAGATCAGAGTCAACATATCCTTTTAGAGCATAATGTATTCCTCTAAAACATAGTTTCTTTGAAATAGTACCTCTCAAATATCAAAGAATCCATTTTATTGCATTCCAATGTTCCATTCCCAGATTGCTCATATACATGCTCACAACTCCCACTACATGTGCAATATATGGCCTTGTGCATACCATTGCATACATCAAGCTACCAACTATTGATGCATATGTTATCTTAGACATTTTATCTTCTTCCTCTGGTGTCTTTGGACACATCTCCTTATCCAACTTAAAATGACTAGGCAAAGGTGTACTAACTGCTTTTGTATCTTGCATGTTAAACCTTTTCAACACCTTTTCTACATACTCACTTTGAGACAAATAATTTTGTGTATGTCTTGTCCCGTGTGATCCTGATACCAAGGATTTGTTTTCCTGCACCCAAATCCTCCATAGAAAGTGAATTTTCTAATTTCTACTTAAGTTCATTAATATGCTACATGTTAGACCCAGCAACAAGCATGATATCACTATAAAACAACAGGATAATATAGCTTTCATTATCTAATTTCTTAAAATAAACACAATAATCAGAATGACATCTTTTGTAAACTTGTTCAGCCATAAAACTATCAAATTTCAAATACCATTGTCAATGTGCTTGCTTCAGGCCATACAAACTCTTGTTTAACCTGCACACAAATTCGTCCTTACCCTTGACCTCATATCCATGTAGTTGTTGCATGTATATTTCCTCTTCTAAATCCCCATGGAGAAATGTTGTTTTCACGTCTAACTATTCAAGATGAAAATATTTTGCATCCACAAGACTTAGAATAGTTCTAATAGAAGTCATCTTTACAACTGAAGAAAATATTTCATCAAAATCTATACCTTTTTTCTATACAAAATCTTTTACCACGAGTATGGCCTTATATCTTTTCTTGCCTCCATCTTCTACCTTCAACCTATAAACCCATTTATTTGGTAATGCTCTTTTACCTGTAGGCAATCGGACTAAGTCCCAAATCTGATTTTGTGGCAAGGAATCCATTTCCTTTTCATGCCTAGCTCCCACTCATTTTTGGCATCTACCTACATTGCTTCTTCATAACCTTCAGTTTCACCAAAATCAGTTAATAATATAGAATATAACAATGGAGAAAATATTTTTGGAGGTCTAGTTATCCTTGTAGAACATATAACACTTACAGGAGTCTACGGGATAACTTTTTGTTCTTGAGCATCAGGTACCACTAGCATTTTATTTTTTGGAATCTCATCCAACACCAAATATTCCTTTTTGAAATGTTCATGCTTCTTTTCCTATAGTTGATCCTTATACAGGACCTTTTCATTGAATATAACATCTCCACTCCTAATGATTTTATGATTTTCATAATCCCATAATCGATAACCAAATTCATCTACTCCATATCAACGAAGGTGCATTTTTTAGACTTAGCCTCAAGCTTGGTTCTATTTTCAATATCAACATGGAAAAAAGCTTCACAACCAAAGTTTTTCATAAATGAATAGTTTACATTTTTACCCATCCATGCCTCCTCTGGAATGCCACCATCCAAAGTATTTAAAGGTCCTCTATTTATTAAATAAATAGTAGTATGTACATCATCTGCCCAAAACTGTAAGGGTAGTCTAGTATGCAATATCATGCTCCTTGCCCACTCCATAATGGTCCTATTCATCCTCTTAGACACACCATTTTCTTGTGGGGTTCTAGGAACCTTTTTCTGCCTATAGATTCCATTGCATGAACAATAATTTTAAAATTCTCTACTGCAATACTCACCTCCATTATTAGATCTAAGACACTTCAACTTTTTTCCTGTCTCATTCTCAACCAAAGCTTTCCACTTTTTAAAAGTTTCAAATACTTCTGATTTTTGTTGTAGGAAATACACCCATGTTTTCCTAGTTGCATCATCAATAAAAGTAGAATAATAAGAGCCACCAAGAGAAGATACCTGAGTTGGTCCCCATACATCTAAATGCACAAGCTCTAATTTCTTACTCTTCTTCTCTTTCCCAACTTTGAGAAATCAGACTCTTTTGTGTTTTCCATAAACACATTTTTTGTAGAACTCCAAGTCAATCTGATTTAGACCTGGTAGCGAATTTCTAGAGTGAAGGATCTCCATCCCTTTCTCACTCATGTGCCCAAGTCTATGGTGCCACAATTTATTTTTTGTCCCTCTAGCAAGTGCTCT
The DNA here is from genome assembly GCA_007115665.2 of Sequoiadendron giganteum. Classification (NCBI taxonomy): domain Eukaryota; kingdom Viridiplantae; phylum Streptophyta; class Pinopsida; order Cupressales; family Cupressaceae; genus Sequoiadendron; species Sequoiadendron giganteum. Next base: position 438,266,211 of record CM021102.1, on the reverse strand, counting down.
AACTGTCTCAGTAGCAACTATTTATGTAGCAACTAAGGTAGAATAAGTATTACCAGTACACAAATAAAATGTTCCTACCTTTTCACCTTTAGCTACTACTAATGCACCTTTAGTGACCTTCTAAACTTTATCTGTAAAGGTAACTATGCAACCTTCACTACCTAGTTGTCTTGTAGAGATTAAATTTCTTCTCAAATTTAGAACATGCCTTACCTCCTACAGCAACCATTCATTTCCATTTTAAAACTTGATTTTTATTTTTCATTTTCCAACAATCTGGCAGGGTTCATCATCAACCATATATACTGTCCAAAATCACCTTGAACATAATCTACAAAATATTTCCTATGGGGTGTGGCATGAAATGAAGCCCCTAAATCTATTACCCATAAATCATTAACATTATCTAAACATAGAATTAAAGCATCCTAAAATTTATTACTTGCAACATTAGCTTCCTTACTGTCATCATGTTGTATGTCTCCTTGTTTTCCTTTTTGAAACCGAAAATCCTTCTTCAAGTGTCCTGGCTTTCCATAGTGCTAGCAATCCATTTTTCCTCTGGATTTAGATCTACCTTTCTTTGACTTCCCTTGTGACTTCCCACAATTTGTTGGGAATTTTACTCTCTCCTTTCTTCTTTCCATGTTCTCTACAATCAAAGCATTACCTTATGTTGAATTCTCACCTATGCTTTTTTGTCGCATTTCCTCGCTAAGGATAACACCAACAACATCATCAAATTTCAATGTATTTGAACTAGAGACAGAGTTACTTACAGTCATTACCAAGCTATTTCACCTTTTTGGCAAAGAACATAAAACCAAGAGAGCCCTCACCTCTTCATCAAAATTCACTTTTACAAAATTTAACTAACTCGTAATCATATTAAACTCATTTAAATGATCTGTCACAAAGTTATCTTCAATCATTAGTAGATTAAACAAAAACTTCATGAGAAATAATTTATTTGAGGCCAAGGGTTTTTCATATAATTTAGCCAAATGTTCCATCATATCTAGTGTTGTCTTTGCTTTTGTTATATTGAACACCACAGATGGTGCCAGGAACAACCAAATGGTTCCCAATGCCTTTCTATCTAGAATCTCCCATTCTTCATCAGAAATAGTAGCCTCTTTCTTTGTTTTTCCTTGCAATGGCCGCCACAGATCCTTTTGAAACAAATAATTTTCCATTTGCGTCTTCCATAATTGATAATTTTGGTCGTTGAACTTCTCAACCTTGAATTTTCCTTCTTCCATTGCTCCCACTCAAATCTAGAGTTTTCCTACCAATCAACCAAAATACACACGGCTTTGATACCAGTTGTTAGGATTTATGTAGATTAGAGCATTAAACATTAACATTAGGATTCAGGCAGATCAAAGCAATAAACATTAGCAATTATATGTAGATTAAATAACCTAGAAATAACAATGAAGAATAACACAAAAGAGATCAACACAAAAATTTGACGTGGCTCACCCAATATGGGCTACGTCCACAGAAACTTAGTCACCCAATGATTTTATTATCCAATGCAAAAAATATTACAATCTCACAAATTACACACTCCGTAACTTACATCCCAGCAGCTTATAACAAGATTTTTGGAAGCTTCCAGAATTAGGGTTTTTACAAAGTCATTTTTCATTTGACGTGTCAATGAGAAAACCTTGGCGTGTTAATGAGAAAAAAAAATTGGGGGCTACGCCCCCGAACCCCTAATATCAAGGATTGTCGCCCCTAAACCCTGAAGAAGATACATTACGAGTGTATAGTATTTGCATGATTAGTCGCCACATGCCAACACTACCATCTTCACGTAGAGCACAAGCCTCATCACCGACTTGTGAAACCTTCTTACTGCTTCCCTTGTTTGGGGGTCGAGGATCAGGGATCCCTGATACCCTTTAAATCACTCAATCATTGCAAGTCGTAACAATCAAGCCCGAAGTCCTATCTTATTTGCAACAAGTAAGCAATCAGACCGAAGTCCGAAACCCAATCAAACTTAGTGAAATTTGACTATCTCCTTTATTTTTGGTAAATGATGAATGGTAAGGCTGAGGTCCGGTCTCTGAAACTCTGAACTAGGAAGCCCGATTTTCCTTTAGAGTTTTTATTCTTCCTTAATTAATTAAATAAATCCTATTTTTTAAATGTGTCTCTAATTATCCTTATTCTTCTAATCTAGTTAAATAAATTATTAACAATTATTTAATTATCCACTGTCCCACTTTCTAAATAAAATAATTATTTTTATTATTTAATTATCTATAAATTCCTCAATATTATCCACTCTCCATAAATAAATAAATAAAATCAATTATTTATTTATTTAGTTCGACTTGCACATTCCTTTAATAATTAATTTAATTAATTAATTATTAAATTTCATGCATTTCCAACTCATCATCTGATTGAGACTTATTTTCAGTCCACTGACTAATTAGTTCCACTTCTCTTATCAATCAATTTATCTCACTCCTACTCATTCTGACTTAACGACTCAATTAATCTTCTCAACCGAATCATGCAAACAGATAACTAAAATCATGCAACTAGTTGCAGCCAATTAACTAATCAATCAATTCCTCTCATTGATTCTCCACCATCGATCTTATTATTTATTCTTTTGATCTTGATCATTCATCCAAATCTACCTTTTCTATAAAAGAGACCTTCATCTTCATTTGAAGGCGAACCGCAAATCTTCGATATTTTACTATCCTATTCATATTCATTTGAGCTTAGTATAATTGTGCAAACATAAAATATAAGAGCAAGGCTTAGCAAGAAAAATGGAGATGATTCAATGTTGACATAAGAAGGAAGGAATTGCTTTGATTTATTATTGATTTTATATGTTACATTGTGCTTCATTGATAGATTAGACTTGCATTGTTTGAATCTTAATAGTCTAGTGGTTGCTATTTTTTCTTCATATTATTTAATCTTGGTTTTTGGTCATACAAAAAGAATACTTAAATGACTTACCAGTAGGTGAGATGAGGATTACCCCTACTCTTGAGCCTTCTTTCAACATGCATCATCAAAGTGCATTGACCAAATACCAATATCATTAGGAACTGCATGAGCTTCTTGTTGTAGTGATGTTTCTTTATCTTGAACATGTTTAGTTGTCTCAACCTTGAAGTTGTCTATGTTTGTATCAATAAAACACACTTCTTCATGACGCTCAAGATCTTCAATAATGGTATGAGATCTATTTTCTCTATCCAACTTCACATTCTTTCCATTGATAGGAATAAGGGAATAAGATCAATCCATCTAGATGATTCCCCCTATTGCTACAAACCATCTTCTTGATAGTAATATCTCATATTGAGGGGGGATGCCAACTATCATGAAATTCAAGCTATATGTTTTTTCTAGGAATGTAACCAGTTTGAACTCTACGTCCTTAATAATTCCAATGATAGGTACCTCCCTTGAGTCTATAGCAAAAAAAAATTATATATGATCTATTTACTTGAAGACCAAGTTTATTCATGATTGGCAAAGGCATGACATTGGTTGTTGCCCCTAAGTCAATCATGCAATTCTTCACTAATTTGTCATTCATCAACAAGGTCACATAAATTGGGTCCACTTGGGATGGGAACTTATTCACTATAGTTCCTAAATAAAATTCAGGGATCTCACAACTTGCATCCTTGTTGTTAATATTATTCACATATTTCTTGTTCTTTATAAGTTGGTTGTCATAATTTACACTATTTCAAGAACTAGAAACAATCTCTCCTATCAAATCCATAGTTTTACCTTTATTCTCTTCAATCCTCATCATTTCCAATAAGGGCACTAAAACTTTGATTTGACTAGGGACTTGAGTGATATCAATTGGATTATATGTTGGTAAAACACAGCTAAGAGCATTAGTAGGAATAGGTATAGTCACCTTTTCCTCCTATTTTGCATTTTTATCCTTTGGAGCATGAACATCCTTAGGAGTGTATTGATCAGCTTTGCAACCTTGAATTTTCTTCTTATTTTTATGCTAAGAATTTTCCACGTGAGGTGCATTATCTTTATCACCTTTTCCTTTTTCTTCACCATTCATGTAGGGGGTTGGAATCTTTATTTCATTTTGTTTTTCTTTGATGAATATGTTGTTTGCATTACTTTGAGCAACATTGTTTTCTTTTCTTCTTAGGTTGTAGTTACTCTTAACCTGAGCAACTTCAACAGTTGTTAGGGATCTGATATCTTCATAAAAAGGCCTCCTCAATCTGAAATTGGGAACAACATATACAAAATTATGGACATGATCAATTTCTTCATCATCTTTAGAAAAAAATTGTTGATGATAATTGTTTTTCAAGCATATTCTATCATTAATGTTTGATTCAATACCACATTCACTTGATGAATATTCTTCAAAAGCTAGAAGCATAATCCACAAGACATCATGTTAATGTCTTGGTGTTCATCATCTTGACCTATTCCATGGTCAAAATCATTTCCTTCATCACATGAGTGATTATAAGTCTCAATAGACTGTGCTACCATACATTACAAAGGAGAATGAGGAAATTTTCATGCAATACACTAGGGAGTTTCCTCCACAACATTTTCTTCACAATTTTTGAGAGGATTTTGTGTTTTTTTGCTTGAAGACCCCTCTAATGATTATGGACATGCTTTTCATTATGTCAAGTTGTATGATAAGGCTGATCAAATAACCTTGGCATTATTTCTTTCTTATGATAATTAGGCCTATCGCAAGGAAAATATTTTTCATTTTGATCCATTTTATAGCTTAGGTCCTTCAAGGCGTTCATCACTTTCTCTAGTTTGTCTTCAGATACAAGCACTTATCCCGATGTCCTTTACTATTATTCAAGATTGTAATGTCATCCCTCTTATGAAGCTTACATGATGATCTTTTGTTATTCTCTATATGAGTAGCCACCTTGTATGCATCACTCAACATCTAAGGGTCTTTGTCTCTCAATTGATAGCTCATCTTAGGATCATATGAATTACATCATAAAAGTTGACACATGTATTCAATAGGTTTAGGGTAAGCAAGGATTTTATTCATCACCTTGGTGAACCTTTCATTGAAAGAAAGCAAAAATTCATTTGACCCTTTGGTAATATTAGTGAACCAATTTATGATGAAACTTGGGTCAGTATTATCACCATATTGTTCTCTAAACATCCTTTGAAACTCATCACATGAGTCAATGCTTGTTGCAGGAAGTGCTTTATACCAATCCCTTGCTTCGTCAATTAGAGGTTGCACAAATAATCTCATGTGGACATCTTCATCCTCAATTTCAAAATCATCAGTTAGATTTATGAATTCTTTCATGTGGTCTTCACCAAATAATGCAATATTTCCAATAAGAAATCTAATGCAGTCCTTACTTCAATTGAGACTAGGTTTGGATACCTAAGAATCCCAGTGAGCTCAAGTTGTATATATCTTTCTAAAATCAATGGTGACCTAGCAGAAACGTGGCATGTACCTCCCCCAACTAGTTTTTTTATAATCCACCAAGAGAAGATGCTTTAGCATTTACCTTTAATCCTTTTTGTGGGACTAAACCTCTAGCTTTAATGGCTTGAACATGTTGATATGAGTTCATTTTATGGGCAGAATTTCCTAGTTGATCTATATCTCAAAGCATCAATCCTTCTTTTTAGATCATCATGTATCCTCTAAGCCTCCAACCTATCAAGTTGAGCCTTGAGTTCATTTACTTCTTATATAAGTTTCGCTTCCCTTGAAATTTCAGTTTTCTTTTCAAATCTAACTGCCTTTGGTGAACTTTCATCATCTTGAGTCTCTACATCATTTCTCAAATCTTTAGATCTAGTTGCAACAATATCTTTATACCAAAAAGGACCTTTGTCTTGCTTTATGAGAGACAAGACATGATCAAAAAATCATTATCCCTAAGGTTTATTGCCAAGGGATTTACTCAATAAAAAAAAAACTTCCATTGATATCATTCCTTATTCATAACCTTTATTTTTCATTTTTAAGATTTCTAAGGACTTTATGGTATTCAAGTTCCATCCAAGCATTATCATCTTTATCTAACCCTAGTCTATTGATAGGTTCATCAATTCTACCATTAAAATATTTTTTCCTATCATCGATATTTTCCTTTTTCTTTGAGGAACTAGAGTCAAGAGTGGAAGGCCTACTTGAATTCTTAGCTTTCCAAGTTGTCTTGTCTTTTTTTCAAATATCCTTCCAATTTATCTCATGGATCATTTTAAAATTGAGGTATTATATTATCCATGTCTGATGTTATCTATGCAATATTGTAAGAGTTGGTATAGAATAACTCTACACCATGCAAGATTTGGCTAAAGATTATAGCCACCCAAGATCTAGGAACTTCGTGAAAGCACAACAAAGATCAACTATGAAAGAATAATGTTATTTTATCAAAGGATGAAAATGATAGAAATTGTTTTATTAGTGACTCATTAAATATCCATATGATTTACATATGAGACCACCTGGTTATATGGCCAAGGTGAGTCATAGGATTAAATAGGATCATCACAAGTGACTTAATCTTATGTCATGAGACAAATTATCATAACTACCTAGGACACGTGTTAAAAATAAAAAGATAAGATAATATCTAATGATAACTAACACCTGAACTAGAAATATTCCCTCCTAGGACCTAAGTGGACTTAACATGTAAATAGGACCTAGTAATGACTAGATACATAAAACACCTATTTACACCAACACCCCCCCCCCCTTAAGTGCAACTTAGACAGTAGTTGATTATTATGCAAATGACACAAATATGGGTCCTAGCTACAAGGCCATGTTAGGTACCCATGTATAAATTCAAATGAAATCTCTCACAAGCAAGGAAAAGGAGAAAACCAATGGGACAAAAGTCCTCCCCAAAAGAGAGATGATACAAAATACTCTCAATGATGAATGAGAGGATAAAACCCCATGTGAGGAAAAATACCCCCCCATAAGAGAGAATAAGAAGAGAGATCATGCAACCCCCACCAATGTTGAGACTCATACAATGATGGTAGAATCCCAACATTGAATGTTGAAGATGATCCAATAGCGTCGAACAACGTTCCTCCCCTTAGGAAGAAACAAAACAAAGAAGGTGTAGTATATCTTCCCATTTTTGAAAGAAAGATGTGGGAAGAAAGATGATATGTGATGATGTCTTTGAAGAATTCTCAAGTGTCTTCATGTCGATGTCGAAAGGTGTCACACTCCAAACAAGCATTCTAGGCCACACTACACAAGAAGACAATCTACAATCTCCTAAAAATGATTGTAGAACACAATCTAAAGACAAGGATACCTCCTTTGAAGATAATGAAACATCCTCCAAACGTTGTCCAAAAGTATTCACACATGTAAAACTGTAAATAATGATCATGTAGAGAATGAACAAGAGGGTCAAAGTGTTCCCTCACAACAACTGAAGAAGGATTATCTTCATCAAAGAGAAGATGAATGTAATCAATGATGTCTCCCAAATCTAAAATACGAGACTCACAAAAAAAATCGGCAATGTTTGTCAAGTACTCACCCCAAGTAGTCATTTCTAGAAGATGATGTATGTCATACTACATTAAATCACAAGGAACCAAAACTATGGAATCACAAGAATCCTCGAGTACAACAATAAATGAAGGAGATGGAATATTAACACATGTCATTAGATCCTCAGTAGATGAAACAATACAAAGATTCAAATGACCATACTAAATCTCCTCAAAGGTGTCCACACTAGATGCCTCAATGTGAAAATCTCTCAAATCAATAATAGGAACAAAATGTGAGAAGGTGTAGAGTCGAGATTGGTGATCAATCTCTCCAACCACAACAATATATCTGCTATGTAAATCCATGGCGTGTAAACTCAACACTCTTGCCTTCTCAACCATGTGTGATATGGTAGATAGAAAGGATATTAGTTAACAATGAAGGCACACAAAGAACATCATTAAATGTTATTTCATCAATGTCAATGGATCCCTTCCCACAAACACACATATATGTGTTGTTAGCCATCAGGATGTGTGGTGATGAACAAGTCTCAAAGGAAGAGAACATACTCTCTGATGAAGCCATGTGATGTGAGGATCCTAGATAAATTATCCACCTCTCTAGCTCAAAATATGCAGCTGCAACAAGTGCTTTCCCCTTGATTTTATCGGACTTTGATGAATAAGAAGAAGAAACCTTCGATGATGAAGAAGAATGTGTAGCTACAGCAAGTGCTTCAACTCATCAATTTGTTTTGAATAACTTTGATGTTCATCATGCCCTGATTTCTCGCAATATGCACATGTAAGCTTCTTCTTAGATGATTCCCCTTTTGAGGGAGAGGATTCAAATTCTTTATGTGGCTTGTTCTTTTTATTCTTATAAAGATTCCTTGATTCTTTCTATACCTTAGACTTACTAGCCAACAATGTTTTTCATTGGGAAGACTTGACTAGACCCATATTAGTTAACTTAGCTTCCTCTTGCATTAGGATATTTGCAAAGTCATCAAACTTAGGATCAACATATGATTCTCTTATAGAAATTTGATGGGTGTGAAAGCCAAAAAAAACATTGAATACTCAAGACCAAGCTTGGATAACACATTCAGAATCAATTGTAAATCTTCATTATCAATGTTGCAATCTTTCAACTGTGTTCTTAGTTGCATAACTTCGGAGATGTAGTCTTGGATGTGGTCAAAAAAATTAGATCAAGATTCATCAAATAATTATCAATCCAATATCCCTTAATCTTATCTGTTTTACCATGCAATTTCTCAAAAGCCTCCCAAGCCTCTTTAAGTGTTTTGCATGATTCAACATGAAATTGTAAATCAAATGAGACTAAGGAACATATGAATCCAAGTGTTTTCTCATGATCAAGCTCCCATTTTGCCACTTCTTTAGCATCAATAGGTTTAGGAATTGTTTCTTTTAGATGAACTATTAAACCTTTTATCATGAGATAGTTTCATATTGATTTTCTCCTTGTAGCATAATTATATGGAGTTAGGATTTCAATTTGATATTTCCTCATTGCAAGAACAAAAAACAAGCAAAAGAAAGCAATCAATCACTGAGAGATACCCCCCCAACTTACTCAATCAAGAGACTCCCCAAAAACAAATGATTTTTGGCACTTTATACTTAGTGCAATTACAGGTGCCACTTTCCAAAAACAACAAAGTGGACTTGATCTTAGCACTTACAGATGTCAAATTTGGCCACAAGCTCAAAGTAAAAAAAAATACATGAAATAAGATCAATTTTATCACACCACTAGAAAGTAATGAAAAATTATGAACTTTCAAAAAAAACACCCAAAAATGTTACCATAGGAGCAAGAATGGAGCCCCAAAAGTTCTGAAAATCAAAACGACTCATCAACATCTATGAGAATCTGCAATTTCTAAAAAATCCAAGTACCAAAATCAAAAACCAATTGTACCACTGCATAGAGCACAAAATTCTACTCCAAATTTTTAAAAAAGCTCAAGAAAAGGTCAGATGACTATGTTGTGGGCCTCTGAAGTTGAATTGCCAAAATGAAAATTGCATTCGAGAGGGGGGAAAAAACTTTCAATGGACTATTGACGTCACTATTGATGTAGTGCTGACATCAGCAATACACGAGATTAAAATTAACAACCATGAGGCTATCAAAACAAAATATTCCCTACTCACAAAAGTTATTCTTGCAAATGGAATATACCTCAAAATATTCCTAATTGCTGATAGTGTAAAGAATATACAATGGAATTTTGAGATACCAACAAAATATTATGAAATTCACTAGATTTGTTTGAAACTTTGGTGACGGTTGGAATATGGGGTTGTGTGGGCCACCTAGGGCTTATCACGTGGCGCCCTTTGTAGTGCCCATGGTACCTTGTCTGTTGTCATTGTTGGGATGTTTACCTTTGCTTTCTGGCATGTTTCTCCTTCGGCCTTGGCTTTTTCCTTCATGTTTATGGCGTTTACCGCCATACCGTGGCGGTCTTCCTTTCTGCTCTGGCGGTATCGCGGTGAAGGGTTTGGCGGTTAACTCATTACCGCGCGCGATCCCCTTCCTCACTGCAGTATCAGTATTTCCATCTGGCTTTGGTGGTTACCGCCATACCGCAAGCAGTGGGTCAACTCACCGCGATAGCGTGGTGAGACCGCCTACGGTGGTCCTAGCGGTTACCGCCACCACCGCGGTCAGTGAGTTCACTCACCGCGGTGGCCGCAGTAAGACCACCTACGGCCTGGCTAGCGGTTATCGTTGTACTGCGGTCAATCAAGTGATTCACCACAGTAAGACCGCCAGCGGCCTGGCTGGCAATTATCGTTGTACCACAGTCAGTCAAGTGACTGACTGCGGTGGTCGCGGTAAGACCGCCAATGGTCATCCATGGAGGTTACCGCCATACCGCGAGGCGAGCCGATTGGGGCTGCGGTAGCGCAGTGGTGTTCTGTGGGCCAGAGCTCGAAGGAGCACGGATGGCTTACCACCATACCGCGAGGCGTGTTGGTCTGGGCTGCAGTAGAGCAGTAGGAGCTCAGATGAGCTCGGGGCAGAGTTTGACCTAGCTGGACTCGATGTCAGAGCAACAGGCGAATGACAGGGCGACATGTGGCAGTTTGGAAACATCTGGTTGGCCGAAGACAATGAAGGGACAGAGCACGGTGAATGACTTGGTCCAAAGCTCGAAGGAGATCGGATGGCTTACCACCATACTGCGAGGCGAAACAGTTAGGGCAGCAGTAGTGCGGTAAATGGCGGAGTGAGCTCGGGCGAGCTCATCACCATACCGTGACAGGTATTTTTTGAGCTCGACAGTAACGCGGTAGGAGCTTAGATGAGCTCGAAACTCGATTGATCGAGTTGGACCAGTTTGATTGAATGTCAGATGTGACCAAAAAATGGATGGTGGACACGTGGCTCGGCTCAGCAGGTTGTTTCACTAAAAGCCAAAAGCATTTATTGCTGCTAACTCAAGGTGGCGAATAGGAACCCAATTAAGGCAAGAAGTTATTGCCTAGGTGGCTCAATGCAAAGGAGATCTATGCAGATCGGATGCATGCCTGGCTCTTCAATGCATGAACCTGAGGGTCAGTGATTGGTTGGATCATTGAATACAATGTATGGCTCAGTTAGAGATATACATTAATATATGTAAACCAAAAGGTGATGGTGCAGAGTGAGAGTCATTGACAGAGAGAGAGAGACGTGAAGTGTGTTCGAGCAGTATGCTAAGGGATTGTAACTGCGAACACTCTATCTCTTGGATCTGAATGATGTGAACCTGTTGTGTTGGCCGAGAGGCTAGCTGTGACAGTCTGTTATGAGGAGTTGAAGGGAATCTACACTGTGTGTTGTGAAGGTGCTGGAACAGTGTGAAGGTTCCGGTTTTGTGTTGCCTACCATTCTCCAAATGAACAAGATGTGACTCCTATATAGGCTATGAGCCTGAGATTGTATTGTAACTATTTTTTGTTGCTGAATAATACAATGGCTCGATCTTTTGGAGTGTGGTGTTTTTTACCCGAAAGGGTTTTCCCCACTTATATCTGTGTGTCATCCTTTTTGTCTTTAATGGTTATCTGTTTGTGTTGAATCTATTATTTCTTTGCATTTACTTCTCTCATAGGACCAATGGGGGATACTTTTTGCGTGCTTTCGCTTTATGGTATAGTAGTGTGTGTCTTTGGAGTGATTTTGAATTAAAATCACTAAGGCACTGTTGTCTTAGATGCCTATCTTGATGACAAAACTGAATCATTATCCCCAACAAGTGGTATCAAAGCTAGTAGCTTGTTGCTCGTGATACCAACAAGTGGTATCAGAGCTAGTAGCTTGTTGCTCGTGATACCAACAAGTAGTATCAGAGCATGTTTATAGGAGGTCGAGGCTTGAAGATACCAACCAGTGGTATCAAAGTCTTCTCCTGGTTGCTGAAGTTCTGGGTTTTCTCTTGTGATGATTTCTTAGCCTGGCAAGCTTGAGGAAGTTTGGAGAAATCCGTTGGTGATTAATCCTTCACTGAGTGGAAGTGTGTGCTTCATTGATTCAACACACAGTTTGAAAGACATTGGAGATGACTGTAGTTGGTCATGTTGTGGCAACACGATCTGAAGCTCCTAGCTCGCAGCAAAGTTCTTGATGCAAAGGGTGTGAGATGTGTTCATGGCTAAGTGGCAGCGAAGCGTGGTGTTCATATTGGGTGTCTATGTGAGAGGCTCCCTTGCGGTATGGGCTTTCTTGTGTTGTTGATCACCTATGGAGAGTTGTGCTTGTGTTGGGTGTTTTTTGACTTAGCACTAAAGGCAGTTTCTCTGGTGCTCTGATTGCATGGAGGCTATGAAGTGACCTTGGTGGTCTGCAACTTCTGGATAGCCTGGTTCTCTTTTTCTTGTGCATGACTGTGGTGTTGGAACTAGTCTGAAATGGACTTGTTGTTCCTGTATGCCTGTGTCTTGCACTTGCATGGTTTCAGATCCATGTCTTTGGCTCTGAAGGTTTTGTGTAGACTTTCCTAAAAAGTCTATGTTGCATTTTCATGTTCTTTTATTGTTCTAGTTAACCGTGATGGTTGTGTGCAGACTCCTGAGTCATCTAGATGAGCAATGAAGATGGAGATGCATGGGTGTTTTATAAACACTGTGGTTTTGCAGGTTTTACACGGTCAAGAAAAACTTGCGTTGTGTGGAGCTTTTGTCTGCTATTTTCCAGATCCTGGATTTTTGGGATGTGACTGGATGAGATAGTTGCAGCTCGACATGTCTTTGAGGAGGTGTGATGTCTTCTCTGCATGGGAGTGTTGGTATGTTTTTTTCTCATTCATCATTCCTATGGTGTGTGCTTAATGGTTGCTTGGACTATGGTGCTAGTGTTGTGGACATATTTTTGGCAAATCAAATCTGGTTATTGATCTAGTGTTTAAGTCATGGTTGTCTACATGGTTGTTCTCTTTGAGATCTCAATTTTGCAGTTTGCCAGTGTGATGATAGATTAGCAGTTGGTGAAGTGGTTCTTTGAGTTGTGTGGCTGGTGGATTAGCTACCCATTGACTGCAGTGAGACAACTCGGGAGTGGACTGTCTATATCCACGTGATTGCTTATGTGTTGTTGCAGATCTATTAGCTGACCTTGTCTGTGGTCACTTGTGCATTGGCTAGGCTGTTTTGAGATGAGAAGGTGAATGGCATTCTGAGTACCTGAATAGTTAGTGATAAGGACCTATAGCATGAGAGTCACGTTGTCATGGAGAGCTTGTTAAGCTTTTGACAGTGATGGTGTAGTCTGCGCAATCTGGGAACTTTGTTGTTGTTCGACGTTGTTGTCTGAAGGGCATGTTGTCGGTTGTACCTGAAGGATGATTGGATCAGCAGGTGGTCAGCCTTGTTGCTTGGAAAAGCTCGGTGTCACAATTCAGTGGGAGATTTAGCAATGACTAGTGTCCTTCTTTGGTGTTGCAATTGTTGTGTTCTTTTGCATCTGTATGTTCACTATTTGAAGGAGTGAAGCATCTTGGAGTCGTGGAAGACATTGTTATTTTTGGTTGAGTTGTTGGTGGTGCTTGACAGGTGATGTTGGTTTTGGTTCAGAGTTGTTTTCTTTATTTCATGTTTACTCTTTCTTAGAGTTTTGGCATTTTTCTTTGCTCTTGAGACCATAGCTTGTTCACCTGAAGCATGGTATCTTCGAATGAGGATGTGAAAATCATGGTGTCATGATAAGTTTTTGAAGCTTTGACAGTGGTCTGGGATTTCTCTATGTTTTGAGTGCATTGGTCACATGCTGGTGAACTTCATGATTGTTGCAGTATTGCAGATTGGAGTCAGCATGAGATGACAAGTTGTTGATACTCATGGATGCATGGAGAATAAGCTAAGGCTGGAATTCTTTTGAGAATATTGTTGTTACAGCTGAAAGTTCGAGAAGCTTGCACCTTAGTTGAATATGAATTCAACAGAGACCTTGAAGGAGAATGCTCTTGGGTAAGTCACGGTGAGTTGTATATCTTGGATGAGCATGTTTTCTTTTCTCCTTGGTTTGCTCGGCAGTGTTCCTATGAAAGGTATTTTCCCATTATACTTTTCAGGTGTGTTATGCTTTATCTTTCAATGGTATGAATCTTGAGTTCCCTTTTTTAAGATTCTAAAGGATTCATAATGGAAGATGGATAGCATTGTGTATCTCCTTGTGCTTTTGAGGACTGACAGGAGATGTTGTATGGGTTAGTCTGATCTTCTTGATGCTTACGTCCATGGTGTTGTTGGGTGTTGTTAAGGCTTTCCCTTTAGGATGTGAAGAAGATCATTCTTGTCACAGCTTGCATTTAGAAATGTATGTAGAAGGTGGCTACATGGTTTGATTTGTTGTTTCTCTCTAATATGGTCTTGTTCTTCTTGTTTTTTCTTGACTTTAGATGTGGGTTACCTTTGTGGTGCCAAGTTGGTCACAGTTTGTGATCATGTGTTGTCACTTGGGTGATGACACAAAGGTGCCTATGCTTCTTTCTTCAGTCGGATTTGGAGGACCTTGGAAGAACGGTGGAAGGTGTTGAGAGAAACATTTCTTGCAGCAAGTGGTTGCAGGTTGTGTAGATTAGAGTGGGTTTCCCTTGTAACTACATGGTTACTTCTTCAATATGTAGGGTTTGGTGGACTTGGTATGCCTGGATCATTTCTGATGGTGCTTTGTTTGCACTCATCTGGACGCTACCTTTGCAGTGGGAGTACCTGGACGTGTTTGGTCTTTTGACTAGTTGACACATGGTGCTTGTTCTTGCTGAGTTGGGTGGTCACGTGATCGCATGAGTCTGCTGCTGGTTATCATACCTTTGAGGTATGGGTGGTTGGATGTTTCAGCACGAGCTATGGGTGTTGGTTTTTAGTCGCTTGGGTTTGATCAGTTGGATGGAGGGCATTCAATTTGTGTTGTTGTTCTAGCTAACGGTTTCTTGTTCTGGAGAATGGTTTTCCGTGTTCGCGTGGTGCCCTATTGTTTGTTGCTTTGTTGCCTTTGTCGCCTCGAGGATCAATTGCTTTCGTTCCTGAGACTGGTGCATATACACCTTGGCTCGCTCTTTTTTCTATGTTGGATGTTTGGAGTTGTAGCCTGAGATGGTGGACATTTTTTGAATGTCATTGCAAGGGTCTTGGTTGGAGCGCGAGGGCATGTTTTGGTCCTTGTTCGAGTTTTGGAGGATGCCTGAAAGCCTGTGTCAAGTGGGAGATTGATGGGATGTTTTCCTTTGCTTTCTAGCATGTTTCTCCTTCGGCCTTGGCTTTTTCCTTCATGTTTATGGTGTTTACCGCCATACCGCAACGGTCTTCCTTTTTGCTCTGGTGGTACCATGATGAAGGGTTTGGCGGTTACCTCGTTACCGCGCGCGGTCTCCTTCCTCACCGCGATGGTCGTGGTATCGGTCTTTCCATTTGGCTTTGGTGGTTACCGCCATACTGCAGGCGGTGGGTCAACTCACCGCGCTAGCACGGTGAGACCGCCTGCGGTGGTCCTAGCGGTTACCGCCACCACCGCGGTCAGTGAGTTCACTCACCGCAGTGGCCGCGGTAAGACCACCTGCGGCCTAGCTGGCAGTTACCGTTGTACCGCGGTTAGTCAAGTGACTGACCGGGGTGATCGTGGTAAGACTGCCAACGGTCAGCCATGGCGGTTACCTCCATATCGCGAGGTAAGCTGATTGGGGTTGTGGTAGCGCGGTGGTGGTCTGTGGGCCAGAGCTCAGATGGCTTACTGCCATACCATGAGGCGTGTTGGTCTGGGCTACAGTAGAGCGGTAGGAGCTCGGATGAACTCGGGGCAGAGTTTGACCAGTTGGACTCGGTGTCAGAGCGGCAGGTGAATGACAAGGTGACACATGGCAGGTTGGCAGCATATGGTTGTCTGAAGACAATGAAGGGACAGAGCACAGTGAATGACTTGGTCCAGAGCTAGAAGGAGATCGGATGGCTTATCGCCATACCACGAGGCAAAACGATCAGGGCAGTGGTAGTGTGGTAAATGGCGGAGTGAGCTTGGGCGAGCTCATCGCCATACAACGATAGGTATTTTTTGAGCTCGGTGGTGTCGCGGTAGGAGCTCGGATGAGCTCAAAACTCGATTAACCAAGTTGGACCGGTTTGACCGACTGTCAGATGTGACCAGCGAGTGGATGGTGGACACGTGGCTCGGCTCAGCAGGTTGTTTGGCTAAAAGCCAAAAGCAGTTATTGTTGCTAACTCAGGGTGGCAAACAGGAACCCGATTAAGGCAAGAAGTTATTGCCTAGGTGGTTCGATGCAAAGGAGATCTGTGCAGATCGGATGTGTGCCTAGCTGTTTGATGCATGAACCTGAGGGTCAACGATTGGTTGGATCATTGAATGTGATGTATGGCTCAGTCAGACATATACATTAATATATGTAAACCAAAAGGTGACGGTGCAGAGTGAGAGCCGTTGATAGAGAGAGAGAGAGAGAGAGACGTGAAGTGTGTTCGAGCAGTATGCTAAGGGATTGTAACTACGAACAATTTGTCTCTTGGATCTGAACGATGTGAACTTTTTGTGTTGGCCGAGAGGCTAGCTATGATAGTCTATTATGAGGAGCTAAAGGGAATCTACACTGTGTGCTGTGAAGGTGCTGGAACAGTGTGAAGGTTCTGGTTTTGTGTTGCCTGCCATTCTCCAGATGAACAAGATGTGACTCCTGTATAGGCTATGAGCCTGAGATTGTATTGTAACTGTTTTCTATTGCTGAATAATATAATGGCTCGATCTTTTGGAGTGTGGGGTTTTTTACCCGAAAGGGTTTTCCCCATGTATATCTGTGTGTAATCCTTTTTGTCTTTAATGGTTATCTGTTTGTGTTGAATTTGTTATTGTTTTGCATTTACTTCTCTCAAAGGATCAATGGGGGATACTTTGTGCCTGCTTCCGCTTTATGGTACAGTAGTGTGTTTCTTTGGAGTGATTTTGAATTAAAATCACTAAAGCACTGTTGTCTTAGATGCCTATCTTGATGACAGAACCAAATCATTATCCCCAACAGTCACAGCAGGGCCTGGGACTATAATCGTAACCTGCAATTTTTTAAGTTTTTAATTAAAATTTGAAGAAGAAAAAACCTTTAGAAATAACTCTAATTTTTTTATACCTGCAAATTAAATTTCTCTTCCTACGATCGGTACGAAATTTTGACCTATGACTATAATTATGACGTGACCATATAGTCATACAAATAGTTGAGGAGGGCGATTTTTTTCCTCAAGCTCCAAGTGAAGTGCTTGAATTTTTACAATTTGATAGTCAATCTTAGTGTTTTTGGGCCTTTTGGACGTGATGGAAGGGTCGGATTTGGCCCAAAGTTCTCCAAAATTGCAGCTACCTTTTGGATCTAGCAACCACTCTTCAACATCAAACCCTCTTAGATTTAGCCTCATATGTCCGATTTGGACAAAACAAAAGGTAAATATGACTTTCTTAAACCCTTTGATCTCAATGGTGAGCTCAGATTTGCACCAACAAGCTCTAATTTGAACATGCAATAGAAAGCCACAAAGAGGAAACCCCCAAATTTGGTCCTTCTTTTAAGCTTTTTTATTCTCTAGATCATTCAATGTAAGAGAAAAGCACACTCAACTTTTCAAGATCTACCAAAATTTGCAACCTAGATTTTTCAATAAAAACTAACAAGAAGCAATCCCACAAGCTCTCATACCATGTAAGATTTGATATAGAATAACTCTACACTATGCAAGATTTGGCTAAAGATTATAGTCACCCAAGATCTAGGAACTTCATGAAAGCACGGGAGAGATTAGCTATGAAAGAATAATATTCTATCAAGGATGAAAATAATAGCAATTGCTATATCAATGATTCATTCACTATCATATGATTTACATATGATATCAATTGGTTATATAGCCAAGGTGATACATAGGATTAAACATGATCATGACAAGTGTCTTAATCCTATGTCATGAGACAACTTATCATCACTACCTAGGACACATGTGTTAAAATCCAAAAGAAAAGATAGATCTAATGACAACTAACACCTTCCCTCCTAGGACCTAAGTGAACTTAACATGTAAATAGGACCTAGTAAGGACTAGATAGATAAAACACCTATTTACATCAACAAATCTCACCAGTTAACCTTTGACAGAGTCCTCACCCTAAGAAGGGAAAGTAAAATAATAGATCTCACATCACTATTGGCAAGATATTGGATGCAGATAATTCAAACTCTAACCTACAATAGACTATAGTTGAATTCCCTAATAAAGTCGCCAATTTGTTGGTTCCCCAACTTGTATTCCAATAACTCCTAAAAATTTACCTAATTTTATGCTCAAAGTTTCTGGAAGCTAGGCCAATGAATAAGAAACACCTTCAATGGTGTTTTCCTCTGCCCTACAAGCTCTGCATAACCTAGGCGATTTTCCCTTTATGACATTGAGTGTAAAAATGCTATAGATCTGACTCAGTGCCTAGAAAATTAACTCGTGTATACTTATGACAAGGATTTGTGAATCTAGTTGTTTCAAATACAAGAATTTCAAACAAATACAAAAATATAAAATGGTTGATTTAAGATTTGTTGTTGTAAGATCAATTATGAGGCTATGGGAGAAACTGGACTAATTGGTGCCTATTCAAGGTAACAAAGTCAATACAACATACATATTCATTCATAACTATCAGTATACTCCAATGGTCAATCTAAAATTATCAACTTGTAATAATTTGACCTGCAAAGGGCTAACAGTGTGATCCTACTTCAAAATCCATTATGTGACAATAATATTCTTTATTATCTTCAATGAAAAAATTGCATTGTTACTTGAACACAACTAACAATGAGAATAACACATATGCAACAAATGTGCACCATGAACATTGCAATACTTGATTTTTTTTCCAAAAGAATATTGGATCACAAACTAGAGACAACACACGATAGCATGTATTCATATATGCTCAAATTGAAAAGTATGTATAGTTATTACGAAAAAATGTAGCCATTGACTATGTACCCCCAAAAAATTAGATACAGAAACAATCAAGTAGCTGCCTAAAGTCTCATCAAATTCCTCGGCTTTTTTTAGAACCCCTCAAAAATGGCTTTGAATCCCCTTTTAAAGACAAGAAAACCCAAATACAATGTTGTTGTTGAGGAGATGTTGTCTTTAGATTGAACAAACATCAGGTATGTAGACTAAGCATCCTTTGTCATTATAACATGTTGTAGTTCAAATCTACAGTGAAACTTGGAGACTTTGTTGTTAATCCACTCATGTAGGTACTAGTTACAAGTTATGGCATGAAATCATGTGTTGCATTCCTCAAACTACAATTTTGGTGTGTTATAAACACTTGTTGGCAACAAAAACACATCTTCTAAATAAATTGTGGAAATATGAGCCCTTCTACACCATTGTGCAGATTTAGGGGTCAATTTTAAATGTGAAGATTTAGGGGGTATTTGGAATTGTGAAAATTTGGGGATAATGTGGATATATCCTTGTTAGGGTCAAATTTTGGCAATTGCATTCCATCCTTGTCAAGGTCAATTTTTTAGAAGTGCATTTCACCCTTGTCAAGGTCAAATTTTCACAAGAGCATATCATCCTTGTAAATGCCAATTTTTTGCAATTACATTTCATCCTTGCTAGGTCAATTTTTCACAATTGCATATCATCCTTGCCAAGGTCATTTTTTTGCAATTGTATTCCATCCTTGTTAAAGTCAATTATTTGCAATTGCATATCATCCTTGTCAAGGTCAAATTTCTACAATTGCATTCCATCTTTGTCAGGGTCAAATATTTGCAATGGAAAATCTTCTACAAATTTTCTCAAAACTTCTTCTAAACTTGAAACACATCCCTAACACTAAGAAAATCTCGCAGTTGCATAAGTTTTACAATTTCAGTCAAATATTCCTCAAATTTGAAACACATCCCTGACACTAAGAAAATCCCACGATTGCATAACTTTCACATTTTTAATCATATTTTTTTCAAATTTGAAATAGATACCCAATTGGGTGTTCTATAAGATGAAAATCTTCACAATCTTCACACTTAGACATATTTTTTAGTTTTTTAATTTGAACACTTGGGTTAAAATGGAAATCTGAATATAATGCCTAAGACATCACCTAAACATCACAAACCCATAAAAAATTTCTCATATCAATTATACATGATGGGAAGTGAAATGGGGATATGAAACATGCAATACCTAACACATCAAATTGGATATTTTAATCATCTGCAATTGGAATCTAATTGCATTCACACAAAGAGGTAATTGGATAAAAAAATCCATTAGCACCCCCACAAATATAGTTTCAATGAACATAATCATAAGGGATTTGTCCCCAAGTGCTAAGATTAAGGCCATGCCTCTTCATATTTGTAGGGGAAATTAGATGTGTTGCATGTGGTATAAAGCGGACCTGAAATTTGGTCTATGTGAGCATTTTTTGCATTTTAGACCGTATATTACAACTTAAAAATTTATTAGACCGTATTATTTGACTTTCTATTTTTTTATATAACCATAAATATGACACTTAAAATTATTATTAAACTATAAAAAAATATTATAAACATATATAATGTTTATGATAAAAATATAAATTAGCTTAGAATCTTTTCAAAAATGAAATAGTTCTTTCTAATTTCAATTATCATTGCTTTATATTAATATTTATGATTTACAATATTTATTATAAATATATGAATTAATAAATATATATATATATATAATGTTTATGATAAAAATATAAATTAGTTTAGAATCTTTTCGAAAATGGAATAGTTCTTTCTAATTTCAGTTATCATTGCTTTATATTAATATTTATAATTTATAATATTTATTATAAATATATATATATATTAATTCAAAATAGAATCTTTTCAACATGAAATATAGTTCTTTTTAATTTTTTAAATATTTTTAACAATAAATTTAAGATTTTGACATTTTTACTAATAGTTACTATTGCTTTATATTAATATATATGATTTATAATATTTATTATAAAAATATTAATTCAAAATCTTTTTAAAATAAAATATAATTATTTTTTAACTCTTTGAATATTTTAACCAAATTAATTTTTTATATGAATTTAGAAACTTCTTGTTAATTGTCACAATATATTTATTTTTTTACATTTATTACTAATTTATCAATATTTTCTAATTTTTACATTTTTTTAATATATATAGGATAAAAATATAAATTAGTTTAGAATCTTTTCAAAAATGAAATAGTTCTTTCCAATTTCATTTCAGTTATCATTAGTTTACATATATATATAATATTTATGATAAAAATATAAATTAGTTTAGAATTTTTAAAAAATAGAATAGTTCTTTCTAATTTCAATTATCATTGCTTTTTATATTAATATTTATGATTTATAATATTTATTATAAATATATATTAATTTCAATTATCATTGCTTTTTATATTAATATTTATGATTTATAATATTTATTATAAATATATATTAATTCAAAATCTGTTCAAAATAGGATCTTTTCAAAGATGAAATATAGTTCTTTTTAATTGTTTAAATATTTTTAACAATAAATTCAAGATTTTGAAATTTTTACTAATAATTATCATTGTTTTATATTAATATATATGATTTATAATATTTATTATAAAAATATTAATTCAAAATCTTTTCAAAATACAATGTAATTATTTTTTACATTTTTTTAATATATATATATAAGATATGCATGAATAATAACATAACAAGAATTCGTTTTTTTTTTCTTGTTAATTGTAACAACAAATTCAATTTTTTTACATTTATTACTAATTTATCAGTATTTTCTATTTTTTATATTTTTTAATATATAGCTTCTTTTTTTAAAGTGATTTGTTTTTTTTCAAGATAATATAATATTTTTGTTTATTGACGAGCATGTTGAAATTTTAATTGACCAACTTATTCTAGTCAAATATTAAATCAAATGTTCATTGCAATTTTACAATTTGAAAAATAAATTAAAAAATAATAATACAATTTTTTTAAATAATATAAATTAAATATTTTTTTGACAATTTAAATTTTTCAAAAAACATCAAATGATAAGCATTTAAATGAACAAACCGTCACAAAACTTTTATGACAAGCAAGAGTGACCATTAAATTCCAAACCTGGTATAAGGTGTCCAAGTCATTCTCACAAAGAAAGAGTGCCATTTATGAATTAATAGCACGTGTGTCTTAGCCCACCTACTGTAGGGAAGCCCATTTAGTTTACATCTTGTATTTTCCATTGCGAGATATTTCCATTTGGTTTTACATATTGTACTTGCATTACCAGATATTCTGCACTCCGACACTCTTCTAGAAAAGTACTAGATTGCCTCAGGCTAACAAGTTAATAAAGAAAAAGCAAACATAGTCTTCTGCACATACTAGTCCAACACAAAAGTGAGGCACTTCAAAGTCTAGAATTCAAATAGAATTCAAATAAGGATAGTTCCCAATGTCTTTCTCGGGATTTCTACTTGACTAGAAATACACGAAGTTTAAGCTTTACTGATTTTTAAGCTAAACTAGTGAACAGTAAACCATCAAGTGGCTAACTTTGGCTAGATATTTTAACAATGTTGGATGGTGGCATGAGTTCTCTACAAGCGTACCCTATCCCCTGTCCAGAAACAGATTTTTTGTGAAAGAGGAGCCTTTTCTTCCCGATGTTTATTATAAGGTTAAAAAAAAATTGACTGAAACACCGCAAACACTTTACAAATCCTCTCGCCCTGTGCCAAAGCAAAGTCAATGACCTATCCCTAATAACGATGAAAAGCAGATTTTTCTAGGGTGTGGGAATTAGCCAAACCATAAACGAAAGCATATTTTATTCAGGGTGCGACTACCCACACTATGCCGCTCACGACAACATAAACCTTGCCACAAAATCTATAATCCCCAGGTCGTTCATGCCAATGATGGCACAACTAATTCCGAGGAAATTCACGCTACTTCCTTGCTTCATGGCAACTCTACTCTCCACCATGGCGATAAACCTCAACCTTGTCACGTCTTCTTGTCCCCAGCTCTAATATTTCAATTTGTCAATACATTCTCTCCTCACGTTCAGAAGCAAAAGCAATGAATAAGACCAAAATAAATTTACAGACGACCAACATTTAATCCGTTCTTGTTGCATTCTATTGTAGTTTGGAAGCCTTGCAGTATTTACATGCCAAGAATTGGCACGGCTCACGACATGCAACACTAGTCATCGCCACGTATCAAGACATCGATGCTAAGAGTCATGTAGGTATAAAGCCACGAATCGAAAATCTTCCAACCACGCAAAGGCTTGAAAAGCCAAAAAAATTATAAATTCTCATTCTTTCCCCTCATGCCACAGCTAAGAAAATTACATGTGCCAATTAGAAAATAGTATCACGGCAGTTATATGGTAAAGAAAATCAAAATAAGACACATTATAAGTTGTCTTTAGTTTTGGCCCTGCTTGGATACTAATGCAAACAAATAAACTTCGGTGCAAGCTAGATTCACTGCCACAGGCAAGAATTAATATGCGTGAATACCAACTCAAGCAAGCTAACTTCTGTGAAATTTATATTCTCTCCCACACGCAAGGACTAATGTATGCAGCTGTGCTCTTAGTATGTTTTAATTGCTCAAGATATGGGTAAGGGATTGGAATTTCCAATCAAGAAGTTTGAATTTGTGGTTATGTGTAATACCTACCGGTATAGGTTCTGGGCTTTGGGTCTAGTTTCTCATGTCACATATGTTAGGTTCAAAAAAATACACATGTTCAACACTGTCTACAAGCTTCCCACTTACGTAATTTTTCTTGTACATATGCTTATTTTTAAATTTTGATCGAGTTGCATGTGAGCAAAGTTTATGGCTACCAATCACTTCGACCACTTCAATCTATTAAATAACATTATACGGTATTGTTTTCTACCATATAATTGGTAGTACTCGTTAATGACATTCCAGTCTTCTGTTAGAAAACGATGCTCCAGGATATAGATCCTGGCATTCCAGCTTGTCAAAGTCTCCAGAGTATCTACTTAGATCAAATATTTGTAGGTGCCTTTTGCCAGACCATTAAATCAGGTTTCTCAGATGGCAAGTATGGTCTGGTTTAATTCAATGAGTTGATCAATACCATGTATATATCCCGTGCATATGAAAGGATTCAGATATTTATGTCCAAACATGTTTCTTGCTTATAATATGCATGCCTAATTCCTTCCTATTATTTTCTTCTAATGGCATATATAGCTAAGTTACGGATCGCGTACCTAGAGGCCTCGAACCGGTTAGTTCGAACCGATCACCGAGGTTAGCCTGCGAATGCTGTGGCCAGGTCGCCACCGAAGTCGCGATGCGGGCACATGTTCTCGGGTTGGCCTTCATGAACGAAAATTCTGAGCTGAACACTAATCTTGGCGCTATCCATTTGTTTAATCTTAGCGGACCGAAGGTACCAAGCATGTACCCGGGCGTACCTCGAAGAACCCACGGCCCAGAACTTATAAAAACATTTTTTTTTTTAAATATTATTATTAATATGAGGTGCGCCATGGAGTTTTGTATGGTTTCAAAAGCCTTAAATTGGTGCTAGCGGCGGGGGCGCTGCCCCTCGACCCCGCCCTGTACCGCGACAGGGAGCGCGCCAGGGGCGCTGCCCCCGGACCCTCCCGAATGAGAGTTGTAATCTTATTGTTTATAATAGATTAATGAATTTGAAAGTTATCTCTTATGCTTAATGTAATTATCTTAATTGGAATGCATGTGTTTATTTATTATTTAATTAATTGGCTGGGGGCGTTGCCCCCAGACCCCCACGAGGGGCGCTGCCCCTCAACCCCATTGGAGACATTGCCCTCAAACTCCCATTGAATTTAATTGGTACTCTCCAAGTCCAAGTTTCCATAGTTTTCCTACAAGTCTTCATCTATAATATCGCATTTAAGGCTTTTGAAACCATACAAAACTACATGCCGCACCTCATTTTTATGGGAAAGAGGAAGATGTAAATTTGTAAAATATATTAATATAGTATTTACTTTCAGTTTTACAAAAACAATTTTCTATTTTCATTTTGTTTAAGAATATCAACATCAACACATTCCACATGAGGATGCCATTTTGTACCCAATTTGCTTTCAAATCAGTCAAATACAACTATCAATTGACATTTAATATTTATCTTTGGCATTTGGCATTTGGCATTGATCAATGATCAAGTATCATACTATGAAATGATTTAGTTTTACAATTCTGTATATTTCTCTTTTTTTTTTGTATATATAATACATATATATATATATTTTTATATATATATATATACACGTACCCATACGTACCCAAACCCCTAAAAAAAATTTTCACGTACCCACGTACCGGGTTCTCGTACCCGAACCCGTCCCCGAACCCGAACGGTAGCCGATATATAGTGTACATTTAACTGAGTTTTTCAAGGATATTAAAACATCTTTATAATCTGTTTAATCCATGTTGAAAGAAACGGCTTTGCTTATTGTACTAAATTTTTTAATAGTTTTTAGGATATTAAAACATCTTTATAATCTGTTTAATCCATGTTGAAAGTAAACACGACTACTCAGTGACCTGATATGAGCTCTCCATCGCTTTGGCATTGATCATGCATAAGGAGAACCTAGCTTGTTAATCAGAATAGGAAAAGATTGAACAACACGTTTACATAATATTACACTGGAATTCGGAGATAACTTTCGTGTGCACAAATAGTGCACATCCAAGAGCGTTTATTACAGCAATACATATGGAAAACCTAGCTTGTCAATCAGAATACAATAAGATTTAACACCACGTTTACATAATATTACACTGGAATTCAGAGGTAATTTTAGTGCGCACAAATGGTGCACATTTAAGAGCGTTTATTACAGCAATGCCTTGTGTTTGTTTACAGAAGAATACCTTGTCCCAGAAATCCCATATAAAGGCCAGAAAAAATTATCTAAACTGTCTTTACACAACTCAATTTCGACCTACCCAGCAATAAGATTTTTCTATGCAAATTTTGTAGTTTGTTCCCTCCCAAATGAGATTCTATCTCCATATCAATATTTTTGTCTGAGGTCCATGTACGGTTAAAAATAAATAGAGAATCGATTGACCTTTAAGCTTCATCAGGAACCCCTTCAAGATTATTGTCATTCATATACAGTGGAGATAGAGATGCTAATGTTGAACTGATGTTCAAGTGAATCCTTCTGTACTCACTTTGCTTGACAGGAACTTCATCTCTGAATTATTTACCACCCTAAAATTCGTTCATCTGGCAAAGAAGGTTTCTCTTAATAAGTTCATTCTGAGCTCTTCTTTCCCATCTCTACTTCAGAATCATCAATCTTATTTGATTCATTGAAGCCTGATTGTATGCCGATGGGCTTCCCTGAATATGCACTTCCAGAAACATCAATTAAAAGTTCTTTTTCATCCTCAGACTCGCTAGAATCATCTACCTTTCTATGCTGGTGAACCTGCATAGGGTACAAACTAATCAATCCCTTCAAGCATTGAATTAGAAGTCAAAATTTCAGGTCGTCCTGACTCCTGTTTAGTACACGAACTCACGTGAAGTTAAAGGTCCAACTTACCTCAGAATATGGCTTCATACGCTTTTGACAAACTCTCTCTATAAGCTGTTCAATTGTAATCTGTAGTCCCTCTTTTGCTCTTTCTCGTGTCAAGAGACGATCTTTTTGTTGCTCTGCAGTAACCTTTGAATGGCAGAAAACACAAAGTGTTCTCATGTTTTCCAATTTGCATTCGCCTGCAATTCATTTGTAACAACTCACATATAACATTACAAATACGACCACCATGGCAACCTACCCACATTGTTTCTATAGAGACAACCTTATCTTGAAAGTGATTTTTAGAGTAAACTCACAAGGGCGAAGTAGTATAAAAATCATAAAAAGTAAAAAAATTAAATCTGTTATGTTGAGAATTATACCGCCTCCTTTATATACTGGCACAATATGATCTGCATGCCATGCATTGCCCTCAGTTGGCTCTAACACAAGCTTGTTGAGCCTGGAAAAGTCCATAATCATAGAAGCAGTTATTATATTAGGAATTAAACCAGCAATTGAAATTTAAAACTCATCATTACCGCTTCATAATATAAATGATCAGAAAGACGTAAAATGAGGAAAAGAAAGCTAATCAAACTGATTGTTCAGACCAATCCATGAGTTAGCATAAACAAATTGTTTACAAGGAAATTTACAATCGTTCATGCTTTACAAAATCTGGGGCAGCCTTGAGTATGTGCTCTCTTCGTTGATCAACTGACAATGGCTGAATACGCTTAACTAGTTTATGGCAATCTAGTTTACAACCGGTACATATTCCATGCTCCATGTGGAAAAGTTCCTGAAAATACGACAGTTAGTCTCGTGCAGTGACATTTGAATTTCTAGAATGCCATCATTATCAAAGATAAGCAATTGATATCAAACAAACTACCATGCATTCCGATTATTGATCATACTCTAATAAAGGAACTACGATGCATAAAACATGCACAATGTGGTTTTTCTGCATGTCTGAATTGAAATTATTCAAACCAGCAAAAGTAATGACTTATGACTTTCAATAGCTTTATGTTAAATGAAAATTCATACTAATACGAATAAAAGATAGATCTCGAATCAAGTTGTGTACCAACCTCTCGCAAAAACTGTTGGCTTGTCCTCATACGGTACTCTTCAAAACAGCTGATTTTGCAAAATAAATCCTCGAAATATTCAGGACACTTTGCCTGGATTCCTCTGCAGCAATGTCAATCAATTGATAAATATTAGTCATGAAACCGCATGCTCTTCATCTAAATTATATAATTGAATCAAGTGTTGGTAATACTTACAGGCATGGGTTCTGACACAGTTTGCAAAGAGGCTGCTCATCTGCAGTCCACGCCTGCATTTCATGTCTCTCTTTGATTTTACCGTGTTTCGCTAGTGAAATCTTCCGCCAGGTTGCATTTTCTGGTAAAGGATAACTTATTTCATCTCTTGATGCAACACGGCGCTTACTCCCTCCTTTCAGCAAGCCCTGTCACATAACATTCTC
Source organism: Sequoiadendron giganteum (assembly GCA_007115665.2). Taxonomy (NCBI): domain Eukaryota; kingdom Viridiplantae; phylum Streptophyta; class Pinopsida; order Cupressales; family Cupressaceae; genus Sequoiadendron; species Sequoiadendron giganteum. Next base: position 438,238,019 of record CM021102.1, on the reverse strand, counting down.
TTTCAGCACCTGCCTCTCTCTCTCTCTATGTATACATATATATAGAACAGAAAAAATAGGTCAATTGAACGTACCCCATGTCCATGGTTAGGCTCGTCTTTTATGCAGCTTAATTCAAGGCTTAAAGGCAACCGCAAAGGCCTTCCAAAAAGTTTATTGCGCTCGATAGGTCTGAGACCATTCCACTCCTTGATAAAGGTAAGCACAATTTCTCTGTGAGCTGAGCTCATACCCACACACTTTGGAAGTGAACTCTTACCCAACGCGTCCATTGTGATAGAAGACTCAAAATCTTCAGGCCGAAAGATTAGTTCAAGTTTTCTTGGTCTTGAATCCTTATTGGTAATACACACATAGAGATGTATGCGACCTGTATTTGCACTTACCTGCACAAGTTAAAACACAACTCAGTCTTTTCATCTGTCCTAAAGCTATAACTGCTCAACAGTTTCCCTGTTTACTATTCCTCTTTTAAGAAAATGGCAAAACCTCTTGTGAAGCTTTCATGAAGAATCCTACTATTCCTCTTTTTTAGACAACAAAAAAAACCCTCTAGTGAAGTTTCCCTAGGTCTCTCAAAATCATAATTGGTATTTTAATATGGAGCCTAACCATGTAAAATGTTTTGACTGAACAGGCTTGTTAGAAAGAGGCATATTACTTTTAGCTACTGGCGTACACAGTACCCAGCATATTTCATACAGATATGAGTTAAAACTGAAATGAACGCTTATACTTAATGTTATTTGTGGAAAATGCCTACATCTGCAAATCTGTATTAGCAGGTTTGCTCAGAACCCAGCCCATACCCCAACCTGCTAGAACTAATGTTATTTGTGGAAAATGCCTACATCTGCGAATCTGTATTAGCAGATTTGCTCAGAACCCAGCCCATACCCCAACCTGCTAGAACTAGATAAGGAATGTATTCACCCAATCTCCCATGGTTCTCCCATCCCAGGTGAACCACAGGCCCAGGCAGAACCCTAGGTGAATCCAGCCCAAACCTGGGCAAACCCAGGAAACACCTGCCTCTCCAAAAATAAAAATGTCATTTACAAACAAAAAATTGAAAGACCCTAACCAATCCTAAAAACTGACTTCTAATTATCTAACCGTTTTGATTTATCTTTTAACATTTGATAACTGAAAATGAATTATCAACAACCAATTGTGTTGTGAATTTAAATTTATAAATTTTGTGAAAATTGTAATACCACAATTTTTAAGCACACTTGATAAAAATTTAAATTTATAAATTTTGTGAAAATTGTAATACCACAATTTTTAAGCACACTTGATAAAAATTTAAATTTATAAATTTTGTGAAAATTATACTACCACAATTTTTAAGCACACCTGTAAGAGAAGATTTTCATTACGTTTAGTTGAGAAGTAATATAGACCCGTTACTTTTAAATTCCAAAAGTATTTACCTATATTATATAATTAAATGTTTCATTCATCAAAACAAACACATTCGTAGAATCACATTGCTATAATAAATAATTATAATTACTAGTACCTGCACTGTTATAAGGTGCTGTGAGTTTACTAATATGATAAATAATTATAATTACTAGTACCCGCACTGTTATTAGGTGCTGTGAGTTTACTGATAGGGGAATATGGACATGTGCTAATTAAAAAGTACTTTGTTGTATTGAAAATAATATTTTTTCTTAGAAAGTGAAACTATTTCTGACAACTGAATAATGTTTTTCAACATAAGTAGACATTTTTTAACTTAAAAAGTATTTTGTTGTATTGGAAAGAATATTTTTTTCTTAGAAAGTGAAATAGTTCTGACAACTGAATAATATTTTTCAACATAAGCGAGCATTTTAACTTCAATGTTTTGGACTTCTAAATTCAAAGGAAAAAATCTTTTGATTACTTATGACACAATTACATGCAATTATTCAAATAAGACTTATATACCATTGAGTGAAAACAATCTTAGACAATTGTATTTAAATATTTTAAGAACAAACATATAAAAATAAGCTATCTTATCATCTCTGGTATGGATCTTAGTTCGGGTTCATCAATCTGATTCATGGAACTGGTAAAAAAAATTTAAATTTGAGTTCACTTTGGATTTGTCCATACAAAAAACATACACATAACATTGTATAAACAACAAAACCACCATAAACTTGAATGACATTTAAAACATAAATGATAAATATTATAAAATATTCATTATTCAAACTTTAAGTTATATATTAAAATAATAATATCAAGTTCAACAATTAGTTTTAACTTTTAATCGTGAAATGGATTTTCTAAATCATCAATATCATCACCATCATTGACATTAGATGATGTAGAAACATTAGATGAACCACAAATGAAGACAAAGTAAAGAGATAGAGTTATACATTATGAAAAAAAATTAAAGACTATTAATGAAAGTTGAAACTTTAAAAAATAAAAAATAAAAAATTTATTAAACTTAATTGTGATAAAACTTTGATTTTGAAGGGTTGTAGGCGTTAGAATTGTTGGTCATGGAAATACCACCAACTGTGAGCATCCTTATTAATCTTATCACGAAGAGACTCAATACTTTGACCATTTGAGTGTACAAAATCAATGAACTAATCCGTAACTATATCTTGCATATCAAGATCAGAGGAGAGTCTAGGAAATGTTGCCTTGCACCCTTCAACAATTTCAAAATCTCTATATAGGGCAACCCTTGTTGGCGCAGAAAGAATCTCAACACTATAGTATCTTGGACTCAATGCAAAAGCAAGATGTAGTGGGGTGTTCATTGTGTTCCATCTTTCTTCAATAATTGTGTGCACTTATTTGAAGAAAGTTTCTTCAAGGTCTTGCTCTTTCACATTTATTGAAATGTGTCAACCAATTTTTTGTTGAATTATCACAACACAAACCAGCACTACGCCAATTCATTACCTTTAAAAAGAGAATCAACTGAAAAGCACTCAACACCAAGAATGTGCACACAAGACCCAATGTGGGTGAGGTGCTAACATATGGCGGAGGAAACTGAATTATAATTGAAAATAATTACAACTAAAAGCAAAAAGAGGCGGTGAACCACCCATGAGAGGTTTCCACACTACCACTCAACAGTGGGGGGAAAAACAATACAATTTAAAACTAATTCATCCGCTGCGGCAAACATCCACTCAATAGTGGGAATTCTCCACTTAACAATGGGTGATAGATGTAAATACAAAGTAATTTCCTCCACACTGGCGGTAAACCGTCCAGGGGTTATAGTGTTTGCATTAGAATTCAAAAGTAAATGCAGTAATAACAATGGTTGGATTAGTACTACTAATTCACAACCTTACAATTAAAGAAATTTGCAATTTACAAGTGTTACGAGTTAATGCAAAAATGTGAAGGATGAATCTTTCGAGTTTTAAACCTCACAAATACTGAAATAGAAGCCAAAAACTGAACTTATTGAAGTCTGATAACAAAAACCAACATACTGAAAATGTCAATCAGCAAACTGTAAATCAATGAAATGCTCATAACTCTTTCAAAATACTTCCGAATGAGCTGAAACAAATTGCAAATGCTCACTAGAAGGATGGCGCCCACTTTCCAACTCACAAACTGCATCAAAAGCTCATGAAACATTTATGCACAAATCCCAAGGCACCCCAGCATAGTACGGCCTCCTTGAGGGGCAATTTTCACTTTAAAAAACAGAAACTTCAAATAAAAATCTGCAAACTTCTAGAATGAGTCGCCTCTAACATAGAATCATTATGAGCAATTACCCAAAACCAAAATAAAATCAGATGAAGAGCTGCAAGCAAAATTGACCTTCAGCCATGTTTGCACCAGCAACTCAAAAACTAAAAATATCTTCAAAATTCATTATCTGTGAAGCTCAATCTGCTAGTCTGGATAAGAAGCAACAATAATACCAACTAGGTGTTATCTTCCAAACACGAAATTGGATAGATGCTAGGAGGTTAGCATTCCTTAAAGCCAAATACATGTAGTCATTTCGACAACATAACTTTAGCATAAACAATGGATGAGAAAAGTTGGAGCAAACACTCTATTTTATAGAATTGAAGGTGACTTCTCACATTCCATAACTCCTCCAAGAAAGGGATGCCCAAATTCTCTTTTTGAAATATTTTCAATTTAAAAACACTTTATTTCATCCCATATTGGCGTCCAACTTCAAGGCAATAAAACATTATTAAAAATATCAAATATTACCTCCATGAGGCGTCCACCCTTTAATGACCACCTTTTAACACAACTTCAAGTTAATACCTTAGGCCAAGGGGTCAATTTTAAAATTAAAACATTTATTGCCTTGAGATAAATCATTTCACCAAAAATTGCTTTTTGAGCCAAAACCAAAGTCACACAACTGCTCCAACTGAAAAGGAAACTCACTGAAGTGCTGCCAACAGGACCACTGCCAAAATTAGAACTTACTAAAAATAGTAAATTATGAGAAATACCAAAATACCTCCAAACGAGGAAACCCTGATTTCACCTCAACGAGCCTACGGGCTTCCGGAATAGGCTAAAGAGGTACTGAGCTGATCACTGACTAGGAGGGGACATTACATTTATGATGCTCTTCATCTTCTCAATCATTGAGTTGATGCCATCATATATCTCTCCCAAGCAAGACTTGTCCACATCAATATAACGAATGATGCCTCGAATGGGCCCAATCAAACTAAAGAGATACTCCACACAATCCCACCAGGAGTTATCTAGGATCGTTTGCTCAATATTTGTTACCCTCTCAGTGTTCCTTTGCCTCCATATGGACCAATTTTGGCTATTCACCCTGCTAGAAAGTGCCTATTGAACTTTCACAAGTCGTTTCAAGACAATTGTGTTAGAGGCGAAACGAGTCTCAACAACCTATTCAAAAATTAAAAATAAAATAATTAAAAAAAACTTTAAAGAAGAATTAGAATACATAATCAAATTATAATTTAAGTAACTAAGTTTTTAAAAAAAATCAACTATAGTGAAACTAGAATATAAATTTTATACTCCTTCAATTCCCTTCAATAGCTCCAATTTTTAAAATGATCTAAAAATGCCTTGGGACATGTAGTGGTTGGTGATAAACTCTTTGATCCAATCAATTTTATTTCCAAGCTTTTGCAACATAATATTGAGGCAGTGGATCGCACAAGCTGTCCAAAATATGTGAATAGCATTTCTCAACCAACAACTCTAAAATTCTTTGAATTGTCTATTATGACTTGAACAAAATTATATGGTCCCACTTCATTAATGGCTGCAATAAGAATATCAGAAACAAATTAGCCATCTTTCACCTGCCCCTCACAATCCATGACTCTCAAAAACATTGTCCTTTTAACGGACACGGCTATGACATGCATCAAGGCCCACCAACTTTTAGCATCTTTCCATCCATTCAAAAAAATGAACACCACTATCCCAACCCATGAATCCCTTATGGCCTTCAATGAATCCTCTACCAGTTTGACCTCTTTTCCCAAATGTGCCATGCACCATTTTGTAACCCAAGCCCTTATACCCTTCTGGAGCCTCATTATTTTTTTTTACCATTTCTTGTCAATATTGAAAGCCAACCCATTTGCATAAATACATCTTGATATATGTTGATCAACAATGTCTCGAGTCTCATTTTGAAATGCAATTTTCAAATGTCCTTTTGATCATTTGTTTGTAGTGGACTCTTCACTTTCAAGAGTGTGGGTTCTTCACTTTCAAGAGTGGCCAAAAATGGATGGCTCTCTACCACAACATTGGGATTAAATGGGGGCATTGAGGGCTTCATTCCCTTTGATATTCTTTTTGCTAAGGGGTGATTTGATCTACAACCTACTAGTTCATTTGCTTGTTCTTGCTTCAACATATATGCTATCAATTGTTTCGATGGCAAGTTTTGATGTCGTGCCTAGGTCTTCCACACAAATGGGTTTTCACCCAACTATATAAACTTGAATATCTAACATCACATCCCTATCAATCCAAATATAACGCCCATTGCTTCGAACCAATTATATCATATCAACATAATTTGATAGAGAAGAATTCGGATCTGTTTTGAATTTAGGTTAAGCTATTGAACTAGAACTAGAACTAGCTTCCATTGTGATTACTATGGCAAGAAATTTTATAAACAACACATTCAAAATAAAAATAAAAAACAAAAAATAGATATATAAAACCTAACTCTTTTGATGCATTAATATAAGAATAAAAGAAACATAAAAAACAAAACAAAGAGTTTGTTTCATCTTTGTAAAACAAAATGGAGGAAAAAAAAGAAAAAACTTAACTTTTTGCAAAAATATTCTTACATGATCTTCTTGGCAGTCAATGGACACTTGTAAATACGTAGAAATGACAATGCAATCATTATGGAACCTTCAAAGATCAATCTTCAACTCCCTTTGTTGATTCAATATGCAAAAATGAATGTTTAGTGTCATGTCCCTATAATTTAAGCCTGCCCAGCCGACCTAGGAAGGTGTTTTTAAACACCAACATTTAATAATGTATATATAATAATAAATAAATAGATGTTTTAATTAAATATTTAAATAAATAAATAAATTTTGAGTTTTGAATTTGAGCGCCTACTTTTGGAAAAAAAATATATATAAATTTTTAGCTTTGGCACCTCCTTTTGGGTCCACACGCTTCATTTGGAGGCCTATTAATAGGGCATTGGGCGTTGAAGGAAGGAGCGGGAAAAATTGATTGGAAACCTTGGGAGCGATTCCTAAGTGGTTAACTGAGATAGAAACCTCAATTACCTTAGCAGGTTGGGACGAAACCCCTGACCTACTCTAATCAACTTTCCTATTCAAATTGCATTTCTTACCCTAGCAATTACATCATAGGTAGGTCTAATCTGCAGGTGGCGACCAAGTATTGGAGGACAGCATCTATACTATTTCAGGTTGCAGGTCAATCATTGCAGTTCTGAGCATTACCAATCACCAAGAGGTCATAAGGGAGGTGTTGGACGAATTCCCTTAAAATCCTAGCGACCACAACTGTTACACATCCCAGATTTGAAGACTTGCCGCTATAGGAGAAGACTTGCCAATATTTTATAGTTTGAATGCCTACAGCAATAGAGTGAAGGCGCTGCAAACCAGTCCATTTCAGAAGCTCCAGATAGAAGGACAATTTTCCCTGAGGGTTTCACGCCTCAGGCCATTAGGCAGCTTGGAAGGAAGACATTAGCAAATAGGACTCTAGGCGCAAGACTCCATCAAACCCTAGTATTGCATCTAAGTGCTAATCAGCTACAATTCGCCTGAGTGCAATCCCGAGATCCAAAAATTAAGGTGTAATTTCAGATCCGTGTAAGAACTCAATTGGGTTGTAAGTTGCCTGTCAGGGCTATTCTTATGACAACAATTTTTGGCATAACCAATCAGGTCTGATTCTGAGTAAATTATGTATTTATATTGTTCCTCTATCATTGGAAAGCCTAGCCTGATCAATCACTAAATTGCTACTTAAATTTATTATTGTTGTTCAATTATACTTGCTTCAATCCTATTATTAGGAAACAGATCAGTTGTCTACATCATTTCTGAGAATATTATTATAAGTTAAGATCTGTGTTCAAATTTTGCATTGTCTACTTAAAGTGACTGCACTAGGGTAAATTATTTTCCTTGGCAATCTTTCATACCCTAGGCCATTACATTGGTATCAGAGCCAAGTTGTGTCCTACCAACCTGTGTGTGTAGTGCAAATTCATGAGCTTGAGTGACAAAAAATTGAGATATCAACAAAGAGAGAACAAGAAAGAGGCAACCATGGGTGATAGGGATGAAGACAATTCTCGGAAATTTATAAAGCAAAGCAAGGAGTTTCAAACCAATATGAGGGATACTATGTTGCAGATGGTCCAACTTCTAAGGGGACGGAACCAACAACTGAGTGTTGGTAGAACTATTCAAAATGGAATCGAAGGAAGCAACTTTGGTGGTGAGAGGGGCTCAACGAACCCAAACCCAAGAACCTTTAGAGCCAAATTTCTGGAAAAGGAAGGGGCAGCACCCAAGAAAGAAGAGCCTCCCAACCAAGGAGATGAAATGACAAGACTCCATGATGAATACAATGCCTTTAGCGCTGCCATAGGAAGAGACATGTCCTTTACAGAATACTATGAGATGAAGACAAGGAATGGGCATAGGAGGAGAAGGTATGAGTAGCAGCCCCGAAAGGAGATTCAACACCACTTAGGGAAGATCATCATTCCCACCTTTGATGGATCCTGTAGTTGTTCAACAAGGGCTTGGTTGAAGAAATTGGACTCATACTTCTTTTTGAATCCAATGTTTGAAGAAGAAGCCATCAAGTTTGCCACCTTGCATCTTGAAGGAGTGGCCCACGAATGGTGGTATCATGGCATGGTGACCCAAAGGCATGACTCAATCACTACCTTAGAAGATTTCAGCCAAAGATTGAAAGAGAGGTTTGATAAAAGGGATCCAAAGATTCATTTCAGAGAGTTAGCACAATTGAAGCAAGAGGGCAAAGTGGAAGACTATGTAGGAGAATTTCAGAGGCTTTCAGTGATTGTTCTTGATGTGACAAAAAGGAGGCTCATGGTCCTTTTTGTAGAAGGCCTATCCAAACCCCTCAAAGGATTGGTAAGGGCATTTGATCTGAGTTCTTTGCAAGATGCCACTAGGAGAGCTCTAAATTTGGAATTTTTGGTGCCTAAGGACAAATTCTACTCCAAGAAGGCACTCCTATTTCTACAAAAGTGTAAGAAACCTGGTGTCTCTCAACCCAACTATACTGAGTAAAGTAAACTGTTTTTCTGTGTTTTGTAGTTTTGTATTTTTTTTGTGGCTTTAGCAACAATAAGGAAAATGCGATTTTGATAATAAAATGCTATAAAAATTAATAATAAATTCAATAACGATAAATGATGCATCTAATAACCCTCAGAGAGACGGCACATGGTTTTATTCTCATTATTGAATAATTACAATGCATTTCCGGAACCATGTAAATAAGAAACAATATTATTTATTTCAAGAACCTGATTAATACTTGCAGCTGCCTGGTGAAGCATGGAATGGTACGGCCAAGTGGAATGATGACTTCTCCAGCCTCGAAGTTGATGCAAAATACTCCAGAGACCAAGGCGTCCCAGATGGTGAAAGCAGAAGACAAAAAGGCAAGGCGTTTTTGCCTGCAGGAAAAGTACAGCCCTGGCTGCTGCAAAAGTACAGCCTAAACCAGCATTAAAGAAATCCGTACAGCCTTGAGATGCGTGCCAGATGCTGGATAAACCACTGCCAATGGAAAAAGATTCACTGCTGGAGGATAATCGATCAAAACTCTGAATATGAACTCCACAATATGCACTGTAATGACCTCTGAATGAAGCCACTCAACTGACAATCTTCAACTGGTAGTCACAGCCTTAGTATGTCTGATTCTGAAGAGGGAACGTTCTCCAAAATCCAATGATTTGCAGAAACCCTTGTTTCACAAACCCCAATGCTCTTAGAGAGAAAAATAGACAAATTAGAATAATCATCAATGAATTCGATTTGCCTTTGATGAAATATATACTCCTCAAAAGTTCGCCCCTTCTCAAAAATCACTTAAAATCCATTTAATAATATAAATTTGCCTCTTTTAGACTTAGGCAATTTAATTAATAAATGGCGTCCAAATTAAATAAGTAATGAATACTCATTTAATTATAACATTACACCTTTATTATAAAGTATTAAATACTTTATAATTCGCCCTTTAATAAACACTTTAATATTTCATTAAAATGAGCTTATATTATAAAGTCAAATTAATAATCTTTTTTAATAATTATCAAATGCTCCAATAATCACTGTTTGCTCATTAAATCATCAAACTGGGTCGAAACTGAGCTAACCAATTGAACCAGGTGCCCTGCTAGAAATAGTAAACCCTATCTGCCTGACTTACTATAAATAGTAAGTATATGAAAATCACTCTGTGAAAGTCTGCAAAGGCCCAAACCTGAATCAACTGATGGAGTAATGTTCCCGAACGTCGGATAACTGCCCAAGTAACCCTCTAAACACATCTGTCAGCCTACGAGGGTCTGAATGATAGGCTAACCCCTGAATCAACTGCACTGCCTAGGAAGGGGACATTACAAAAAGAGACCTCCTCAAAAGAGCATCCCTCCATTGAAGGTTTCACACCCCAAACCAAACCAAAGTGAGGTGTCCAAGAATGAACTTCGTAGGAAAAAGCTATGTTTCACATGCAGAGAGTCATGGCAACCAGGTCACATGTGTTTAAGGAAGGGGCAAATACACTATATAGAGGTAGTTTCCGATGAGGAGTCTAAGGCAAAAGAAGTAGATCCAAAGATTGGGGTGGATGAGGTGGAGCATGAGTACTAAGGAGGAGAGCATCCAGGGGGTACACTTGCAACCCTTTCAAGAGCACCTGGATATCGCTCTATCGGCTATCCACATCAAAGGAGTCTTGCAAGGACAAAGGGTGACCCATTTTGATTAACTGTGGGGCAACTCATCATTTCATTGATGAAGGTTTGGTGGCCAAATTAGGTTTGAAGGATTTAATGTCACAGTGGAAGATGGGTACACTATTCCATGCAACCAAAGGATACAACAATTGGAGTTGATCCTAGGACACAAGATACGAGATGACTTCTACATGACTGGCATTGGTGAGACAGAATTGGTTTTGGGAGTGCAATGGTTGCACTCGCTTGGAGAATACACACAAAACTATCAACGCATGGAGTTGTAGTTCAAGTCTAATGGAAAGGAGGTCATTCCTCAAGGCTTATCCAATGGAGGTCCCATGGTGGTTTCAATTAAGAGGACAGAGAGATCTTTTCGTAAGGACAAAGTGGCTTGGGCAGTTGAGTGCTTGATTACCGACACTAGTCCATCTAAGGAAGGGAGATCTTACCACATTGACATCCAATCCATCCTAGATAAGCGGTGTAAGGTGTTCAGTGAAATTCCTCCAAGGTTACCACCAGATAGAGATTTCTAGCATGTGATTGAGTTAGAGGAAGGAGCAAAGTTGGTCATCACTATGCCTTATCGTCATCCCAAGAGATACAAGGAGGAGATTGAGAAGGCCATTAAGGAGCTATTGGGCATGGGACACATCCGACCAAGCTCTATCTCGTTTGCCTCTTTTGTTGTGTTGGTCAAGAAAGACAGCACTATGAGGATTTGCATCGATTATAGAGCTCTCAACAAAAAGACAATAAAGAACTGCTACCCCATACCCAAGATCAATGAGTTGATAGACAAGCTTCATGGTGCGAGGTACTTCTCTAAAATTGACTTACAATCAAAGTATCATTACATATGGGTTCGAGATGAAGATGTGCACAAGACAACTTTCAGATGTCACTATGGGCACTACGAGTTCTTGGTCATGCCATTTGGGTTGACCAATGCATCTGCCACATTCTAGTCATATATGAATTAGATATTCATTTTGAAATTGAGGAATTTTGTATGTCTTCTTTGATGACATCTTGATTTTCAGTAAAACATGGGAGGATCACTTGAGGCACATAGATGAAGTGCTTGGCATACTTGAACAACATTCATTCTACACCAAGGCATCCAAATGTGAGTTTGGTTTGACTAAAATATTATATTTGTGGTTCAAAATTAGTGCCCAAGGAGTTAACGTGGATATGGAAAAGATCAAAGCAATACAAGACTGGCCTATACCAAGGAATTTCACACATTTGAGGGGTTTTGTGGGACTATGCAGCTACTATCGGAGGTTTGTAACAGGTTTCTCACAACTTGCAGCCCCATTAATGGATTTGACGAAGGGGCTTTCTCTTGGAGTCCTTCAACATAGAGAGCTTTTGACAAGCTCAAGGAGGTAATGAGTTCATGTCCAGTTTTGGCTATTCCAAGTTTCTCACTTCCTTTTGTTTTAGAATATGATGCTTCAGGAGAGGGGATTGGAGCAGTGCTAATGCAAAATAGACACCACATAACATTTGAGAATAGGAAGCTCAAGGAGGTAGAAAGAAATTTCTCTATCTATGATAAAGAGATGTTAGCAATCATGCACGCATTGGCCAAACTCAGGCAATACCTAGTTTGTGAGAAGTTTGTGGTAAAAATGGATCATAACAGCTTGAAATTCTTCCTCAATCAAAAGGATTTAAACAATAGGCAGCAAAAATGGGTAAGTTACAAGCCTATGACTTTGACATTGAGTATGTTAAAGAAAAGAATAATGTGTTGGTTGATGCACTGTCTAGGAAGCCTTATTTATGCTCAATGATTGACATACCTGTTGATTGGAAGACTTCTATAATTGTTGAATATGCCAAGGACACATTTACTCTTGACATTTTGGATGGGAAGTTGCAAGATGAAAGGTACAAAGTGGTGGAAGAACTCATACTATACAAGGATAGGGTGTATCTTGGACCGAGATCGAAGGTGACGGAAAGGATTTTGAGAGCTTGTCATGACACTCCACTTGTTGGTCATCCTTGTTACTACAAGATATACAAGCAAATAAGAGAACATTTTTCTTGCAAAGGGCTCAAAAATGATGTATTGAAGTATGTTAGAGAATGTATTGTGTGCCAATAAAACAAAGCAGTGCATGTTTTTTCAGCTAGGCTGTTGCAACCCTTACCCATTCCAAATCAGAAATGGGAGAGTATTTCCATGGATTTCATTACAAGCCTCCCAAGAGTGCAAGGTAAGGATTGTATCTATGTGGTGGTTGATAGGCTCATTAAATATGCTCATTTTCATGTTATTTCTTTAGAATATAGGGCTCCACAAGTTGTTGATCTACTCTTTAGGGAGATTTTTAAACTTCATGGGTTGCCAAGAAACATTGTAAGTGACAAGGACAGCAGGTTCATCAATCTATTTTGGCAAGAGCTTTTTGTAATATAAATAAGCAATAATAAAATATATGTAATAAAATAAAAATAATAAATGAGATTAAACTTATTAAATCTATTAATAATTGTAATTGTGAAAATTGCATACCTATTCCCTTTTCCATTCTATTTTCAGCGTACTTCGATTTAAATGTCCATAATGCAATTACTAATCTACAAGTGGCATATTCCTGCATGAATTTGACTAATGACACTATCACATCCTAATCCCATTATTACTCATTCCCAAAGATTGACCCTAATCCCTAGATCCGCCATTTGTCACCTTGGATCAAATCCATAGATGCAAAGTTCACCTAGGTCATTTCTACAATCATGAATCTAAACCTTGAACTTTTAAAATTCAAATTCAAATTAAATTCCAACAGCTCCTTCCTACTAGCCATTGTGAGTCATCCTATCCCATATTTGCATTGATTTGTGTGCTATTCTATTGCATTTAAAGGCATTCATTAACCCATTCTAGATCATGTGGAATTAATCATTGAACAACATTTATCATAGCAGCTTTATAAGGGAATTACTTTAGCATACATCATCTTAGGTTCTGCTGGCGTTACAATTCGCACCTCTAGAGTGTGTATTGGCAACGGACAGCTATGCACAATGTGTAATGACTGCTCTTCAAATTAAGAGGGGAAGTTCCCTCTTTTGCTGATATGCGTGAAAAAGTAAATGATCTAAATCCTATCTTTTTGACTCAACTGGAAGAGGCACAAGGTTAAGAAAACCAATACATTGCAGCTAAGGTTTTTCTCTGGTTTTGTAGATATTAACTACAACTAACTTAATGCTTTAATCTATCCTATTTCCTCAAGAGAAACAGAGCGTGAGGACTTAGGAGAAAGGAATGTTTAGACGATAAACTTTAAGTCAGGATTTCCAAGGAGTCGGGACACCCATCTGAGACGTAGGCTAAAATGAAGGTTATTGGAAACGACATCAAATGACAATCTCTATCTCTAAATTCCCGAGGAGGGACTCCTATCCGAGGTGTAGATATGAAACAAAGATTATTAATAACATCACACGATAAACTTTATTTCTAAATTCCCAAGGAGGAGGGACTCCTATCCAAGGTGTAGATATGAAACAAGCTTATTAGAAACAAATATAACCCAGGACAACAAATAGTATGAAGGACCTATCACACAAATAAACGATCAACCCACATTATATTAACAAAAGTGAACAAGTACAGAATAACAACATTGCACGACAAGTCGGCTCAACAATTTATTATCACAATAAAAGTTCTTGAACAAATACTGAATAGCAATACTACAGGCAAATTGGGCTTAGCATGTATGCTATCACACGCAAAAGTTAAAGTACAAATGAGCAAAGGTGCTCTTATTTTGAGAAGCTCGGAGGAGTAGGGAACCCTAAAATCTCCTCGAGTTTACAATCAATCTTGCAAGCATGCAAGATTTATTCTTAAGTCTACATGTATGCAACTTGACAATTAACTGGAAAAACTACCTCAGTTAACTGACTCTAAACTAAACTAATTGGACTGTGCAACACGCAAGTCCTTATTGATATGAGAGTTAACTGACAACTAATATCAGTTAACTGAACCTGAAAGCTAAATGAGAACTCCAACTGTACATAGATGACTCCAAAATAGAAATGCAATGATATGTCGGATAGCAAGTTAACTCGGAAAGAGGCATCAAGTTAACTACTATGTCTAATGTCTATCTTGGAAAGGTGGGACGTCCTGATTTGTAGTTCACTGGTTGTGTCTCTGAGCAACCAACTCCTCCAAGAAGTTGTTAACTGCATCTCCATCATCTAGAGGTCTAATACTTCTCTGAAGTACTCGGTGTCTTCGCAGAATCTCTTCACCGTCTGTGATCTGACTCTTCAGCAACTTGAGCAATCCTAGAAATATCTGCACACTTCAACTTGCAGTTCACTGATTGGTAACTCTAGCGGCTCCACAATTAGAGTGATGGCCTTTGTTTCTTCTACAGTTTGACGCTTCTAATTCTTTTCTTGATTTCTTCTTAGTGAAAGAGTGTTGCAAGATGAAACCACGAAGTTTGACTATGAACACTCTACACACGAATTCGTTGCACACGCAGAATTCCAACGGTATTCAACCCTCTAAACTGGCCTCTGGAAGGCAATCAGCTATATGAGGTATGAAACCATGTGGATTTTGAGCGACTACGGCTATCAAATTGTTTGAATCAACCCCTCGGATCGGCTTGATGCAAATCAGTGTCAGTTGTTCTGATGAAGTCGTGAATTAAGACCGATTTGGTCTTGAATTCAGTCTGAGTGAACTGCAAACTGAAAAAATTGCCCGTTAACTGTGAACACGGCTATGTTCTGACAACTTTTCTAGAAAAGTTAAAAATGGCTTTTGGCAAGGCTAAAAATACCTTGTCGAGGGGCAATTTTCACAAAAAATTCTTAGACATGGGTTTTGTAGAGAAAATGATTCTAAGCCAACCCAAATCATCAAAAACTCGAAAAAATGAGTTTTACTAAGGCATGCAAAGGCTTTTCGATTGAGAGCTACAATGGCCTAGGGGATTTACAGGAAAAAAATTCGCAAGAAAAACTGGCACATGGGTATTGTAGGCGTTGATGAGCTGAAAAGACCCTGATCCTCCGTTTTTGAAAAAAGTTGACTTTTAGGCCCACATGCAAAAGAATCTTCAAAAAAAAGCGCAGTACTTCAAAATGTGAAGTAACAGGGCAATTTTCGCGAAAAAATTTGGAACATAGGTTTTGCTACTAATGTCGCCCTGATGACCAAATTTTGAAAAAGATGTCGCTTACTTTGACATGCGAGAGAAAACCTAAGACAAGGATAGAAGAATTTAGAGAGAGAAAATGGAAGTTATTTTGTCTTTGAAAATGACGCCTATGCCTTGAATGAAGTTCATGAAGCTTGAAATGTATGCACTCAAATGATGAAGTCTAGAAAATAATTCCTCTAAACAATCTAGACCTGGCACTGCGAAGAACACTAAAAAATATCACTTGTAGCGCCTTCAAATCTTTGCTTGCACGAGAAAATATGTGTTTGCTTCCACCTGTGATGAGAATAATGGACGCCCAAATGCCTTAAGGAATTAAAATTTATGAAGGCATCACATATGCATGCAGATACCTAAAATGTACACCACCATGCACTTTAGTTAACTGTGCATGCAAAAATAAGTTCACCAATTGTAAGCAAAAATTAAGTCCAATTGAAGTCGACTTGAGAAGTGCAATTGAAGATTTAATATTATTTAATTTCACTTAACTAACTCCTCCATTTTGGGGCAGCCCAGTTCACTTCAATTCAAAAGACAAACTTTGACTTTAGGCGTCACTTTCCAGATAGCCAAATTTTTTAAAATTTCAATTTGCAAACGTCACCGGAGGCTATGTTTGATCACTGATTCTAATTGACTGATGTATCCAGAAGACTAGCTGACAGTTTCATTGAAGAGCTAGATCAAAACTAACAAGAAACTCCTTGAGGCTGCAAACCCTAGTTCTGACTTTTGAGGCTTCAAATTCAAGGGCACTTTTTGCTTCAGACTTAGTCAATTTTTCATCATTTTGAAGGTGATTTTGACCTTACTTCATCTCGCGTTCTCAGGGCAATTGGCAAAACTTCAGAGCTGGCTGACAAGCTCACTATGGAGCTAGCTAAATTCTAAACATAAGCTTCTAGAGAGCACTTTTCCTAAAAAAATCATCTGCTAGGTGAAAAACATGGGTGCCCCTAGTCTCCAGGGGTGCTTTTCTTCCCAGAGATGGCCATTTTTCAAATGGCTAAAAATCCACTTAATCTCCTGCTGCAAGTTGTTGTCGAGTCTTTTGACCCGACTGAGGTATACAAAGGAAAGCTAGAAGCGTCATGGACAAGATGAGTATGTGAGATAACCCAAAAGACAACATTTGAGGCTCCAAAACCTTGGGAGCCCCTAGCCTCCAGGGGTGCTTTTGCCATTTTTTGACATTTTTGACCATGATAAAACCTTATGTTTGAATCATGATTCCGACAGTTTAGCAACTCAAATTCATCTGCTGGCGGATTTGTTGCGAAGCTAGACCAAGTCTGAGACAAACATCCTGGGTGTCATTTGGTCAAAAACCTTCATTTGGTGCTTCAAAGAGTTGGGCGCCCCTGGCCTCCTGGGGCACTTTTCTGCCAGTGCTGTCATTTTTTCAACCTCCCTCATTTCGCATTCAATCTCCAATTTCAAATGCTAGACAGATCTTTCAGAGTGGCTAGTAGGCTCATCGCGAAGCTGATAGGATTTCGGAGAAGTCTTCTTGGAAGTGACAAATCTCAAAAAGTTGATCTGGGCCTTTGAAATCAAGGGCGCCCCTAGCTCGCAGGTGCTCTTTTCTCTCCAGAGTTAGAAAAATTTCCAGCATCTTCTCCTCGACAAAAATCCCCTCTGAGACGAAGCATCATTATTAGACAAATCTCGCCATAGAAACTTCACTAGAGTGTTTCAAGCTTAGATTTCAACACTTGGCACCTGGCCATCTGCCATTGACGACCTTGGAGGTCCTGATTTTCCACTTGAAAAAGCGAAAACTACCCACCAAACTTAAACTGACTTTTAACTGAATTTGACTTCACCATTGTGATCGTGAAGCAAAATAAGCCAATCAAAACAATTTTCAGTCAATTTTGACAAGTTTCAATTTTTAGGGTTTTTACCTGAAAAATAGGGGTCCAGAAACCCTAATTTTCAAAAATTTTGAATTTTACCAATATCTTCCTAGCATCAAACTAACTAAAAGCCCATACTTGATTTTCCCAAAAACTCACTTTTGACATTATTTTTACAAGATTTAACCATTTTAAGCAAAATGCCTTAATGAATCAAAAAAATTGGTTTGGGTACAACAGGTTCATTGCACTATTGCTTGCTATACTTGCTTCTTGTTCCAAAGTTGTTGAATCAATTCAACTAGGGTCTAATTGAGAACATGACCCACACAATTTAGCAAATTCCCCAAAGGTGTGTAAATGCCACTAATCTTACTGAAATTCTGATATCAAAAGATTAAGCGAACTGAATTCCAACAATTAATTTGTTGTCAATATAGGTTCAAGTTCACTAATTCAATCATTTTTGCACTCACGAAAATCAATTCCGTAGGTGTGAATCTAAAAAAAATTGGAACACCTATGCAACCACTAAGAATCCAACATTGGGAGAAACTAATTTCTAGCATCTTCAACATCATTTTCCAACTCTTCATAATCCAACTAAATATTGTATTTAAATTCATTTAATTCCCATGTTTAATTCAGCAATTATTATTTTGAGTCCCAACTTGAAACCCTAGGCATTTATTATTGTTTAATTATTTGTCCTAGGTAAACTGTAGTGAAAAGCATTTATTTTCATTATAGTAATGAATATTAAACTTATTAAAATTTAAATATTAATAATAATTAATAAATGTGCATAAGCAATTAAATTTTAATATTTTCTTCGTTCATTATGAGGCCTCCAATTAGGGATTTACCAACAACCACCAAAAGATTCATAGTCCTAGACGAATTCAAGTTCTCATTTCCTTTAGATATGATGAGGGCCCAATGATTGTCACCACAAGGCACACATACAAGTCTTCTCTATCCTAATGACTTGAAACAAGCCATCATACTTGTCTCCAAAGCAAGCCTAATTCCATACTTTGCTTAAATAGCCTCATAACACAATGGTGTGATGACAACATATTATTCCATGTGAACCCTAAAAAGGTAACATTTCCAACAACCAAGTTGTTATTAAGGCCATCAAAATGACGTTTCTTGTTAGAAAGTTAGAGATGGGATCACCAAAGAAATAAAGGTAGGCGGCGTTTGAGCTCTAATTGTCGGCCAAGTTAGGGATGGACAACCATAGATGCATTGATGAGACCAAAGCAATTTCATTGTTAGTTTCCCTACTACTATCCAAGGATGCTAGAATGCTACTTGTTCCATTCTCATCTGAGAATGAGAATACTTTTCCAAAATTCTTTGGATATATTTTGGTTAAGAAGTGTGCCATATCTACATGTATCAAGCGTCTCTAATATTTAGTGGTGGTTTTGGGTATGGGTGGTTACAGTACCCAACATGTAACCAAGTCATATTCTATACAAATCATATATATATGTCCAACTTAGCTATACTAAACCTAGGGAAAAAGTTAGCAAATTGCCAATTCGAAACTGAAACCATTAACTTAGCTAGCAATATATGCAACATAATATGAGCAAAATCAAGCCAACCTAAGCTAAATCAGTATATCAATGAGAAAATAAGTCTAGTAACATAACAAAATGATCCAATTCCCTTGGTAGATTGGAGGGAAAATCTGCAAGTTAACTTGTAGCCTACAAGATTTGTAGAATGTGCATATGAAACCCTAGACTAGTATTCAAATGCCCATTCAATTGATATAAATGCAAGACTTTGCAATGTAATTGTATTGCACGAAAGAAGTAATGTACAATGATATGTATGCAACAATGTTGTTGGTTGGAACTTCTCTACCTTATCTTATATAGGACAAGCTTTCTTACAATTGGTCATCAACTAGGTAGAATTTTTTTCATTGATGTCAAAGGCAAATTAGAAGTTTGATGGTGAAGATCAATGACAAGAAGCATTCGGTGATCAAAGAAATAAAAAATCACAAGGGCAGATTTAACCTCAGATGACAGAATTAAAATCTTTATGTTATGGGCTGACCTGCCTAGTATGGTGCCAACTGTAGAAATGTTTAAATAAAATAAAATTCATTTTTTTCTGGGCCAAACAGACATAGTTTAATGCCCAAAATTATATATAAAAAGATGTGTTTAAGTGCAACAAATATGATAGAGAAAAATGAAGCAATTCATATAAAGTAATTGGGGAAGCGATTAATATTCATATAAGCAGTAATTAACTGAAAGGAAGGCAGCCCTTCATTGAAAAAAAAAAGGCAGTGATCATCTCCTAACAAAGCAACACGTCGTTTCAAAAGGATATCATCTGGCCACCTAAAGTTCCCTGTCTTAACTAATGAAGACCCTGAACAATTCAAAGATTTCAAATGGGAAAATGGAACTGGCATAAGTAACAGTAATGTAAAGGAACTATACAATTTCTTAACAAAGCATATTGATTTAACTGAGCACTTGAATAAAATCTGGAACATACAGTTGGATAAAGAACAATGGAAAAGAATTCTTAAAAATAATTGAAATAGTATCTTGGAGGCTAAACTGGCTTGTTTTAGATGGCTATTGACACTACAGAGACTTCCTTTCAAAGGAAAAAATGATGATACTCAAGTTTGTTCTATATGCAGGCTCCCTGAGACAATTATACATATTTTCTTTGAATGTTCTTTTGCTAAAGGAATTTGGAAACTATTCTGTGCTGGTTAGGAATTTTGGGCTGTTAATGGAAAGTTGGCTCCAAAAAAAATCTTGTTTAATCATACCATCAAGCTTTCAAAAATTGCTAAACTATTCTGGTTCTCTTTATCTTCTAGTATTTTGTGGTCAATCTGGAAAGCACGGAATGAAGATTTGTTTCAAGGAAGGAAAAGGGTGCTTACTGAGTCTTCGTGAAGACTCATATATTTCAATATTGCCATGCAGGTTTACATCACTGTTGCTCTTTCAAAGGACAAGTTCTAGAACTTCTTGCAGGACAATTCAGTTTCAATAGATATCATGGAAGCAAAATATGGGCACATGTGGCCGGAAGGTCATCCAAACCTGGAAGTCTTTCTCAGAGCTCTTCAGGCATTTTGGCAGGATGTTGCAGGGTTGCAGCCATTGGGGTCTGCTCAAGGTTCTCAGGTTCCTTCTCCTTCAGTAGAAGAAGTGTCTGCTGCTCAGGCTCTAGTCTCTCTGAGGGAGTGTCATGGGGCTGTGTAGCCTACCAGCTCCTTTCCTTATTTTTGTCAATTATGTTTATACTGATGTTTATACCTTGTAACTAATCCTTATGGTACAAGCATTTTGGTCACTTCTCGATGGTGTTTTTCTGTTGTAGCTGTTCTGTAAAGGATACCCAGCTGTTTTTGTCTCAAGCCTTGCTGTTGTTGCTATGTTGAAGACTCTCTCTTTTTGGGGATGATTTCTGTTATATCTTGTAGCAGATTCTATGCTGTATGGGGGGTGAAAATGAACTCAATGTGATGGGTTAACCAACGGATGAACTCCTTTGTATTTTTTTCTGTTCCTTCTATGCTTAATATAAAAAAAAAAAGGATATCATCTTTCAAAGAGATGTGTCTCCTCATTCAAATATGAAGATATAAATGACATTTGATGGGTGAAGAAAGAAGAGTGTGTGGGAATAAAAAGATAAAATATACAAGCACAAGCAGACTTAAAGGAGAGGATTATAGAAGATAATTCAAGGCAGACTGTGAAGGATTTATGGCAGATCTATAGAGAAGAATAGAAGTTTATTTTTGAAGAGAAGAACTTGCTGAGTTAAATGAAATTGTTCATCATTCATTGAAGAAGACATTCACAAGAAGATAGTAATTCTATTGCATAGAAGGTTGGTGCCTTAACAAGAGATTGGTATATCTTACTGAGTTGGTGCTCCGTTGCAAGGATTAGTGTCTCGAGTGGGTTGGTGCTCACAAATTGTATAAGAGGGGATTGGTGTCTCCTATAGGTTGGGGCCTACAAATTTTGTAAGAAATTTTATATATAGCATTATTTTGCTGAGGTTTTCTCCCACAATGGTTTCCACGTAAACTTGGTGTTCTTATTGTGTTTTTAATTGTTAGATCTTGCATGCTTGTTATTGTTGTTGATTAAATTTTAAATTGGGAAAATTTTGGTTATAAAAATCTTAAATCTTGCGTGTGCTCATCATAGACAATATGTTGACAAGTGTTGTGCACATATGGTGTGCATGAAAGTTACAAGATTCACCTAAACTTTGTGTGTACTAAGGGTGTAGGACGAACCAAAGCCCAAAGACATAGATATTGGGTAACTAGTGAGTCCCATTAGTAAGACTCGACCACCTTGTTGTAAAGTGTTAATTAAAAAAAAGTGGTAAAACCTAAGACCCTAAAAACACATTCATTTTATTTGCAAGCACAAGGTACAGAAACAAGAGTTTTGGAGCTAAACTCACATGCCATTGAAGCAAAAACTAATAACTTGAGCAGCAAACATTGATTGAATAAACCTTGAGCAGGTTTGAAGTAGCCCTTAAGGCATCTAAAGGAACCTATGGTACATTTGGAAGAGCCCGCCATTGATTTGGACCAGCATATTGTCAAGTTGAAGCAAATTTAAAGAGGCATTTTTCTATTTCAAGTATTTTTGTCGTTTTCTAAATTTTTGTTTTTATATATTTGTTTTGTTTTTTCATTTTAGATTCATGGATCAAGCCCTAGCTGCTCTTTATCTCTCGTTATCAACAAACCCTAGTTGTTTTTTTTTTTAAATTATCTACTTTTAGTTGCAAAACCTAAGTTTTTTTACTTTTTTCTATTTTTTTAAATTCAATTATCTAAAAACCCTAAATATTAATTTATTTTATTCAAATGTCGTCCCTAGTTAAAAAGGTCCAAGGGCTTGGTTTGCAAACATTGCAAAACATAGATTAGTAGAGGAAACATTAAATGATTGAAATTTCATCTGACACAAACACCAGACCATGATATCTTTTTGTGCCAAGTTGTGTCTCCTAATATCAATTAGAAACCTCTAACCAACAAAAGAAACCATAAAAGAGGCAAAGAAAGGAGATGTAAGACATTCATTGAGACTTCTTCAATTCCTCCATTCCCTAAATTTTGACCACTAGTGGTGGTGGCAGTGATTGCGGCAATGCTAGTGTTGGGCCTAGAGTTTGTAGATTCATGTATTGTACCGTGCACCACTCCAAACACCCAACCATCACTTGAAAGCATGGATTGGATCAAGGACAAACATGATGCAACAAGGCGTGCAATCAAAGACTTTTTGTTTAATTGTTCTATTCTATTCCAAACATGTAAGTTTCTAAATATTTTGTTTCATTTCCTTGCATCTTGAATTTTTAAGTATCAAGGTTTGTAGAATTTAAACTCTAATTTTTATAATACTTATTTTCTTTATTTATTTGCTTTGGGTCTTCTTAATGACAAACTATAGTAGATGCCCTTAATATTTGTAAGTTCGCACTAAAAACCCCTAATGATGAGGAGTTAAAGACCTCCACTTTGACTCAAAGGTGACCAATGTAAAAGCCAAAATTGAGAAGCAATGTGAGATATGGAGGAAGAGTTGCACAATCATAATTGATGATTAGACAAATAAAAGGAATGGGACCTTGTTGAACCTACTTGTTTATTTCTTCGGTGGTTGTACTTCCTAATCCATGAGTTGTTTATACAATTGACAATATTTATATATTTAAAATTATTGTTTCCTTCAACTACTCATGTAGTCAATGCATACTTGAATATGTGATCAAATTAGCTTCCATTTGATTAGTTTATTGTGTCTTTAAAGTTTATATATGGAAGGGTTTATGATAAAAGCTCTAAATCCTTTTAAATCTTTATATATCGTAGTTTTTTCAATTTGCCAAGTTTGAATCTGAGTCAAAAATTAGCTTGTCAAGTCCAAGTCTTGTAACTACAATTTGCATTATATGAGGATTCGAGTGTATTAGGCGTCAAACCCATATGGTGCCAATCATAGCACAAGAAAAAATATCACTAGTTGTTGAACATGTATCTTGCTAGTTGTTTGGCATGATTATGTGGTCCAAGAGCAGCCATATGTCAAATGTGCATGGCATTGAAATGATCAAATAGGGTGAAAGCATATGCACCTATGTGCAAGGCTGCATTATGTACACAAGTGGTGTTGTAAAAAGATGCATGAGAATTGTGCTTGGAGTAGTGTGTGAAGTTGCACTATACGAAACAGTGATGCATATGTAGCATGTGTTGAGTAGAGACAAGTGTGCAAGCTATGTGAATGCAACATATTGAGGTTGTGCATGTGGCTATGCTCACCATTTGCACCTTCTTGAGAAGCAATGGTCTCCAATGCATTTGTCCTAAGTTGAGGAAATTGTGCACATAGCTGGTCCAAGTCATACCACTTGGCCTAATCAACATATTGCCTAATCTTGACTGTTCAAAATAGTTGGTGAGTGCCTAAGCTATTATGGGTCATCATGCTACCAATGATTGCATCTCTCACAATTGTATTGGCATGGATCTAGGTTGTCAGATGTTGAGATTGTGTTGGATCGAGAAGTAGAGAGACATATGGTTTGAGTAGCTCCATGTTGAAGATTGTCAAGGACAAAGGCATTCTCACCAATTGTGCACAAAATGGTGTAATAGTGGTTTAATCTTCTAGCAAAGACCAGTAAAACATTATCTTTAAAGATGCAACCAAACATTGTTGCCAACCTAAAAGTTGTGTAGCACATGTTGGGCATTGGTGCAAAAGAATTTGTTTGATGGATTGATGAAGGTCTTGGATGCATCAAATAAAGTGTTGTGCTTTATTGACTTCCCATTCCTATGTGTGCATCTTGGAGGTTGATGGTGCATGGTAGATGTCAAGAGGCATCACCGGTTAGAACCTAAGAAATGTTTTGAAAAGGCTATGCTCCATAGAATTGGGTAGCGCTTTGTTGTAGGCATGCTAGATGTATGGTAGGTTGCTATCCCATGTGTGTAGAAGCACATTCTTATGAATGCACAAAAGATGAACCAATGTGGAACTGACCACCTAAGCTTTCTTGTCAATTTGTGAGTGGAAGGTTCTGAAATGGTTTATTGTTGTGTCCAACATGGTTCAAAGAGTTTTCCAAAAAGGTGTTAACGAATCTTGGGTTGCAGTTAGAGATAAAAGGTGGCAATTGCCTAGAGTGGAACCTCACATGGTTCAAGAAGATGCATGCAATGTTCGATGCTATGATGGTTTTCTTGTAGGCAACCATGATGACCATATTGGAGAATCTATCAACCATAACAAACACAAAGTTCTTCTGGCACTTGGTGGTTTGGAGGCTACTGAGAAAATCCATGTTGATTGACTCCCAAGGGCATTGAGGTACTACTAGAGGAGTGTAAATCCCTAACGTCTTGTTTGTGGGTTTGGCAATGCAACAAGGGATGTAGGATTTAATGCGACACTCAATGTTGATTCATGTGAGGCTAGTAGAATTGTTGTTGAAGTGCAACAACCATTTTGATTTTCAAGTGACCTAGCATTTTGGAATAATGTGCTTCCCAAATCAAGCATTGTCGAGGTTTGCCTAAAGAACGCAAAGATGTATAAGCTTGTAGAAAGCCCATTGGACACCTAAAAGTCAACCAATAGGTGTACCTTGTGAAAGAACGAGAAAGGCTACATCAAACCTTTGTCTACTATGCACAATGATCCCTAGTCAAAAAAGTTTTTATCACATAATTCTAGAACGGTGGCAAGTGCATGGACCAATGATCAACTAAGGCAATTTGCAGACTTGTTGTTGTGCCCCTTATTATACTTGGTCACCAAGTAGAATTGTTGCAAGTAGGTCATCAACTTCAAAATAATATGGACAAAAATGAAATAATTAAGTAGTGTGAAAAGAAAAGATGCTGATGCCTATAGGTTTACTATTTTGAATATACAAATAAATACCTTGTGAGTGCGATGAATACCCGTTATGTCATAGCATTTAGAAGGATTTGAAGAGTTTTTCCTTATGTCAAGGAGTTAAGTTTTTGGAGGTATGTTAAAATTATTTTTTTGTTCAAATATAGATCTCCTTATTTAATAGTCATATGAGTCGCTCCTTGCTTGGTTGGATAGTTGGCCACCTGATTCCCTTGCATGCTAATATTATTAATTTTAAATAGCATGAAGTCAGAAACTAGGCTAGCAGTTTGTTCTTGTATTCCTTGTAGGCATATAAGGCAATCAGATAATAAATTATTTTCACTGGAGTTGGATATGTTTTACTCATAGCTATATGATCTCTACTAGAAACATTTATGCTATCTATCTTGGTTGTTTTATTTTGTATGATTCATGATATACACACTTACAGTTGAATATGTAATCTTTTTGAATTGGAGCCACAAATAAAAATAAATAAACATTTCAAAATCCATTCTATTGACATCCAGAACACCTTAGAAAAGTAAAACGCAGAAAAACTACAGACCACCATTAACAATCCCTGGGAAAGCACTTATATTGAGCTGTATAAAAATATTTGCATACCCTTTGAAGATAAAAAAATGTTAGATCTCACTATGCCAAACTTTTGAAGCCTAAATGAATTATAGCATGTTTTGAAACATGATTCATTTAAAGATAACTGAAATTTAACTCTAATTCAAGATAACTTACTTCAAAAAGTAGTGCCTCTGGAGGGATGCCAAAAACATCATCACATTCATCACCTGCTGCCAACTCCAAGTCAACTTGTTTTAAATCTGGTGCATGTTGACTGTCACCTTGCCCATTTTGAATTTTGAAGTAGTTGTTTCCCGCTGAATCAGATTCTGTATGTGGTAAACTTTCAAAGGATAACTTTGAAGTTCCTTTATCATTCCTTTCAACAGCAACAATATCCTTTTCCTTTCGGAAATCCAGTTCACCTCCTTTCAAATGCTTATGCAATGTATTACCTTTAGTGAACATGTTTGCAGCACACACAGGCTTATCTGCTGTATCTATATCATGAACAACATCAACCTACACATTGGAAAAGACGCATCAATCTAGAAAAGCTGCAATACTAGCTGGGAGGAACTTCATTTGCAAAAACTGCATAAGAGAACACTTATTAAGCATATTATACTTGAAACAAAATATTTTGTAAATATTATTAGATGGTTTATTGTGCCTTTCATTTAATTTAGTATAAATCAATGCTCATATACTTCTCTCCCTAAGTCCAATACATATTATTATACAATATTGTATCTTGAACATGTTACATAATTGACAATTCAATCCATTAAGGTCCTAAAGGGATAAGATGTTGACAAAGTTTAATGCAATGGGAAAATTGAAATCCCAAACTCTAAAAGGAGCAGGAGATACACTGACAAATATATATTTATCATCAGATGAAACACTCTAAAAAAGTTTAAAATTTTCTTATAATGAAAAAGTATTATTGATCATTGATAGTCCAAACAATATACCGTTTTCAAAATGTTAAGAATCATCCTAAATCAATTGCCACAATGTCCTTGTGAAGAATTTTTTTCAGATAAGAATTATATAAATATTCAAAACAAAATACACTCCTCGGCCAACTCAGAGACTAGAAAAGTATTAGTGAGAAGGGAGATATCCTTTGTCCCTTAGGCTTACTAGACACACAACAACATACAGTGAGGCCTTAAGAGCACTTACACTTGTTCCCTCCTTAATGGATTTCTGTTTCTCAAGGTCACAAATGGCCCAATATTATTTAGGTCAAAGGAGAGAAAACCTCAACTAACATCAGCAGCTTTAGTTGCTTGTTTGATGTTAGGCCTCAACCATTGGGAGAGCACTCAATAGAGAAATAAAGGTGTAAACGATTGTAAACCACTCGACTAACAAGAGACGACCTTCTGAAAAGATTTATCACATTAAAAGGAAAGCAAAATACACACAACAAAGGGCACGAAAAAGCAACTACTACACTACACAAACAATATGTAAATATAAGCTACTTATGATAGCACAAAAACCAAACCTACTTATCCAAAAACATCCATATGTGTGGTGTCCCCTTTCGAGGTGTGAGCCAAGATGAGGCTAATTAGCCTAATTATTCCCATCTAACTATGAAGTAAAAAGGGAAGATTTATTTTTAATTAATGTTATCCGTCCTGGTATATCATAAGGATAATGTTATTTAATTAAATTAATAAAGTGACTCGGTGAATACTTGTGGAATATTAAAAAGGTCACTTTATTATTATTCCCAGGTTTAATTACATATTAAAAAGTGTGAATTTGAAAAGTCAAGGCTGAATTGCATACAAAAGGAAAAAGTGAATGCATTTGCATGATGCTTGAAAATATTAACTTATTGGTGATTTTGGAGAATTTTCTCTAAGTTTGAAACCCTAAGATGGAAACCCTACGGGTAACTAGGTTCGGTGATGAAACTATTCTACCCTAGCCAATGTGGATTGAAGGTTCAAATCTTACAAGAAAATTCTACAAGCGGAGTCATCAAAATTTGTGAAGCCTCTTTTAGAGACAAATTTAAGTGATAGATATTTGACTCTATTCGGAAGTGTTTTCAGGTGACATTATCTTATATCTTCAGTAGCAAGTTTGTATATTTCCAATGGATTCTATTAACCGTATCATTTCTCTTTGGGAGGGTTATCCCTATATTCCCACGCCAAGGCTTAGTGCATATCGCAGCCTTCTCATATGCAAATCTAAGAGGGATTCATTTCTCATTCTAAGAGAGCCGCAAGTTATTTATTCATATCGCAGCTCATTTCAACTTCAAGATGCCGATAACATGTATGCTAGTCGCGGCACTAAAATCTCTTAACATTGACGACGGACTTAGGAGTTTATTTGGACGCTAACGTGGATGCCTGTGGTGGTCAGCCAGTCAGACGAAGTCAAGACAAATCGTCAAGTTATTGAGCTTCAAGCTAGCTGATTATTTCTTTATTTGAGTCATTGTACTCCTCTCAAGGCCATGCGATCATCTAAGGAAACCACGCATTCATAAGGGAAGTCGAGGACATTGGCAAAGGATTCAACTATCATTGGGACATGCATTAGAAAAAAAAATTGTGCGTTACTCTGACATTTATCAAAGGTTGCAACCTTTATAAGCAACATGCCCCTTGAATGGATCGCTGCCCTTGGTAACAAAGATCGCACCACTTAGTTTTAAAATCTTACTTATAATATACACTATTTGCCACATTTTTATGATATTAATTTTTTCTTATCAATGACAAAATCGTGCTGATTTATGCTTGAAAGAATCAAACCATTTCATAAGTGTTAGTTTAGTCACACCTTATAATTAACTTGCACTATTAACATGCCTTAATCATGATGAAATCGTATTATTTTAGAAATTTATCTGAAGTCACATCATATACTTCTTCCTTCAGCAATTACTCCTTTAAACAAAGTCGATCATTTGTATTGTGTGATGAATGAGATTAATTCTTTAATAATATCGCATGACTTGAAACTTTGCTTAATAGATTCGTGACTTTATTTCATCATCTTTGCTGCTTTTTAGACTCTTCTTAATCACCGTTGTACGTACCATTTCTATGTTAAAACTCATTCAACTGTCCCAAAGAAATTACCGGCTATCCATCAAGTCAGATTTGATGAGAGATCCGGTTTTCAATTTAGCGCCTCTCTTATTCTTAAGCCACGAAATTTATTGTCATATGAATAAACAAATTAAGTGTCAGCATAGTTTAATCCTGGTCGAAATATTTTCCAGCCAGCTCTCATTTTAAATCAAAGGTATTTACACAATATTCATTGAAAATCATTACCCAAATCAGAGTTCTTCAAATACCGGATGCGGAGTTGTTCTTCAAATTAGAGTTCTACGTGGTGGTGTGGATCGAAGATGTCTTGCGGCCCGTGAAGAAAATAACAATGTCGGCCTTTTCATTTTCTCTTAAAAATTCCATTTTCTCTCTTAAGAGTCGGCCTTCAAATCGTAAATTTGATTTAACTTCCTTATAGATTCTAGTCGTTTTATCATATATAATAATCTGGTTTTGCTTCCTTTTTAATACATAGTCGGCTAGAAATAAATAGCTTATTGATCGTAATAGTTTATCTTTGTGCTGCCTTTAATGCATAGAATCACTGTTTGTTACCAAATAATAAGCTCTTTGGTGATCATGGAAGTAGGCTTTCAAATATGTTATCTTCAGTTATGCTCATTACAACTTTCAAATTTGTTACCTTCAGTTATGACAATCTTCTCACTTTTTAAACCAGCAATCTCACTTATTTACCTTCACATAATTGACAATATTTCCAACAAAACTCTATCAAATGGGCCCCATACATCTTGTTTGTCCAATCTACAAAGGGATCATTGCATTTCAGTTGCTGCCTTTGTTGATATTTCTATTTATGGAAATGGTTAAGCTAATAGCATTTATAAATAATTGGGGTATTGTATAATTTCAACAGAACTATTATCAAAATTTGCAATTTTTATATTTATAGATAAGTCATAGCAGGCCATACCAATAGTATATCAACCCATCCAATTTGTTGTTAGCATGTGTAGGTAGTTTGTCTATTCTTAACTTCATATTAGACCTGTGTTTGGTTTTTATCTGTTGTTCAAACTCTCTAGTGTCATGCCCTTGAAATTGTAACACTGAAGTATAAAACATTGAAATTCAAATAAATAAATAAAATACATATAAAAAATATAAATATAAAAAGAAACGCTAGCAATTTAATATTATTATAATTATCATAAGATAATATTATAATTATAATCATCAAAATATTATGATTACTATTAATCGTCCTATGTTAAAATAAATATATAATATAAAACTGATATAAAAATAAGCATGCACTATATTATATGAATAATATAAAATACATATAAATATAGAATGATATAAGTTAATAAACTTCAGCAGTTGTTAAGACTTAAGTCCATTAGTTAAGGAAGCGATTAGACTTTCCACGAAATGCAACAATTCACACAAGGTGGCGCCCAGGTCTAAATAACTAGTTAAAGCTCCTAAAACAGCGATCATGGGAAGGCATTTAATATTAATAGATTAAGGAAAAAGAAGTAGTTACAAATTGAAGGCAGCGACCATTATGAAGGAGATCGCATATGACTAATTAAGGGTTATGAAGACATGCCTCTTCAAAGGTAACGTCTCTTCCTTAAGAGAGATGATCCTCCAATCAGCATAAAGGATATAAAGGTATAAACAACAGGGCTTAGAAAGGATGGATAGAAAAGCAAATTGACTCGGTGTGCAAATGACTAAAACATCTGAATACTAAGATAGCAACCATCTGATCAGATTAAAAGAATAGGGGTCTACACATTCTAAATGAGAAATAACCATTAATAATTATTTGTGCAAGCAGTCCGATTTGGTGGTATAAGATCTAATCTACAAGCATCTAATGTGAATAGCTGTGGTTATGTGATTAGACATTTAAGTGCTTAGCATATATTACTGTCATTATTATACCAGTAAATATGATGAATACCTGCCTATCATATATCTTAATGTTTAGTCATGATAGAGGAGGTCAAGATTACAAAGGGGAACAGCGATGTGGCACTCTCCTAGGTACACCACCTCAATAATGGAGAACCAATGTGTTCTATAATGGAGGGCCAATGTGTCCTATAATGGAGAACCAATTAGTCCCAAGGAGGCCAAGGGGGTATCCATTTGGGGTACCAATTGTACAGTGCCTTGGGCTTAGGGGAGACGGCATTTTCGGGCCACCTACTATAATCTCATTCCCCTATCATGGCGTAACAATATAAAGAGATCAGTCATGAGAAAATGGAGAAGGATGGCAAAGGGAATAACAGATAAAGGAGAATTCTCACTAGGTATGCCACCCCATATGAATGGCATGCACTGTTAGTGTTTTATAGCGGCGGGAGGTATTTTCTCTTAAAGATAATTGACTCAAGGAAAGTCGGCCTTTGCATTGTAAAACAAATATTATATTTTCTAGGTCGGCCCTAGAAGAGAGCTCGCCTAGCTTGCTATATAAGGGAGATAAAGTCTCCACATTTATTATTAATTCATTCCATTCCAATTCGAATTCCTTCAGCAGCAGGTTCGCTTTCAAGAGCAGCAGATTTGCATTAAGGAGAAGAGTTAATATTTGTGTATTTAAGAAAAACGCACTATCTTCAAGTGCAGATCCATTGTATGAGATTTGGCCTTTCTAGGGCTTGATTTTGAGTGTTATTTCTGCACTTCTATTTCTGATTTATAAGTGAATAAATTGTTGGGTTTTCCTCCCTTGAGTAGGAGGGTTTTCCCAGGATAAATTGTTGTGTTGTCTACTCTGTTGTTTCTTTTGCTTATTGCTCATTTCTAATCTGAAAATTAATATGGTATCAGAGCAGGTTGAGGGAAGATCTGATCAGATTTGACTAAGCATTTTTCATTGAATATCATTCCCATTCGAAGCAGACCTTGAAGGCGAATTATTGCAGACCTTGAAGGCGAATTATTGCAGACATAAGGAGGCGAATTATTGCAGACCTAAGGAGGCAAATTATTGCAAACCTAAGGGCAGACTTTGAAGGCGAATTATTGCAGACCTAAGGGCAAACCTTGAAGGTGAATTTGTGTAGATCTAAAAATCAGATATTTGGAGGAGCAAATCTATTGCAGAAACCCAGGGTACTCAAAAAAAGAAGATGGCAACCGGTGTCAAGGTAGAAGATAGGCTTGATGGAGCTTCAAACTTCAACTCTTGGAAACCTAGGGTACTCATTGCCTTAGAAGAGAATGATCTCCTAAAATTTGTAGAAAATGACATGCCTGAGCTGTCTAAAGACACAGAGAAAATCCGGTGGAAGAAAAATGGTACGAAGGCTAGAAAGATCATGATAGACTCTGTGATGGATCACCTAGTACCGATCATCTCCAAGATGAAGACAGCTAAAGAAATGTTTGATACTCTAAAAGGACTATATGAGATCAACAATACTAGCAGAGCCCTTGCTCTGAGACAACAACTTCATCATGTAAAAATGGCTAAAGAAGATTCAGCCATTTCATTCTTTATGAAGATTTCAGATTTGAGAGATCAGTTGAGCACTATTGGGGATATAATTGCAAACAGAGATCTTGTTATGTTGGCACTAAATGGTCTTCCCCAATCTTGGGAACCTTTTATTCAGAGCATCAGTGGGAGATCCAAGTTGCCCAAGTTTGATCGCCTTCGAGCTGATTGTATTCAAGAAGAAACTAGATTGGCGACAAGAGGAAATGGGTGAAACTCTCATAATCAAGAAAATCAAGTTCTTCTTACACATGCTACTAGAGGCAAAGGAAGAGAAGGAAAAAGAGGCTCCTTCAAGAGGAATAGAGATAGAAATTCAGATTTCATTCCAGAACCGAAGAAGAAGGATCTCTCTCACATTCAATGTTAGAGGTGTGACAAGTATGGACACTTTGCTCAAGATTGCAAATTAAAGTTATCGCAGCACATTTCTACTGCAAAAATTGACGTAGAGACATCTCAGAAGGAGTCAAGTCATTCTAAAGTTGATTCAGAAGGATTCCTATTCATCTCCGCTCTTTCAAGTAATGTTCAATCTGACAGTGATACTTGGTTGATAGATAGTGGTGCTCCAAGTCACATTTCAGGCTACAGAGAGAATCTTACAGACTTAGTAGAGAAAGTGTCTAATTTACAAGTTATAATTGGAGATGATGCTAGTTATGTCATAAAGGGGGCTGGGGCCGCTTCCTTCCAGCTAGACTTGGGTATTCCTCTTCAATTGAGTGATGTATTGTTCGTACCTAGGATCAAAAGGAACCTTGTCTCCATTTCAGCCTTGGAGGACAAAGGGTACAAGGTTGCCTTCTCTGAACGAAAGGTTCTTACATGGCCAAAGAACTCCAACATAAATTCAGATCGTGTGATTGGTATTCGTCAAGAGAGCCTATACAGATTGTCATTATGACCAGTTACTTCGAAGAGGAGGAAACCTTCAGGACATCTAAAGGATACTTCTTGGAGGAGAAAATGACATTCAGAGGGAGTTAGATTCTGAGAATTCTAGGCACGAGTTGAGATCATGTCCAAGAAGTGGATTAAGATTCTAGTGTTGAGAAAAGCAATCCAACTCCAGAGGGAGTCACAACTTCATTGTAGTGTATATTTCTCTGAGACGGAGAAATATGAGGTGAAAGCCCTTGTATTGTATATTTCAATGAGACGGAGAAATATGAGGTGAAAGCCCTTGTGTTGTATATTTCTCTGAGACTAAGAAATATGAGGTGAAAGCCCTTGTGAAAGATCACATCTCTAAGACTGAGTTGTGTTTCCACAATTGGGTGTAGCCATTGTGGACGTCATGTGGAGAGACTCCATGACGAAGATACTTGAGAATACCTCCCTAGCTAAGAGGGAGTGTTAGTGTTTTATAGTAGCGGGAGGTATTTTCTCTTAAAGATAATTGACTCAAGGCAAGTCGGCCTTTGCATTGTAAAAAAAATATTATGTTTTCAAGGTCAGCCCTAGAAGAGAGCTTGCCTAGCTTGCTATATAAGGGAGATAGAGTCTCCACATTTATCATCAATTCATTCCATTCCAATTCAAATTCCTTCAGCAGCAAGTTCGCTTTCAAGAGCAGCAAATCCGCATTAAGGAGAAGAGTTAATATTTGAGTATTTAAGGAAATCGCGCTATCTTCAAGTGCAGATCCATTGTATGAGATTTGGCCTTCCTAGGGCCTGATTTTGAGTGCTATTTCTGCACTTCTATTTCTGATTTATAAGTGAATAAATTGTTGGGTTTTTCTCCCTCGAGTAGGAGGGTTTTCCCAGGATAAATTTTGTGTTGTCTACTCTGTTGTTTCTTTTGCTTATTGCTCATTTCTAATCTGAAAATTAACATGTGCCACATGGGGGCCACCTCATATAAATGGCATGCGCCACATGAGGCCAAGGAGGATGGTATATCTATCCTTGGGCCTAGAGAGGCTAAGACGCCCCATCGAGTCATTCTCTTCCATGTTCCCCATGATTGAGCACCCCCAGGATAACGTAATAATTGGATTAACAAATTTGCTATGGATTTGCTAATGTTCAATCATGCTCTACTATTATTATTGTAATTGATCTTTAACTTGTTTGCAAGGATTAAATCAAGCCAAGGTACCTTCTAACTCTTTTATTGCTTGGGAAATTGATAATTTGGGATAAAACTAGTATAGATCCTATTAGGGACATTACAAGTGATATCAAAGCATTTTTCTTGCCATCCTATGTATACTTTATGTATTACGTGTATTCACGTGTATGCTTCATGCTTCCTGTGTATACTTTATATTCATGTGAATACCTTGTGACTTGCATGTATTGATGTATACCTTCTGATTTACGTACGTATTGCATGTATTCAAGTGTATACTTTGTGATTTATGTGTATTCAAGTGTATACTTGGTGACTTAAGTGTATTCAAGTGTCTTCAAGTGTATACCTTGTGACTTCGTGAATTCATGTGTATGCTTTGTGACCTACAAGTATTTATGTGACTATGTGTATACCTTGCATATGCTTTGTGACTTCAAGTGCATATTGTGTACTCATGTGTATATTGGGTGACCTTGGGATGGTGGATAGACCTGTGGTGTACTATGGGATGCACCAATTCCTCTTCCCATTCGTCCAATGGTGCAGAAGACCGGAGTAAAGGATAGGACCCACGATGTAGTGCGCAATGCACGGATATTCTTTCTATCAGGAATGCATTACAGACATGCATTAGTCAACCATTGTGATATGCTAGTTAGCCATTGTGTATGTGATGAATGTTAGAGCTAGTCACTATGTATTTGTGATTTTGTGATGCATTGTAGAACTCGTCATTGTGTTTATGATTACTTTATGATTAAAAACTATGAAAATGTTAATGTTGTCTATCAAAATGCTTCTCAGGTTGGGAGGTACTAACAAATTAACATACCCAAAACTGAATTATTATTAGTCTCCAAATGCAATAATGAAGAGTTGTAACTATTGAAGTGAAAAGGTGTGACTCCTTCAAATTTGAGATACAAAAGGGAGCAATATTTTTACAAATCTCAGTTGTGATTGCTTGAGGGCAAGCAATCTTGGGCGGGGTGGACTGTCATGCACCTGAAATTGTAACATTGAAGTATAAAACATTGAAATACAAATAAATAAATAAAATACATATAAAAAATATATATAAAATATATATAAAGAAACGTTAGCAATTTAATATTATTATAATTATCATAAGATAATATTATAATTATAATCGTCAATATATTATTATTACTATTAATCATCCTGTGTTAAAATAAATATATAACATAAAACTGATATAAAAATAAACATGCACTATATTATATGAATATAGGATAATATACATATACATATAAATAGAGAATGATATAAGTTAATAAACTACAGCAGTTATTAAGACCATTAGCTAAGGAAGCAATTAGACTTTCCATGAAATGCAACGATTCACAGAAGGTGGAGCCCAGGTCTAAAGAACTAGTTAAAGCACCTAAAACAGCGATTATGGGAAGGCATTTAATATCGATTGATTAAGGAAATAGCAGCGGTTAGAAATTCAAGGCAACAACCATTATGAAGGAGATCACATATGATTAATTAAGGGTTATGCAGACATGCCTCTCCAAAGGTAACGTCTCTTCCTTAAGAGACATGATCCTCCAATCAGCATAAAGGATATAAAGGTATAAACAACAGGGCTTAGAAAGGATGGATAGAAAAGCAAATTGACTCAATGTGGAAATGAATAAAACATCTGAATACTATGACAGCAACCATCTGATCAGATTAAAAGAATAGGGGTCTGCACGTTCTAAATCAGAAATAACCATTAATTATTATTTGTGCAAGCAGTCCGATTTGGTGGTATGAGATCTAATCTATAGTCATCTAATGTGAATAGCCGTGGTTATGTGATTAGACATTTCAGTACTAAGGATATATTACTGTCATTATTGTACTAGTAAATATGATGAATATCTGCCTGTCATACATCTTAATGTTTAGTCATAATAGAGGAGGTCAAGATAACAAAGGGGCAAACCAATGGAGCACTCTCCTAGGTACGCCACCTCTATAATGGAGAACCAATGTGTTCTATAATGGAGGGCCAATGTGTCCTATAATGGAGAACCAATATGCTCTATAATGGGGGACCAAGTAGTCCTAAGGAGGCCAAGGGGGTAACCATTTGGGGTACCAATGGTACAGTGCCTTGGGCCTAGGGGAGACAACATTTTTGAGGAACTTGTTGTAATCTCACTCCCCTATCATGGTGTAACAATATAAAGAGATCAGTCATGCGGAAATGGAAAAGGATGGCAAAGGGAATAACGGATAAAGGAGAATCCTCACTAGGTATGCCACCCCATATGAATGGCATGCGCCACATGAGGCCAAGGAGGATGGTATATCTATCCTTGGGCCTAGAGAGGCTAAGACACCCCATTAAGTCATTCTCTTCCATGTTCCCCATGGTTGAGCACCCCCAAGATAAAGTAATAATTGGATTAACAAATTTACTATGGATTTACTACTGTTCAATCATGCTCTACTTGTTAAGTTATTATTGTAATTGATCTATAACTTGTTTGTAGGGATTAAATCCAGCCAAGGTACCTTCTAACTCTTTTATTGCTTGGGAAATTGATAATTTGGGATAAAACTAGTATAACTCCTATTAGGGACATTACAACTAGACTGTACTATTGTGATTGGGCACCTATTGCATAGTTCAATTTGTTATGAGAGTTTGATAAAAGTCACTATAAGTGGCTGCAGCAATTGACTGCATGATTTCAGTACCTGACAAATTAGCTGATCATCAAGTGTTGTTATTTCATTTGTTATCCCATAAAGAATTAACCTACTGATATTTGTTCATCGATAAATATTTGCATTCAATCTTACAATTGGGGATAAAAGAGAAAAATTGGGTAATTGTGATATGATTGTTCATCCTTGGTCTACATTTTATATTTAATCCAATTTCCATTAAATTAAAGAAAATACAAAAGATTGTATATATATATCAAAATATCAAATCATCAAATCAGTAACATTATAGTGCTATTAGATATTTGATCTTGCTAGCTTGCAGAGTTACATCTAACTTTTAATGCAACATAATGGGGCACTAGAGGGAAAGATATATAGATTAGACTATGGACGACATTTTTCGCACCTTAGAACAATCACAAAAAGAATTAGAATGAAAAGTGGAAGTTCAAGAGAGAGCATTGACCGCACTTTGCACAAAAATTGATATAGACATATATGAAATGTGCTAACCAATTTTTTCACATTTTTAACACATTAATTTCACCCATTAACATTAGTGAAATCACAAACCAACTAAAGGGAACCCTTTCCTCTAATCAACCCAGATCCTAGTGCGGGCAAGGTGAGAGCATACTCGAAAGGGGATCGTTAGCACAAAGCTGAAACTGCTGGAAAGTACAATGAAAGAAGATAACAATCAACTCAACCACTTATTCAATGGGAAGACTGAGAATGAAAGTACATTGTTGGAAGTAAATATGCAACTTGACCACTTATTCAGCAGTAGTGTGTTGACGGCTCAATCGATCAGCAATATGATGTTCAATGCATTACAAAAAGTAACTAGGCAGCATGCCGGCCTCTTCCACTTTTTCAACGGGTGGTACAAGAAGTAAATACTGAAATGAAAGACTGAGGCAAGGCCAGTCTCTTCCACAATCGTGGGAAATGCAAGAGGATAAGAATGCTGACAATACTACTGTTCAACTTACAATGAGATAGAGTGCCTGCCAAGAACACAAGATTAGAAGTCCATCGATGCTGCAATAATGTATAATAACTCTCCAATACTCAAATTGACTTCTCAAACTCAAACCTCTACTCAAAATCCCAACTTTAATAATCTGATTTTTGACAGACCTGCAACTGAAAATGCATGACCAGCAATACAGAAACTCACTAAAATGCTTATATCTTACTCAAAACTCAACCAATCGACATGAAATCAAATGCATAAGCTTCTAATGCTGATGGCGCCCAAGATGGAACCTTGAAACCACTCCAAAAGACTCTTATTTATTTTGCACAAACATCAATGCATTTCCACAATGGTACGGCCCTCAAGGAGGGGCGATTTTGCTCTAGAAAATCACACACTTGATATTAAAATCTGATAATTGGTGGGAAGGGTCGCCCAAGTCTGCAAAACACAATCATCAACTACCCATAACCAGAATAAATTCACTCTAAGACTTCTAAGTAAAAACAACATTCAGCTACAATCAAACCAGCGACTCCAGAAATAATCTAATCTCCTAAAATCCTACAACAATGTGCTCAATCTGCTCTCAAGGATTAAGAACAACAATATCTCAACTAGTTGCTATCTTTCAAGCAAGAAGCTAAGCCAAGCTATGGGCTATGCATTCCCCGAAGCAATCAGTCACCATTCCGGCAACATAACTTTGCAGTAGACAAAAGATATCCAATGAAGAGCCAACACTTCCATTTATAAACTCAACAAGGCATCTCTAGAAGTATCTAGAAGGTACGCCCAAACAAGGAGTCAACTTAATTCGAAATTCTAAGTTGACTCATTCCTCCCTCAAAGTTGGCGTCCAATTCCCTTTGATGAAATATTTCAATTTTTAAAAACAAATACCTCTTCCTCAAGTTGGCGTCCCATTCCTCAAGGTCAAACTTTATCAAATGAGAAATATTTCACTTAAGTCTCCTGATGAGACATCCACCCATGAAGTCCCCTTGTTTAAAACAACTTAAGTCATGAAGCTAGGCCAAGGGGTCATAATTAAAATATAACATTATTTTAATTAAGATAACTTATCTCTCCAGAAAATGCATCCAAGAGCCAAACCCAACACTATCAATTGAGTTGCTCGAAGAGGAAAGCCAAAAGTATTGATGCCAACAGAACCACTACCAGAAATAGAATTTACTAAAAATAGTAAATTCAGGAAGTTACTCGAATCAACATGCATGCTATACCATTGCGAAGCTCTCTGAAAAACCCAGAAAGAATCCGCGAACCAAACTCCAAGATTCCAAAAGTAAGCCTCAAGAAAAGCTAAAACATCCTCCTAGAAGATAGGAAACCCTAATTTCCACTTCCGAGTAGCCTATGGGTCTCCAGAATAAGCTAACGGTCAACTGTTAGATCACTATTGAGAAGGGGACATTACAACATACCACGATAAATATGATCGATTAAGTCAAGCAGCTCATAATGTCTTAACTTTCCAAGAATTTTAGTCATCAAAAGATGAAGTATGGTCCTAGGAGAAGAAGAAGAAGAAGAAGAACTCAACAAGAGCAAAAGAAAATGCTCTTGGAAAAAATAAAAATGGAAAAAAAGGCCCAATAGGTTACAAAGGAATCCACCATGCAACATACGAATCCTTTGGAAGAAAAAGATGTTTTACCGACTTCTAACAATTGTCTATGTCAACAAAATATT
This sequence comes from Sequoiadendron giganteum, assembly GCA_007115665.2. Taxonomy (NCBI): domain Eukaryota; kingdom Viridiplantae; phylum Streptophyta; class Pinopsida; order Cupressales; family Cupressaceae; genus Sequoiadendron; species Sequoiadendron giganteum. The sequence goes on along the minus strand of CM021102.1, from coordinate 438,197,853 downwards.
GATCAAATCAAGGAGGAAAAGGCATCACTTGTTGAATGCACAAAGCCCAAAATGGAAGACGATGCAACAACTCGTCAACTACCCATCAATCTTCCACAAGGTCAATCATTGTCGAACATGATTTGATTATCGTGATAGCAATGTTGATGAGCATGCAATTGAAGAAAATGTTTTTGTTAATCCTAACTTTAAAATCTCAAGACACAAGGATAGTCGTGATGATACCATCAATCTTCCAAAAGGTGAGTAGTCATTGTCGTATGTGATTAATTTTCAAAATAGTGGCTCAAATAGTTGCTCCCTTCTTTTGTACTAGCAGTCTTTATTATACAATAGAAAAAAATTTAACACTTTCTTTAATGTTTTACAAATCTACTAAAATAGTTATCAATGGGAACATTTCATTATCATTTATGGTCTTTTGAGATGTAAGATTTTTTTTCAAAAGAATTTTCTATTACTCTATCTTGAGCTATTTGATTCAAAACCTATTAAGTTGAACTTTGCAATTGCTTCCTTTGTTATATTATTTCCCTTTCACATTGTTCATATAGTTCTCTTTGATACTATTCTAGAAATTGCAAGTACTGTTAAATAACAAATATGAACTAGTTAATTCCCATTTTGTAATTTATGATGTTTGTTCAACAAAGAAAATTTGTCTTTTTAATGACTTTCTTGAGCGTGAGGATTTTGAGATCATAAAGGCCAACTTGGATAGTCATGAGCATGAACAACTTACGAGAGACTCTAAACCAAGAGCTTCATCATCAAGACCTACAGCCCTCTAGCATAGTGTAATGTCCCCATTATAGCTCAGTTCAAGTGCATGTTGAGTTAGCCTATCTCTTGGACCCTTGTAGGCTAACAGGATCTGGTTAGAGGGTCAGTGGATTTTTGGTGGGTTTGTCTTTCTCACCCCCTTTAGCTTCAGTATGGGATTCAATACGAGCATTTGAAGTTCAGTGTTCGCTAGCTTCTGACGGCACGGAAAGATACTAAGTTTGGAGGAAGTTATGAAATATTTTGTGGTTAAGTTAAATATTAATATTTAACTTAAATGGATTATTATTATAAAGTCAAATTGACTTTATAAGGTTAAAACCACTTAAATATATTATAAAGTAATGAAGTATTACTTTATAAAAATGATAAAGTGATTTTAAATCACTTAAAGTACATAAAGTGCGCCCAAGTATTAAAATGAAACTATTGAGAGGTGACTTAAATATTTTCTAAAATATTTAAATGACTCAAAGTGGCGCCACTTTCTTGAAATGCGTGCCTCTTGAGGATATAAGGCATTTTTGGCAAATAAAACTCATTCATGATTATTTGGCTTTGCCATTTTGGTTTTCTCCTGTGCTATTCTCTGAGACAAGGGTTTGCGCATTTCTTCCATTGGAAAGCGAGTTCTTCTTCAGTGTTGAGTATTTTTGAGACTGAGAAACCAGTCGAATTAGTGCATCTGTGAGGGCTTCATTCAGAGGTTCTATTGAGCTAAATCAAAGTTTATGTTGAGTTGTTTACCAGTTACAATAAGGAAGAGGGTTTCTACACCAGAGACGTCTTCTTCATCTATTCTGCAGCTTTCAGCATTTGTTCTTCAGCTTCTTTCTTTGGCCGTACCATTTGCCTTGGGAATTATGTCATTTTAGAGGCTAGGCATGTGAAATAGCTTGCAAAAAAGCCTTCCTTTTGGCTTCAGACAATGTTCCATTCTTGGCGTCCCTCCTTCACATCTGTTTGTATCCAGTTTTTGTTGGGGAGAAGTCAGATTTGTAGCTTTGGCGTCCAATTCTGTCAGTTTCACCATTTTTGGCTAGCAATTGGAATTATTTTCTTATTTAAATAATCTGGAGCATTTCCGGTATGTTTGTAATTTGTATTTTCATTGTTTCAGTTATTAAATACCTTCTGCACTTCCATTTTGCAAGTTTTAGCTCAAATTTGAGTTTTGTGAGCATTTATATGTTGTACGCCCCTTCTCTTTTGTCTAGAAATCTTCTCTAAAAAACTAAAAAACACAAAAAGATAAACAAAAATACAGGGGTTTTAGTTGGGAGCCAGTAGGGCTCATCACACATAGCTCTATTTGTAGTAGCAACAATCATTGGCTAAGTTTTATTTTTTGGAACTTTGTACTTAATTTATAGGTTGACTTTGTACAAACTATATTGTAATTAAAATTTTGTCAATTGTAACCATCTAATTATTATTTAAGCACTATGAAGTATGCTTTGTGCAATGCAATGTAATCAGCAATATGAATATAAACAACAAAATCCTATTTTCTACAATTCATGGGTTAAACTCTCTATTTTATTTGCTCTCTATATCTCTATGCTATGGAAATGCGCTTACATTTTTATTAAAAAAAAGAGTTTTTGTCTCTTTTTCTACAAATTTTTACGGCTTTTTTTGTTAAATCTGGTTTTTTCCCCATTTTTTGCCATTTTTTTCAAAAAATCAAATACTTTTGGTTCACCAATTGTTTTCCCAAATGTTTTTTTCTGCTACGGTATTACCTCTTAAAGAAGTCTCAAGTGTCTACTCTTACTATTGCAAAAGGTGGAATAGATCTATGTCACATCAAGTAACAATAAGTATCAAGATGATTCCAAAAAAATTCTGCTTTAACCAAACATCGAGTTTCATTAGCTGACAACACAGAGAAAATGCTTTCCCAACAATTGGAGAAATCAGTCGAACACCAAAGAATAAGAATGCTTGAGGATGGAGCCAATATATCTGTGAACAATGATCAACAAAAAAGACACAAGCTTAGAGATATGGGAAATTAATAAACTTCTCGATTTGTACATGAATGCCAACTCTAATGGAAGCTTCAAGCAATGAAATGTTCTTATATAATTCTAAGGACTAAGAGCATTTTCCCAGAGACTTTCAGCTGCAACCACTTGCACTGTATAACTATCCTTCAAGATAAGACTACTAGTGTTAACGAAGGGTGCCCAACACCCAACATGGGTACATAATCCTTGTTCCTCTGCTTTCCAATATTCAACATGGAATAGGGAATTATGGCAACGAGGAACACAAGGAACATAATCCCTTAGAACAAGACTTGAGGAATGTGAATCAAGCTACTATTGTTGTTCCCTCTGGTGTCTTTCCTACTTGACACATGGACTTAACTTCTCAATCTCACATCATTAAGAAAGTCCTAGTCAACTTGTTATCAAATATGGATAAGCTTTCCAAGAAAATATTGGTCATACACAATAAAACTTTAGGAATAAAAGCGACACTGGATGACAGTGTAAAGGGAATTTCTTCTCTTCAAGGTATAGTGCTAGATTTAAACTTATTTCCTTCAAAAATTTGTCTAATCACCCAAGCTTGGATCCAACCAAATCCATTTCATTCAATATTGAGCATGATGGCACCAACAAACATCATTGACTGTGAGAAAAGATCATTTTCAATTAAAGATGCTAGCAAAAAACCAGCCAAACAAACACAAGTTTAACCATTTTTGGTTGCTCCTATCACACCCAACAAGTAATTAACAAGTACTTTTCAATTTACCCCACATGTGCATGTTTGTAGGGCAGAAGTACCCATATAGTTGTCTTTGCATAAGATGAAAGAGTTTTAATCTTTCCAACAATAGTTTATTCTTACATAAAAAATTTGTAGAGTATCATTTGGTTCTTTGTTGTTTCCACATAGTTACCTAGAGACAGGGACAAGTACTAATACTGGAGAAAGGGACGAGTATGAGTATACCATTTTTCAAACAAGTGGGAGATAGGCATTTGGACACAACATATTAAAAAACTATTTAAATAACTAAATTTAGAAATGAAATATGCAATGCCTACACAACCTCAAAAAATTTAAAATGCCTCAAAATTTAAAAACAAACAATTTGAAGAACAGAAATAAATGTCAACAATCACCTCACTTTGCCATTAACATTTCGCACAAGCCACGGGCTGTGTCTCTTTAATGAGCATTAATATCTATTGGTAGCCTTCGTACACAAACACATTAGCTTGTTTCTGTCACGAGTGACAGTCCCCTCTGCCAGTTGGCTTAAACTGTCATATCACTATCCATATTGGCAACAGAATAAGTGAACAAACCTCAGAAAATTCCCGTTACAATAAAAATGATTGCCTATGTGTCATATCTCTTTAAATAATCATGAGCGGGTGGCATAAGCACGTAAGCAAAATGAGGAAAATCATCTACCAGAGGGACATCTGACCAGCTTGGAAAGCAAATTTTGCACTTTGGAGCCTATCTCCCCAAATTTGGGTAGGACTTATCTCATCAAAAAAAATTAATAAATTATATAACTTTTTATGTCATGACATAAACAGATAAATTTTAAACCATAATCACCTAGATGCAGCAAATGGGAACCAAGACAACAAAGCCATAATTTTAAATTTAAAAAGATGGTATGGGTGTACTTGGAGATGACTGTATTTTCTCAATCAATAAATAAAACCTTAGTGCACATTGACATCTTAATCCTTTTTATTGTTCCTCTTGTTACTAGTACCTTTCTAGGATTTGACTAGAAAAAATTTCCAATAGAAAAGACTTATAAATTTTCTTGTTAAAAATAGTGTGCCTTTTAATTCTTTTAGCTCCTGTCCACCAATTATCAGCAATTGCAAATAACAAATACAATTTATATGACATATCAATGAAGCTTCTATAGGATGTTTCTCAATTTCCAAGCAAAACTTCTAGAAGACATATAAAGACATGAAGAATCTTCATCTGAAGCCTCCTGGCATTTGGAGATGTCACCATATGTTTCTCCAAGATGAAGATGCATTTCCAATACAAGTGGCAATTACCAAGAGTCAGGACACAAGTCTGCAAGTAACTATGTGTTTCCATGTCAAGTGTACTTTCCCTTTTTGTTTAGTGTGATACATCTTTTGGGTAAAAGCACAAACTTGTGTCACACTTTATACAAGAATCAGCCAACAGCAAAAGAAATTCTGAACTTCAACCACATAAATGTAGTCTTTATGTTTTGAATTTCAAAATGATGTAAACTAATGAAATGTAGAACTTTTGATGAAGTTTATTCCTATATTTTTCAGATTTTTAAAAAAATTGTTTTCATTACTTTTTTATCAATTTAAGAACAAATTTTGGAATGCTGAAAATTTCATAAAAAAAGTGACTTCACGGGCCGTCAAGAAATAAATTGAAAAAACTTCATTTCTCCCTTTGTTTTTTTCCTCCAAATATGTAACTTTGGAAAAAAAATTGATGTATATTTTTCTCGTAATAACGTTTTAAAATCAAACTTGTCAAAATTCGACAATTTTCACGAGCTGTCAACTATTGTCTATTTTTTTAATAATTTTCAAAAATCAAATTATACCTTTTTGAAGAAGACTTTCCTCTTGTGCCCCACATATTTTTAAAAAAAAATTAATATGTTTTACTATTTTTTTTAGTTTCTAATCAGCCTCTTTTTTAGCTTTAACAATCTACTTGCATTATTTTTAAAATAAAATATATTAAAACTAATCAAAATATTTAAAAGATTACATATTTGGATTCACCACTCCGAGCTCTACAAAATGGTATTTTTCTTTTTTGTAGAAAAATCATTCTAACTAAAGAAATACTTACTTAGTTGAAGTTGAAAGTTTCAAAAAAATTTGAAAAAAGCTAAATTGGCTGCCAATTAGGATGCCACATAGACAGTTTCGGTAGAAAGGGTTTCGCCCGAAACCCTTTCTATAGAAACCTCGCACATTAAAAAATCCGATTTCAAAGCGGGAAAAGAGTGCTTTTACCCTTTTCGGAACCTGACTTTTTACTTGCTTTAGAGACTCCAAAACGGTTCATTACTGTATTCTATTACATACTTATAAAACTTTGCTTCTCCATACAAGAATCATAATCTTAAAAACGACTAAATTTTTATTAAAATCTGATTTATACAAGAGCATTGGATGGATATTCAGATGGTAAATTTTGAAATTCAACATTCTTTAACAAAAAATTGTTTTGATACACCTGTAGATTACCCAGCATATTTTTTCCATTTTAAATATTGCATTAGGCATACAAAAGACAAAGATTGCTTCCTACTGGTAATTTCACCCAATTTCATGCTAGTTGATTTTAAATAGTGTTATAGTTAACTAGACTGCTTCCTACTGGTAAGTTCACCCAATTTTGTAAGTTTGATCTTAAATAGTGTTATTGTTAACAAGGAGATTAAAAAAATCAATTTATATCAAAAATAAACATGAAAATATACCTCAATCTCTGGTACACAATCATCTACACCATTCATCATTGTTGTAGTACGTTCCAAGCTCTTGTTCAAAGAGCGCCAATGTAGTTCATCCCAAGTATCCTAGATAAAATTCACAAAATATTGTTAAAAATTTAAAGATAAAGAATGCAAATAAATAAATTCATTTTAATTTTGCTAATTAGAATATAGGTGATTAGAATCTTCAATACTAGCCTTAGCACAGAAGACATATATGTTCACTGCATTTTTTTGCCCTCTTCTATGAGCTCGATCCTCCGCCTGAACCATATCATTAGAAGATCAATAATGCATAAAACACAACAGATTACATATGCATAAAACCGATAAGCAATATCTAGAGGAAAAAAATGTACTGCCCTCAACTAAGAATTTATTATGAATTTCATCCCTGGACAGAAACAGATTTAACCAATATTTATATCTCTAGGCTCAGTCATGATCTTCTGGTTTCATCAAGAAGGTATTTGAGCAAAACGAAATTTAAAGAACAAACACAAGTAAAAGTGACTAAACACAATGGCTACAAAACAGTATGTTCTTTGCTATAAATGCTTTTATCTTGGGTTAATCTATTAAATAATTCCAAACCACACATCTCCTTTTTAAGGTCGAAAACAAGTATATCCAAAAGAAACCCACTTATCATGGCCGGCCAATTTCCACTCTTCACACTTAGCTTTTAGAAAAGAAAACAATGGTTTGATGTCTCAAGACAATTCTTGTCCTTCTGCATTCTCCATAAGATTTGCATTACACATCTAGTAGAATTTCAAAAACCGTATGCTAAACAATTGTCATAAGAAGGCAATGGGAAAAATGGGCATACAAGATTGTGTGTGTAGGTTTATTTATCAATAAGGGAGGAAGTTACATTGGAGAATGCAGCTCTGCCTAGAAGCAATATCAGATAAATATTAAAACTATGACATGATCTTAAGGAGTAACATTATCTTGGGACATAAGTTAAGTTACTATTATAAACTAAACCTTTTAAAACACCAGTAAAATGAATTTGATGTTAGATCATGCTCCTCGTAAGTATATGAAAATAGCTAAGAAGGTCAAATATCCAATAATTTCTGCTTTTATAAAATAAGAAAATATATATATAACATATCCTTTCTTATAAATGATCTTCACAAGAATGAGCTGTCCCTAGTAGATGCTAATGAAAACCTGAATCATTTCTGAAGCCGATTTGGGTAGTTCAACAAATGCAACACTTTGAGCTGTTGAGAAGTCAAGGCCCACACCACCAGCTGTTATACCAATAATTGCAATCTTAACCTGTACTCCAACAAAATAATAAATAGAATATATTAAAACATTTCAAATGGCCACACAAACATTAACACCAGTTTCATAAAAGGAATAGAGGCAATGTCAGCCATCCAGTCAATCACTACAAACAATTTATTCTGTTTTAGTACTGATAAAATAATATGAGTTATTTCTTTGCAATCATGTAAGTCAAAATATAAATTAAGTGAATAAATTATCCACTTACAAGAAAGAGGGGCAATAAACACAATCTGGTTTTGAATCTTTCAAGAATCAGTACAGAATTATAGTCGTATTGGTTGTATCAAAAAAACAACCACAACAATTGCTTAAAGTATTGAATAAGTTATATCATCCACAACATTTTTTACAGATATTAAGGAATTGAAACAAAATAGAATAATGCTGGAAAACAAAAATATTTATTCTACTGTTCAATAGTACATGTGAAAAACCAGAAAAATCTAAATTGTGATAAAATTTCTTCAAAGCACTAAGGAACGGCATACAACAACTTGGTAACAACTCAACATGGTATGCAGCAACCATACTAATTCAAATTTATGCAGTATGAAATATTTAATATTACACTCCATGAATATAAATATATATAAAGAGGAGAATAATGGATCATGTGCAATAGATCCATCATTATATAATATATAACTAATGTAAGATCTATAGAATCAGTATAAGACAATCTTTTACTTTTTCAAAACTTAACAACCATAGCAATGTCAATCACAAAAGATCTAACAATTATGCAACACAGGAAGAACACATGATTTACGTGGAAACCTTTTTGGGAGAAAACCACGGAAAAATATTGTTTTTCTTATAAACCTTCTTTTGTAGGCACCAACCTACTTCTCTTACAAATCTTCTTTTGTAGGCACCAACCTACTAGAGACAACAATCCCCACTTGTAAAATCTGTGAGCACCAACCCATGGGAGACACCAATCCCCACTTGTACAATTTGTAGGCACTAACCCACTAGAGACACCAATCCCCACAACTGAGCACCAACTCAACAAGAGACACCAATCTCTTATTTTGATAGGCACCAACCTTCAAACTCTTCAAAGGATAATATTGTCTTCACAAAGATCTGATTATAAATGCACTTTATTTCACACCACTGCTTGTGGATGATCTAACAGTTATCACACATGCGCTCTACTTCACGACTTGGTTTGTAGATGATGTAATCGCTTTCCTTCACAAGTCTTCTTGATGATGATGCAACAACTTTCCTTCACAAATTTTCTCTCAAATAATGCAATACTTTCCTTCATAATTCTGCCTTAAGGTTTTCTCTAATTTCACTTACAAATCTGGTTACACCACCTTCACATCATATATTTCTCCCTTCACAATATTAACACTCTTCAGATATTTTAATAGAGATCTGATTTACTCTTCATATTCTCTTCTCTAGATCTGCTTGAATCTGCTCTTATTCCTCTTCACGATCTGCTCTTAAAATCTCCTATAATTCTGCTATAATCTTCTTCTTAAATCTTCTATGATTCTTCTTAGATCTGCTATAATTTCTTCACAAAATCTGCTCATAAACTCCTTTAGATTTTCTGCTCAAAAATCTTCTCCTCAATCTGCCCTGAATAAGATTGATATCATGCAAAGGGGGGCGACTTTATGAAAGTGTATGATCCCTCACAATGGTTGCAATTCTTTTATGTATATGCACCTTTTCACATTGCCTTTTAATATTAAACTTGGGTGCACCACTTAAGGATTGGCCTCTATAGAAAAATTAATTTAATTTATTTTTAAACACTCCAAAGAGGGTGCCACAGTAGGGGAGGTTGGCCCATACATAACAAATATTTTATTTATTTTAATTACAAATTCAAGAGGAGCACCAAGTTAGAGGGAGTTGACCGGAAATAAAAATAATTAATGACTGCCTTGTGAGGATAAAACGGTCTTGGAATGGGTGCAATTTCTTCTACCTTCATTGTTACATGACATTAATGTAACTTTGCCATCACACCTTTGACATCAATGAAAAACTATCTTGTCCATGCCCCTTTGACATCAATGACAGTATTTCCAACATTATTGAGCAGCAAGACAACTTGTGAATGCCCAACCACACAAATCTTCTTCTTAAACAAATGATGTAGAAAAATACAAGTATCCACTGATTTCTAACTAAAATAAGAGGCCTTTAAATAGAATTCCATATACTTAGTTTAAGGACTACAAACTAACTAAAATAAGGGGAAGAGAATCCTCACACCATGATATGACATTAAAGTTTCCTAAACGAAACGTAAGCTGTGAAAAGGATGAGTAATTATTATCCTTATTGCAATACTATAATAATAATAACATTATAGTCACCCTAATATTCTCATCATTCCTCCAACCATAGATTTTATCAACACTGCAATTTTTAATACAGATCGAAACAAATCTAGCTATATCTCTGAAATTTACATTTTCCAATTCCATCCAAAATTTGCAGTCTCTTCAATCTAAGCTTAGTTAGATTGTTTAGAAGACTCAAGTGAGGCAAAAGCAGATCATGGATTCGTAGAGTGTCCCTCATCATTTTTAGGTTGAGGGCTAAGAATAGTTATACTTGGGTAAATGATGCTTCCAAGAGAAAACGCACAATATATAAAACCACTTCAACATGGACCTTACACTATTTTCCAACAAGTGTTAAAAAATGATTTTCAACTTGATCTTCCAACATAGTTGAGCAATGTTGTAGTGAAGATTACGGGTTCTAAAGAAAGATCTTGCAGCCCACACACATACACCCATCTATACACACAATAGAAGCAATAAAATACAACAGCTACAATAAACTTTATTAAATATCTATAGCATAGTTCAACTTGCTTACAAAATACATGAAGCTATTGTAAACTACAACAACTACCTATAACCAAGCTACAATCTCAAAATGAGTCTTTGCAACAAACCCTTCCCTGCCTCATCCCCCTTGACACACTCTTTAAAGAATCGTCCTCCCCTTAACTCTACAAATAGAGTTCCACCTCGTTTCAAACAAAGATTTCCTCTCTCGTTGAGCCCTCTCTACTCTTACTCTTTCCAATCCACCACCATCAAATCATTCCTTTCTAAAAAGCATAAAAGGAACATGATCCCATAACTGTTGCTTGACCAAGAAAGGTTCTCAACTCCTGTCCCAACTAGGAAAGGAAGTAGTTTGTGGCCATGAAAATGCCAAGCCCTATCACTAGCCTACCAATCAAACAACTTGTAGCCTCCAAATGATTGAAACGACACCAAGAAAGTTTAAGGCATTGCCATGCTATCAAAAAATAGGAATATATCTCAAGTAGCAACTAAGAAGATAAACATCCCATGAATAATGCCACACAATCAAGGAATGAACCAACTTAAATGCCACATAGCAAAGACTACTAGATAACTTCTAAGGACAAAGAAAATCAAAAAGAAGTAGAATCAATGTAAAGAACAAACCAAAGCTCAATGCAGAAAAGAAGAAGATCAATGGCCCAAGGACTATCTTGTAGCAACTTGAAGAAGGTCCATAGCATAGCTAAGGATGTTTGAAAGATATAAATAACCTACATCCTTCCTCTAGCAATTTCCCAAAAAGCAAGTTAACATGATGCTCTAACCAATAAACACACCACAATTGAAGAAAAAAATTGACACAACACTTACAACTATCTTTGGTGACCCAAGATTGTTTGTGGACCTAAATTCTCCTACATCAAGCATCAACAATGGTGGCAATGTTGATTTCCTCAAACCCTACCACAATTCAATGTTGCAGTCCAAGCTTCACATCAACCATTCTACAAATGGTGTTTCTAATTTTCAATTTCCACCCAATTTTGATTCAATTTCCAACACAAAGACTTGTTAGACCTAACAAGGTTCTACAACATCTTGCCTTGTTCTAAGAACATTGAAGCCCAATGCTTCAATTGTTCAAAAGACTAATGAGGAATCATAGGGTGATATTTTATCCTAGGTTATATTAAAATTGGGACATATCAGTTTACATTATATTTTATTATTTGTAATATGTAAGAATATTTTCATTCCAAGTTGTCATTTTTCCCTAACTAAGGATAGGAAAAATAGTTAGCAAATTGTTTTGTTTCTTTATTTCCTACCTTTGTCATTTTGGCATACTTTATGCCTATATAAGCTTTCTATATTTCCAAAATGATTAATCAACGAAGAGAAAGGAGAGGAGCGTGTAGCTTTGTAACTTGGTGTGGAATGCTCAATTGATACTTCTAAGCTTCACTCTCTCCTGCAATAATCTAATTAGTACACTTTGTCATCTTGGTGTCTCATTCATTTCTTAATTTTTTTAGTGCAACTAGATAATTATAAAATTGAGCCTTGTTAATTTTATGAATTTCACGTTTCTTGCCTACTTCTGTTTGAAATTTGTGTCTAAATTCAAGATAAAATAAGTGGCATGACAATGTTTAATTTTCTTTAATTACTTTGCCTTAGTGAGTGTGTTAGCCCTTAATCGTAAGGTATAGGTTTGACTAGTCATATTGTAATATTTGTTATTGGATTTTTTTTTTAGGTATAACCCAAGGACACTTGTGCTAATTAGTAGTTAACTTCCCTCGGGTGTCATGATACACATAAGGTAGTGTTAATGGACTATAAAATTTGTATCAAATTGGATGGTAAGGGTTAAACAATAATAGTTATAAATTTAGACAACGTGGTGGGAATGATTAGTAGGGAAACAATGTAATGTCCCTGACTTGTGGTTTAAGATTTTGCAGTTGTCTTTGATTTGATCGATTTGTTTGAATGTTTGGTTCAGACAAATAATGTGAAATATGTTGCATGCATTAAAGATAAACAATGCTGATGACATACAAACTGAGCAACACTATTGCATGCAGCAGTTCATGTAAACAGAATTTTTTGATTCATCACAGGCAATATCAGTTCACAACTAGTAAGCCACTTACCACAACCTTTACAACAGCTAGGAAGGTACCCAGAAATATTATTTGAGTTGTAACAGCAGTTTAGAGAGCAATTTTCTGAGTTTACAGTATTTGATAATTGCATAAAGCAGTCCCAGATTAAACTAACATAATACACTTCACTAAAGTGACAAAATGCAACTACAGTCCCAAAACCTACAGAATGTGATGCAAGAAATGCCCAAACCTGGATTAGTTCATTGGCCACAAACTGAACAAAGAGAAAATCGTCTCAGCAATGCCCAGAAAATGTTAGCAGCAACTGAAATCCCTTTTTTGGCATTCGATTCTCCTATTTAAGTGTGTGCCCAACCTTGTCTTCTTCTCACGTCACCTTCTATGGCCTCTAGCTGCAAATAAGTCTCAGATTTCCAGAAAAATATGAATTGTCTCTCTCTCAAAACAACAAGTCCTCCTTAGTTTGTTACAGCTTCAGCAATATGGCAACCCAAAATAAAGTATTCTGCTGAAAAGGATTGTGCCTGGGTTTCTTCACAATAAACGCCATCTTTGAATCCTTCCACCAACAACCACGACCCTGTTGTGTTGTGAAGAAAGTCGATTTTTTCTTTGCAAACCCGTTTTTTCTTTTAACTCGCCCAATATCTCAAGAACATACCTTTTATATGACTTCCATATCTGAAAAGAGTGCGCCTAGGGTTAGTCCACAATGTCACGCCCTCAAGATGTGTGTAGAACTCTTAAACTCGACCTCCTTGAAGCAGGAAAATCTCAGAAATATAAATCACGAAAAAATCTGTAGTAAATCTTCCCAGCTAGGACAAGATCTTTCACTATCGAAACTGGCATTCCAGTGTTTGAACCCGCCAACATGAAAGCTCTGGAGCTCCTTGACATGAAGTAAGAAAATAATAATATCCAGAATGAATTGAATGATCTCTCCTTTTTCTCTTTTGTATTTTCCCATTCACAAACATAAAGTGACTTTATAAAGTCATATTTTAAATATTTCACTTAGTCACTTTATAAATTTGATTTAATTAATTACTTAATATCACCTTTAAAGATTAACTTCATACTTAGGCAATATTTAAGTAATTAAGTAAATGATTCCCTAATTTTGACATTAGCCTTCGGGAATTAAAAGGCTACACGATCACCCTAAGTGGCTACTGAGAAGGGGACATTACAAATAAAACCATCTAGTAGTCTGCCAAAAAAACCTACAAGGTGATGCTTAAGGAAAATGAATCAACATTTCACCCTAAGATTGCAGGTTTCTCTACTAACTATTGCCATGATAAACGAACCTATTTTGACCTCAAAGGAAAAGAGCCTAAAGGAGCAATAAGAGAACTCAATAAGACACCTCTAGCCTTGAAATGCTTGTTGTTAGACATAATTTTGATAAGGTCGAGGTGGTAAGGAATGAAGAAGACTAAAGGGTATTGCTATTTTCTTAGCTTGTTTAAATAAAGATCTTTTTGCCTTCTAGAAAGTTTTTTGATGAATGGATTTCTAATGTTTGTGGAATAAAAATGGCCATTTATGATTCACTTTCTTAAATGACTCAGCATGGATTATTTATTGCTTTCCTCAAAAATTCTAATATGTAAAAGAGAGTTCTTAACAAAGAATTCTATAATATGGCAAAATCAATTTTTAAGGTCATTTCATGGAAACCCTAAGTTCGCTCCTTGTGAAGTCCTTTCAAAAGTCAACTGCCAAATGTGTCGAAAATAAAAATCTTCCCCCTTGCCTTGACTCTCCCTTATCAGACATGCTTTTGAATTGCTTGGCAATGTTCTACAAGTAGAAGATACTACATCCACTTTACACTACATGCATGGAATAATTTCATTATTGTCAATCCTAAAGTTGTTTTAACCTATAATTTCGTGTTTCCAATTTGAAAATAAAGAGATACAATGTGAACTAAGTCTGCTAGGGGGCCTAAATGCTCCCATTTTATGCAAAATGGATGGGCATCAGAGGAACGATTTCCCTAAAATTACAAGGAATGTCAAGAAACCAAGCTTGATATAAATCCACCTCTTATTGAAAATCGTTTATTCACATAGGAAGTGGAGGAAAACAATAAGATTATTGAAGAGGTGATTGACATGCAAGAGAGCCCTTGTAAAAAATAAGACTCTTCCTCCTCAAGAGAATATACTGCAATCCATGTTGAACCTCCTTTACTGAACAGCTCTAAAGTGAATGGGACTGAAATTATTGGTGAAATCCCTAAAAAGAAATATGTCTTAAGCTACCCAAGCCCTAATAGTTACTCAACACATTGAGACAATGACAACTAATGAACAAGTCCAAACAATTCGTGTAGGTAAGTCCAAAAGACAAAAAGCTTCCATGAAATTACTTATAGGGGAAAATAATAATATATCTTATTCAAGTTGATAACAATGGATCTATAAAAATGGGGGGAAATTATTTTAATCATGGTTAGAAAAACTGGGACTTAGCTGACCCAAAAGTTTTGTAACAACTATTACAGACCTACTTTTGATACATATATGTCGACAAATCAATTATCAAGTAGTATAATCATCAAATTTCATACTAGATATAACACTATAGTTGAAGCCCTTTATATCATACGAATTTGCACATTCTTCCCATGTCCAATGTGTTTAAGCGTATATGATGGTAAGGTAAATTGTCTTATCTTTTGTTTTATTCCAGAAAATACAAATAGATAAAGCTATCCATCCTCTTTTGTATAGCACTTATAATTAAAAAGTGCATTGTGAGACGTGCCACACAAAAGGCCTCAATTTAGGCCAGATCATTTTATTCACTAATTTCTACATAGGTTTTTGGATATCACTGTGTCCATCTTTCCTACAAGAGATTCATGCAGTCTTGAGTACAAGGACCACAGAATTATTGTTAAGGCCAAAGTCTTCTATTATCTTAACGTTCCATTTTTTAAACGATGGAGAGTCTAGTTTCTATATCATGTAGTCTCCTAGCATTAGGAACCATTTTGTTTTTGTTTCCTCCTGCAGCATTTAGCATATTGGGCTTTTACTATGGGTCTCCTATTAATCTCATTTGTGATTCCAGAATTACGCTTTTGTGGGTAGCAATGGTCCACAAAGTTTCAAAATTCAAACCACCAATTATCAAAGTAACAATACCCATCATAATTTCATTCATATTGCACACACAAGAAAAGATTGGGATTAAAGGTTAATGATAGTAGATGGTGTTACCTATTTAAAAAAAGAACCTACCTTAAACCCTTTTTGCAATGAAAAGCACCTCAAGATGGAGGTTAAGCTACTATATTAAACTATCCCCTCAATCTCTCGGTTATATGTATATAGCTAAACAAACTTCTGTTCTTCAGTTTTATAACTTTCGTGACTTTGTTTTGAAACCTTAAAAAATGAAAATTATCTTACCATTACCTATCAAAATCAGCAGGAGCTTTTCCCAACATTAGCACATGATTTATAATTAAATCACATTTTACACCTTACAAACAATAAAACCAAAGTACTTGCAGGGAATATTTGATGTGAAGTAATTTTATTTTGATCCAGTTATTTTCTTTTTTTCATTTTTTATTGAACTATTATGGCCACAATAACTCTGCATACTAAACAAAAAAAATAAAAAATCATTGATGAGGGATGCAATAGAAATTAGCAGGCATAGTTTTATATTAACTCTGATACAAAACAACAAGAAAGAAACTTTCAGTCTTGTACTTGCGAAAAAATTCCACAATTACCTCAAAAAATTTAAGTAATAACGAGGAATTAACATACCTCTGGCCTTAAACGAAATGCCTGAACTGCTTCCTGACGTTCTTTAGAATTTGTGCTCCCATCAATACGGACAAATTCAAGTCCTTTCTGACAAACAGATTTCTGCTCACTCAAGAGCCATTTCCTCAGCATTACAGAAAATTAAACAGCTTTTAAAAAGTTAACAATTCTAAAAGCAAAACTATAGATAGCACTGAGTGTTAATATATATTGATAAAAGAAACACACTAATATCTCAAGCATGCCAGTTCTGGCTTGTCATCTGATGATTGAGTACTCGGACCAGATATTAACATTAACAAGTCACTTATAAGACTCTTTGAAGAGATGAAAACGAAAGACTACCTGTATACCATCAAGGACTCTAAGATGATGACCAAAGACTACCATCTTATGAGTACTTGTGGCATTATCCACAGCATCCATATCTTCAGAGTCTGCAAAGATGGGATGATTGAACAACCAATCTTCAAAGCTCTGAAGCTTTGCCAAGCCAATCTCTTGATAAGAAAGGCTTCTATCTGATTTCTTTGTTCCTCTATCTGCAAAATAATTATACTAATCAGTTATATGGCACCAAGAAATATGCCTATAAAAGTTTAGACTATCAAGAAATTTACATGAATCTAAAACAGAAATTCAAAATAATGGAAAAATAAAATGTCTTATCAATTAGAAGAGAAACGAAACTTGGAAATCTTTAATAATGTCAGAAGATAATTGCGAATTTCATCCACCGTCCAATTTTGGTTTAAAAAAGTTCTCTGATTCTCTTTGCAATCAAGTTTAAGGCAGTAATAAATAATTATCAAATAGTAATAGCATTTTTTAATATTGAAAGAAGAGAATGGATATACATGTATGAGAATTTTTAATGCCCATTCTCTACTTTCACAGTTCTACCATCGTCAATAGTATTTACTATAGATGAGGCAAAATATTGGACTGTAAAGCATCTAATTAAAATAGTGTTCTTAATGTTAACCTATACTGGAGAAATTTAATGTCAAACCTTGCACCCCTTTTGAATCAACAAATTCAACACCACCATCTTCAGTGTCATAGTCTTCACACTCGCAATCCCCTTTAGTAGTAAAGCCACATTTGCAAAAAAAATCCAAAGCCCTGTTATCTTCAGAATTTGAATCTTTTGCAAGACAGATATCTGACAAATTCAACTTTAATCTTATGACCTGTCTGCGCTTTGGAGGTAGTTGAGCTAACACATTTTGTTTCAGCCGTCTAATCTGGAGAACCCAAAAAATTGAAACAAAATTAAAAACCATAGTTAGTCATCTCTTCCATCATTGTCAACTACCCAAGTCCTTTTCTGTATGAAATTACACAAACCCTCTACCTTCCTCTATAATAAATTATACTTACAAAAGAACTCTCAAACAACTAGCTCAAGGCAATGCCATGAACAAATCACTTGGCTCCTTTACCAATTATAGACACTATTTATCTACAGAGCTAGACACAATAAGTAATTTGGATCTAAGCATATTGTTTAAAATTTAAATTAGAAACTTGTTAACCACAAATGTTTTGTAGCTCAATATATCAAACCCTTACAAATTATAATTAGGAAAGAACTCTCAAACGATTGGCTATAGACAATGCCATGAATGAATCACTTAGACTCCTTTACCAATTATAGACTGTAATGTCCCCTTTTTCACGAGCATCAGAGTTGGGGATTAGCCTATTTTCCTGACCCTCGTAGGCTAAGAGTTCTGGATAGAGGGTTTCTTGGACGGGCACTTGGTCGTCAATTTGCAGTGTGGATCTCCGGAGTATGGTGACAGGGTGAATTGTTGCGTTTGGCATGATACTTGTACTTAAATTTATGATACTCACCTTTTATTTCACCATCCTTGGCCTAGGGACCATGTGTCTTAAAAATGAAGGAATCACTTTATATTTTTCAGTTACTATTCATGCCTAAAGTGAAAAATGTTATAACTTAAGTGAATAGTGCTCACTTTAATGAATAGTGTTTTCAATGAGAAATTATAAATATCAACAGGAAAAGTTCGACCCTCTTCATTCATTGATCATTTTGGCTCGTTTGACTTGGGAGTTTGGCTTTGGAAGAAGAGGGAAGCTAGGGTTTCCTAATTTCTTGCAATGCGTGAGCCTGGTGGGGCTTGGTTCTTCATTTGGAGCTACTTGAGGGTGTGAAACACCACCTTAAGGTTGCTGGTCAGTTTTTGGATGCAAAGTTTGGTGACATTAGGAGCTGTTGGTTTAAGTTTTGAGCTGATTTCTAAGTAGGGTTGACAGCCATAGACTCCATTTATATTTGCACGGGAGCTGTTCGCTTTTTGAAGGTTTTTGGGACTGAAATTTGCAGCTACAGCCAGCCGTCCCTTTTCATGAGGGTTTCATCAGCAAAGAAAAAGAAACGCCTCTTCTAAGAGGCTGCAAACTCACCAAAAGGGGGCGCCTTTGGTAGAAGAAGCTTCCCATTTTGGATTTGGGTGGTAGAAGTTCGTGTTACAAGAGTAATCAGCATTTTATTGGCGTTTGGTACTGTAGCAAGTTATTATTCACAGAGCTGGATGGCTGTAAGTTAAAGTGTAGCATAAGATATAGTTAGCTTGAAATCTAATGTAAGTTATATGTTGAATGCATCTTATTACGTAATGAAGAAAACATATTTGGCTTCTAAATAGCGCAATTTACTCAAGGTTATATGAGTAGTCTAGTTTATTTGTAGTTTTCTAGTATATGCATATGCTTTTTAGTACTACTTTAGCCTTATTGGCAAATCAAACTCAAGACACAAAGGAAGGAATTAAACTAAAACGAAAAATCAGATCAACAAAACTTGGTGAAACAAATCAGCAAAGTGGTGGAACACTACAGTGGTATCAGAGCGGTTTCTTGCCAACCTGTTGGGTAAGTTCCAACTGCAATTCGGAAGTTTCAATTGAACAACATGGCTATTTCCCAGAAGCAATGGGACAAGAATATGAAAAATCTTAAACAAAGCTTAAAAGAGTTGGAAGAAATAAATAAATTGTTTTCAGACCCTACAATCTTAGACAAAGCAGCAAGGTATGAGACATCCATCTTCAGGTCTACATCACAGAACGAAGAGAAGAAACAAGAGGTCACTACAGTATCCAGAAGCCTCTATGATGAATTCTCAGCAGTTAATGACTAGCATATAGCTGATCCTTTGGAGAGCAAAAATCAGACCTTAGGAGATCTACTTGTTGATGATGAAGTTGAGATTTCTAAGGCAGCTGTAGGGGAAAGGTACTTGAGTCCTTTTGAAGATGAAGAAGAGTTAGAACACGAGGGTGATGGGCCTAAACAAAATGCTGAAAGTAACTTTCATATTTCTGATAATCCACCTTTTGAGATAGAAGCTGATATGTCCTGTGTTAACCCACTTTATGAGGTAGAGTTGCGGGATGATCATGTGGAGGGACATGCGCAAGAAGAAAGGGCCCCATATCAAACCAATGAGGGTTTTGAGCTCCCTAAGTTTTTTGTATCAGCAATTGCTGATGAGACTTTTTATCATTTTGAAGATACCAATTTAGTTTATGTGCAAGGAATGTCAATTCATGAATCACACAGGCCCGATTTGCAGGATCGGTATTTAGTTTTCCATCATGCTGATGTGTATCCAACAGGGTTTGTTGCTTCTTTGTCTCAGAGACTACTTGTGTATACTTGGTTACAGATGGATTATAATGTCAGTAGGCATGATGGCACAAGTGGATATCACATCCATGAGAGTTTAGCGAAGGTTATGGAGAGATGTGGCGTAGCAGATGCTCCTAGGTATTCTTACCTCCTCATGATGGACGGATGTGAGTTCTGTTTATATTGGGATCTAGGTGGAGATAGAGTTAGCACTGTCGTTTGGATGGGTCCCAGTGTATTGCTTCACCACTTCTGGTATGGTGGAGTTAGGATCAGTGTTGAGAGCATCTTGAATAACACCCAGCGGAAACTCACGCCTTCACAACGAAGATTAGCTCGTAGCTCGCAGGAGTATGAAGATAACATTTCAAGACGAACCTTATCCCGAAGCAAAAATGAGAGACTTGGTGTTGTATCCAAAAGTCTCTATGATGTGTTTGGGTTACAAGATGTTAAGACAACAGAGAATTACCTACAATCTACAGATGGACATGGGATTGAAGCTGAAGTTGTTGTTGATAAGGAAATTTTACAACATGGAAATAGTATGGTGAAGTCCCAGAACGATATTCACAGCGCTCAACAAGTTGTTATCAGCACTGATAACAACTCTGATTTTCATGACCACACGGACGAAACTTTGCATCAGCATGAGAGGATAGTGATTTCACCGAGGGATGATGTTCCTACAGAGTTGTCACATGTTGGTACACGAGATTTGGACATTAATTATGCAATTTATGGTGACGATTCATGCCACAGTGAGTCTGATTTTTCATATCAGACCGTAGGAAACCAATCAGAAAATGTATTTAAGGGCAATGAATCCCAGGATCGTAAGACGAATGGATGTGCAGATGCCTTGGAAGGAGAAGTGTACGAAGACATTAACAAAACGGCAGCTTCAACAATATCTGTTGAGCCATCCTATGAGGTGCATAGCAGCAGTACCCTTGTTGACATTGTGTGTGAAGTTGATAGCACACACGATGTTGCCTATCAGTTAGTGAGCGTTGATAATTCGGCCTCATATAATAGTGCACCTTCTAAATTAGAGAACTTGTACGAGAGTGATAAGTTCCAGGGTCCTCATCATGTGATAGGGCAACTTAAGGTTAATGACAATATGATTGCCACGGCCATAGAGCATTTTGATGTTGCTCGTCAGATGTTGGCTACTTTGGGTGGGAGCACTCCTATGATAGATGGGCACAGTGATAGTAGTTTTTTATTTGCGGAGTTTCATGCACTTCAAGAGGCAATTGGAATTATGAAACATAATTACCTACAACTACTTGCGGACAGAGATTTCCTTCTCGAGTGGGGTTGCATCTGTCATAAGGCATTGAAGGGAAAAGAAGAGGAGGTTGATGAGCTCACTTATGAGCTAGAGAGGACTATGGATTCTTTGAAGAGCACTCAAGTGGCCCTTCAAGAGTCACAGTCACTGGACGAGGAGCTTACTGTGGTATCGAGGTTGGCACAGTCTTCACCCTCTTCTGATATAGTTCAGGTTTCTATGGCAGCAATTGGTGAAGAACACATGTCCACGAATTGTGGTTGTGAGTAGACTGAGGATGTGGTTACTACATCCATCACAGTTTCAAGTGCAGTTGATACAAATGGGATGAGTGCATTGGTTGAGAGTTGCAGAGAGCCATGTGTTGCACCAGGTTCTCTTGAGTTTAGTCCCATGATAGGTGATGTAAAACAAATTATCGATAGCTCTTGTGACATGGTAGTTGACTCACCAGAAAGTTATGTGTCAACTCACGACACTACTCCATCCACTTCACAGGAGATATGTCAAGCAACACCTAGTTGGGAGACTGTTTCTTATGTCGATTTGTTTCCCTCTCCTGGAAGCAAATCAGTCATTTCATTCCATACAGTTGATTATGATTGGCAACTTGACGTGCCAATTCTAAAGTACAATTCAATGTATTGTTCCAGGGACTCACAGTTGGATGATTCAGACCCACACGGAGTGATTGTGCAGTTTGTGAATAATCCCTTATTTGAGTTTGATGGTGGTTTGATCTATGATAATCCACTCTTCGAGCTGGAAGTTGATCATACTCCTGACACTAGTTCAGGGTTGAGCGATAATCGCAGTGTTTGGAATAGTCCTAGTACATCGGGATTCCAAACAGGGCTCAAAAAGAAGTTTAATAATGTGTACAAGGTGAGGAATGCTTACAGTTTGGCCTTTGATCCACCTGTACATGACTCGTATTCAATGCACAATCCTTGTGCGCAGGGTGATTTTCTTGGTGCAGTCAAGGGGAGTAACTCTATACTGTGTCCAGAGTTACCATCTTCAGAAGATGGGACTAGAGGCTGCAAGTACCTGACTCAGTTGTTTGCAGGGGATTACTTGCAGGCACAACAGTCAGTTATCCATCATGCTGATATGTATCTGACAGGGTTTGCTACTTTAATGCCACAGGGATTTCCTACGAATACATGGTTACAGGGTGATTACGATGTCAACGAACATGATGGTTTGATTGGTTATCACTTCCATGTGTGTTTTGGAGAGACTGTTGAGAGATGTTGTGTTGCGGATGTTTCTAGATATGTTTGTCTCTTCATGACAGATGGATGTGAGTTCAGGTAGTGTAGAGATCCAGGTGGTGACCGGTCTGGCACTGCAATTGGATAGGTTCCGACAGGTTGCTTCACCATTTGTCAGCATGGTGAAGTTGTGACCAGATTTGTGCAGAGGAAGTTAGGGGTTATCAGACATGGCAGACTTCCATTCTGGGGTTGGGATCCAAGGATATTTGGCTCAGTTGCATTTATGTTGGTGCTTCCGGAGTGAGTTAGTGATGCATGGGACATTTTACAGTTCTTCTTTTGGGCCTTCCGAGGAGTGAGGTTTCTTTGCAGTAGAGATTGCTTGGGGACAAGTAATTTCGGGGAGGGGGTACATTAGGGCGGACTGTAATGTCCCCTTTTTCACGAGCATCAGAGTTGAGGATTAGCCTATTTTCCTGACCCTCGTAGGCTAATAGTTCTGGATAGAGGGTTTCTTGGACAGGCATTTGGTCATCAATTTGTAGTGTGGATCTCCGGAGTATGGTGACAAAGTGAATTGTTGCGTTTGGCATGATACTTGTACTTAAATTTATGATACTCACCTTTTATTTCACCATCCTTGGCCTAGGGACCATGTGTCTTAAAAATGAAGGGGTCACTTTATATTTTTCAATTACTATTCATACCTAAAGTGAAAAATGTTATAACTTAAGTGAATAATGCTCACTTTAATAAATAGTGTTTTCAATGAGAAATTATAAATATCAAGAGGAAAAATTCGACCCTCTTCATGCATTGATCATTTTGGCTTGTTTGACTTGGGAGTTTGGTTTTGGAGGAAGAGGGAGGCTAGGGTTTCCTAATTTCTTGCAGTGGGTGAGCCTGGTGGGGCTTGGTTCTTCAATTGGAGCTGCTTGAGGGTGTGAAACACCACCTTAAGGTTGCTGGTCAGTTTTTGGATGCAAAGTTTCGTAACATTAAGAGCTGTTGGTTTAAGTTTTGAGCTGATTTTTGAGTAGGGTTGACAGCCATAGACTCCATTTACATTTGCATGGGAGCTGTTCGCTTTTTGAAGGTTTTTGGGACTGAAATTTGCAGCTACAGCCAGCCGTCCCTTTTCATGAGGGTTTCATCAGCAAAGAAAAAGAAACGCCTCTTCTAAGAGGCTGCAAACTCACCAAAAGGGGGCGCCTTTGGTAGAAGAAGCTTCCCATTTTGGATTTGGGTGGGAGAAATTCGTGTTACAAGAGTAATCAGCATTTTATTGGGGTTTGGTACTGTAGCAAGTTACTATTCACAGAGCTGGATGGCTGTAAGTTAAAGTGTAGCATAAGATATAGTTAGCTTGAAATCTTATGTAAGTTATATGTTGAATGCATCTTATTACGTAATGAAGAAAACATATTTGGCTTCTAAATAGAGCAATTTACTCAAAGTTATATCAGTAGTCTAGTTTATTTGTAGTTTTCTAGTATATGCATATGCTTTTTAGTACTACTTTAGCCTTATTGACAAATCAAACTCAAGACAAGAAGGAAAGAATTAAACTAAAATGAAAAATCAGATCTACAAAACTCGGTGAAACAAATTAGCAAAGTGGTGGAACACTACATAGAAACTATTTATCTACAGAGCGGGACACAATAAGTACTTTGGATCTGAACATATTCTTTAAAGTGCTTTTATATTATAAACCTCTTAACCACAAATTATGAATAGTAATTGTCAAAGGTTTTTGTATCCAATGTAAGGACTCAAATCACATACCATTGGGCTCCAGAGAAGTTGAGAAGAAATCTGAACCTGCTCCGGAAAGAATAATTGAAGAGAAATCGATACAAGTTGTGCTTGTGATAAGCGTATGCAATTCTTGCAAGGTAGCAATAGTCAAGGAGTATGGTTGAAATAAGGTGAGATGTTGCTGTGAGATGTTTTCCACAAAGTTATGTGACAATAGGTTTATGGCATAGAGATCAGCTCTATGCCATAAACAAGAAGATGGATGAACATGAAATGGTTAATCTTTTAACTTCCAGCTTTCGACCTTTGTTTGGAACATTTATGAAATGTCATTATCTGTTGGCAGAAATTCAAACCTTTACCTTCGAAAAATTTCACCCATATATGTTAGGAAAATAATAAAGACAAATATAAATGGTAATAGTCTAGTTCAAGACAGTCTAAAAGTGCACTTGTTGCATAGTACAAAAGTAAATCAAAGAAAGCTTTAAAATAATGCCCATTCCAAACACAAAAACCAATTTTGTTATTATTATGATAAATTTGGGTGTACCAAAAAAGAATACAACAAACGTCTATGACCATCCCAAAACAAGTTTTGGACTCAGGCCAATGTTGTTGCAGGTGAGCAGAAGCAAGTCTCCTATGAATAGTGTGCTTTATGGCACCTTTCAAAGACAACGATGATGCAATTGTTGGTTTTTTATTTTGTTGCATCATTTGATTTCATCTTCTGCAGAGACTGTTATGTTAAAATAACCCAAATTCCAATTCTATTGATTTTATTTTGTTGGAAGATAATAGATCACATGCAATAGAGAAGATTGAGGAGATAAAGATTGCATTTAGAGATTCCACAAAATTCATATTCAATATTATTCGTATTGATCCAAGCATGAAAAATATTCTTATTTATCAATAAACTTACAAATAATCCCAACATTTTGTCACCTTTCATGATAAGAAGTGCAATCTAAAAGATGTAAGCATGACAAAATGGTTGTCCCAGTCATTGAGAAAGGTGAGATATAGAGGCTACTTGATCTTGTCACAGTTAATTTACTCACACTAGCTATGAAGGGTCGAGGTATCATTTTGTGGTATGCGAGATAAAGACATCTCAAACTTCAATATCTAGCTATATTACCAAATCCAATATGATTCACATATTCCCATCTATTAAGGAGAAACATGATATATATGCAAGCTGTTTAGCTTGTAAGCAGAAATGCAATGCATTTCCTGCTAATGGAGAATGGCATGCAAAAGGGCCTCAGATCTAATTAATGCAAATCTGTAAAAGACATTTTTGAAATCAGCCACAATTCTTGGTGCAAGGTATTTCTTTTATAGGTTCATTATTTCTAGAGGAAAATGTGGATCTGTTTTCTAAAGAAGAAATCCAATTATTTTGGTTGCTTTGTCCAATCCAAGGGAGACAACTCAAACTGAAACAGTATATGAGGTAAAACCTCCCTTCAAACTATAGGAGGGGCCTCCCTCAGATCTGAAATACCCTAAGCACTAACCTATAGACAAAATATATAGTTAATCATGCTATGCAATGTTTCTTTGTGAGGGTTTTGTATAGAAGAAATAACTATCTACCTATCTTTTTTCCTTGGGTATGAGCACAAGACCACTAATAGCTCTTGTCTCAAAAGCAAAATTTTATGATTTTCAATAAAAGCAATTAATCTATATGCACAAACGAGAACACCTTTCTACCAACTAATGCGGAGAACAAGAATTACAGGCAAACAAGATTTAAAAGGGACAATAACTAGATCATTCAAAACACACAAGTTTAGGGATTCAAAACCTATGCTACCTGCAAAGCTACTACCTAGATAGAAAGTTATTGTCAATACAAAGCATGATGATATAATCTACTTTCAAATCAATTCATGAAATTATAAATGCAATAAAGATAACACATGGAACAATATTTTAGAAGCTTAAGTGTAGGGTCAACTTTTATTATTCAGGTCTTGTGCTCAACGCACCAATTTATAGAATACATGATGCCCAATTTTGGGGGCATAGGATAATCAACATTTTATCCCAAAAAAAATTCTTTTAAAGGACACACTTAAGCCACTTGGAAAGTAGTAAAGAAAGAACTTTAATGCAAACAACTAATCTAAAAGAAAGAATAAATAAATTGTATCCAAAAGAAACCTAAACATAAGCTTTAACTCTTTGTCTAGAAATAGAACTACTAGAAGAAACCAATGCTATAAATACCAATGGCCTGAAATAGCAATTCAACACATGAACCATCTCTATTATCTAAATTGGATATTCTTCAATCAAAGCATAACAATTTAGTGCTTTGAACCTGTATGATGCAATTGATTTCAATAACCCCAATCGTCTACTCCAATCTACCATTTAAGAAATACTTCCTAAGGTTTCGACAAGGTTGAAAATTATATTTTCAAATCACAAAGAAAATGAAGGAATTCAACTACAAATCTGTCCTATAACACAAACTCTTAAGTGGTTTCATATGCCCATTCACCTTTGCCAAATCCTAGTACCAAACTTACTAGGTGAAGTTGCAAATCTACCACCATTTGCATCAGCAAGACCCTACCACTGAAATTAATGAATATCAAAAATTCCACATTAAAAATGCCCTTAGATTTGCTATTCTAACTGTTCCAGCTAATGATAAATGATTGAAATTAAGGGTACGAATATTGCCATCAATTTTTTTGCCCAAACCTCCATTCTCAAAAACTTCAATGTTGTACCCAAACCAATTTTTTTGCTTCATTAAGGCATTTTTCTTAAAATGGTCTAAACCTTGTAAAATGATGTCAAAACATAGTTTTTGGGCAAATCAAGTATGGACTTTGAGTCAGTGTGATGTCAGGAAGATACTAGCAAAATTAGGAAAATTTGAAAATTAGGGTTTCTGGACCCCTATTTTTAGGTCAAAAACCCTAAAATTGACACTTGTCAGAATTGACTAAAAATTGTTTAGATTGGCTTATTTTGCTTCACAATCACAATGGTGAAGTCAGATTCAGTTAAAACTCAGTTTAAGTCTGGTGGGTAGTTTTCGCTTTTTCAAGTAAAAAGTTAGGATCTCTGATGTCAACAATGGCAGATGGCTAGGTGCCAAGTGTCGAAATCTAAGCTTGAAATGCTCCGGTGAGGATTCTATGGCAAGATATGTCCAAAATGATGCTTCGTCTCGGACGGGACTTTCGTCGAGGTGAAAATGTTGAAAAATTTTCTAACTCTAAAGCAAAAGCACACCTATGAGCCAAGGGCGCCCTTGATTTTAGAGGTCTAGATCAACTTTATGAGACTTGTCACTTCCAAGAGGACTTCTTTGGAATCCTGTTAGCTTCGTGATGAGCCAACCAGCCAGTTCGACAGATCTGTCTAGCACCTGAAAATGGAGATTGAACGTGAAAAGAGGAAGAAAAAATGACTTTAACACTGGAGTGAAAAGTGTGCCTCTTAGCCAGGGGCGCCCATCTTTTTGAGGCAACAGATGGAGGTTTCTGACCAAATGACACCCAAGATGTTTGTCTCAGACTTGGTTTGGCTTCGCAACGCATGCGTTAGCGGGTGAATCTAAGTTGCTAAACTGTCGGAATCAAGAGTCAAACATAGGGTTTTAGTCATGGTCAAAAATGTCCAGAAATAGCAAAAGCGCCCTTGGATGCCAGGGGCACCCAAGGTTTTGGAGCCTCAAATGCAGTCTTTTTTATCATCTTAGATACTCATCCTGTCTGTGACGCTTCCAACTTTCCATTGCATACCTCAGCCGAGTCAAAGGACTTGTCAGCAGCCTGCAACCAAAGGTTAAGTGAAGTTTTAGCCAGTTTGAAAAATGGCTCTCTGTGAAGAAAAGCGCCCCT
The DNA here is from genome assembly GCA_007115665.2 of Sequoiadendron giganteum. Taxonomy (NCBI): domain Eukaryota; kingdom Viridiplantae; phylum Streptophyta; class Pinopsida; order Cupressales; family Cupressaceae; genus Sequoiadendron; species Sequoiadendron giganteum. The sequence continues at coordinate 438,169,698 of CM021102.1, read as the reverse complement.
GGAGGCCAGGGGTGCCCATGTTTTTCAACTGCCAAATGATGTTTTTAAGAGAAGTGCTCTCCAAGAGCTCTTGTTCAAAATTCAGCCAACTTCGCAGTAAGCATGTCAGCCAGTTCTGAAGTTTTATTGAACACCGAGAAACGTAAGATGAAGTAAGGTCAGAATCACCTTGAAAATGATGAAAATGTATGAAAAAAATTTTAAGTCCGAGGTCAAAAGCACCCTTGAAGGCCAAGCGCACCCTGAATCTTGAGGCCACAGATGTTAGAATTAGGGTTTCTAGCTTCAAGAAGATTCTTGTCAGTTTTGATCCTGCTCTTCAATGAAACTATCAACCAGTCTATTCGACATGTCAGTCAATCAGAATCAGTGATTGAACATGGGCTCTGGTGACGTTTGCAAATCCAAATTTTCAAGAAATTGGCTAAGTCTGGAAAGTGACGCCTAAAGTCAAAGTTTTCCTTTTTGAACTCAAGAGAAGTGGCACCCTATAAAGGTGGATACAGTTAACCGAAATTAACTTTCCGGTTCAATTCTTCAAGTCGACTTCTTCTAGACTTTATTTTGCTTGTAACTATTACATCCCAAAATGTGAGGTTACTATTTACTATTACTAGATGTGGTCAAAGTGAATGTGATGTGAATTCTCGAGATGAATTAATGATGCATGTACCTTGTTATCAATATAAATGTTATATCACTTGATGTTGTTTCATTTGATATTGTCTCAGTTGATGTTATTCATGGTAAAATACTGCATATATGAATTATTGAAGTATAGTTATTCTAACTTTAAAGATGTTTATATATATGATGCTGCTAAAGGTATGTGCTAGTGGTTGCAGGAAAAGGTTCATTCTCCAGGAGGAGGGGAAGTATCACTCAAGAGAGGAGCTTGGTCAGTTAACCGGTAATGTGAACTATTTGAGCATACACACCCTAGATTGAGAGAACCAAGTCAGAAAAGTTGGTCTTGATAAATCATCCATAGGCTTAAGGAGTTTGGTTTACCTCTTTGTGCTTTGTGAGTGATGTTTATTTGTCTATCAGACTTACTGTTTTGTGATCAATGTGTGGAAAACATGAATGGATACATGTGAATAGGTTGAGTGGGTATGTATACACATGTATACATTATGTACACGCATCCATATGTAAAACATATTGATACAGACATATGATAGGCAAATGGATATGCTCATACATATGTGTCGACATGGTATACATACACATGCGTATACACAAAGGTATGTACGGTAAAACACATGTATACACATACACACGATACCTATTATCTGTGGACATAAATAATATTGTGATATTGTTGCCTGGTAATTTATATGTATATGTATGTATGTATGTATGTATCGATGGCGTATGGATATTAAATGATATATACATAAATACATAAAAATATATGTAAAAATATATTTATATATATTATATAACGGATGTATATATATTATAGTAAGATAATATATATATATAAATATATAGTTTAAAAAATTTTAAAACTCTAAAGTGAAAAAATTAAAAGATTTAAATTTTTACTTGGAAGTTAATATTTAAATGGAACTTTAGAGAATTAGTAAATGGCAAATAAAAGAGAATCGAGCCTTTTTATTTAAAGAAATTTAAATATAATGTAAATCAATATTTGATTATTTCTCATCACATATTTAGGAAATCGAATATTTCCTAAGTATTATGGAAATCGACTTTTCTTATTTCCATCATGAAATAAATTGAATGAGTAAGAACTTGACTAAAGCATAAAGAAGATATTTCAATTCATAAACTATAGACTTTATAAAGTCAGATTTTAAATATTTGGGAAAACTAAGTTTTCTCGTGAATATGAAAAATGGCAAAAGAATGAACTCGCGCGACTGAGAAGTGCGCTTCACCTGGAAGAAGAAATCAACTCAGCTATGAAACAAGGGTGACTCAGCTTGTGAGGAGATTAGGTGTTAAGAGTTCAGCCATGACCATTTCCTGAAAGGATGAATCATTTT